>PISX010001609.1:0-189447 GCA_004024625.1 Mellivora capensis | reverse complement strand
TTTGTTAACTGTTTCCTTTGCTGTGCAAAAGCTTTTGATCTTGATGAAATCCCAATAGTTCATTTTTGCCCTTGCTTCCCTTGCCTTTGGCGATGTTCCTAGGAAGATGTTGCTGCTGCTGAGGTCGAAGAGGTTGCTGCCTGTGTTCTCCTCAAGGATTTTGATGGATTCCTTTCTCACATTGAGGTCCTTCATCCATTTTGAATCTATTTTCGTGTGTGGTATAAGGAAATGGTCCAATTTCATTTTTCTGCATGTGGCTGTTTAAGGACACTTTTTAATGCAACCACCATGTTCCATCATCATGGGAAATAAAATTAAAAGTCAGTTCATACTCCAATTTCCCCCCCAGTTGTCTAAAAGGTGTCTTTTTACAGCTGGTTTATTGGAACCAGGTCAGGACTCAAATGAGGGCATCTTTGGAGGGAAGTGCGTTGCGTTATCTTTTTTCTTTTTAAGATTTTATTTATTTGACAGAGAGAGAGATCACAAGTAGGCAGAGAGGCAGGCAGAGAGAAAGGAAGGGAAGCAAGCTCCCTGCTGAGCAGAGAGCCCCATGCAGGGCTTGATCTCAGGAGCCTGAGATCATGACCTGAGCTGAAGGCAGGGGTTTTAACCCACTGAGCCACCCAGGCGCCCCTGCATTGCGTTTTCTTAACAGTCTTCTGTCCCTTCCTTTCTTTCCATGTCCTTGGTTTGTTGAGGAAACTGTCACTGGTCTGGGAGGACCTGCTCCTTGCACAGCAAATAACGGGGATCCGCTGGCCACTCGGTCCCCTGGAAACGCTCCACATTTAGACGCCTGCCTCCCCGACCCTCCTCCCCCTCTGGGTCTCCCTCTCAAATCCCAGCCTCCCAACCACAGTACCCCCACCATGGGTTCGGCCAGGCCTTCCTCTCCCCCTGCTGTGTTTTGCACGGATCACCTTAGCCTCCCTCTTCTTTAGGGTTCTCTCCACTTGCATGACCAGGATCAGTGACCACAAAGGAGAGCCGGAGCGCTGAGTCAGCAGGCACCCTCCTGCTGGAGGAAGCCGGGGCAGGCTCCAGCAGTGCAGCGAGAATGCAGGGGAGGATACGGGGGCATCTTATCTGTGCGGGTATCTGCGTTCTGCACCAGGTAGTGCCTGTGGGGGGGCTGCGTCTGAAGGCCGAGCTCAGGGCATCTAGAAGGAGCCCCCGCGTGACCGCAGGCAGTGGGCCTTCTGTATTGCCTTTGGGCCAGTGGCCTGTGCCTGAGGAGTCATGATGGGCAAGCCCGACGTAAATGTGTGACAGAGCCTTCAGGTACATTCTTCCCACTCCTGAGAAAGAGTCTGAACCTCTTGGCTGATGTCATACGGCACTGAGTCATTCTCGGGGGGATCCCCACTCATGCTTGGCATGCTCACTCTCGCTCTGAGGAGTAACCCTCGTGCCGAGGCCCAGTCATCTCGGCTGTGGGCTGTGGATGTTTCCCTCTGAGCTAACCGCAGTGGTTATGGGAACCGTGTCCCTTCTAGTCCCCTCTACAAACTTTCTTCCCTTTGCCTCCAAACTTGTGGGGTACCCCTCCAACCCCAGGGATCCAAGTCTTCACGCTCATGAGGCCAGGACACATCCCTGCTCACAAACTCAGGCACGAGGGGACCACAACATCTTCATTGTTTTCCAGTACTTAACTTCTGTTTTGAGGATCCCCAACCTCCGTTAACTCGGGATTCTCCTCTGTCCCCAGGATTGCATGCGTGCGGGGGTGAGTCTGTGTAGGGAGTGTGGGGCTGGTCAGCCTCCCGGCCTTGAGACATCTCCGACCCATGCTGAGTGACATTCGCGGCAATGTTCCGGCCCCACGTGGCCTGCTCCCACGGGCGGCGGTTAACCCGTCCCCATTTTTTCTAACTTGGATGATCAGTGACTTCCTCCCCTCTCATGAGATCAGGGTCCTGCTGTGGTCCCTAAGGTAGAACCCCTAGGGGTGATTGGATGAGGCACTTCTTGATTTCCCACGGCCTCCCCTCTTTGGTGTGCGGGGCTCAGACAAGTGTTCCCATGCCTGGCTGGGCCGCTGGGATCTCTGTGATGCTTGGCAGGCTGCCCCCCGTCTCTACATGGGCAGGGGGAGCAACCCCTCCAACTTCACTCTCAGATCCCCACAGCTTACTAGGGGCTCTGTCATACCCTCTCCTTGGGGCGCTGCTCCCTCTGTGGGATCCCTCTCAACGACCTGCCAGCATCTTGGGGTGTTTGCAAAGAGCCCCTTTAATGAGGTCAGTGGGATCATGAGGGGCGGGGAGGTCAGTGAAGAGCTGGCAGAGGAAAGATAGTGACCCTGGGGCCTTGAGATTGTTGGACCGCAGCTCAGAGCCATGGAGGGGGGAGGAGCACATGACCCTGGGGGGAGCCCTTTCTGCCTGACCTCCCTCTCTGCTCTTCACTCTGCCTTTAGCCTGGACCTCCCTTCGGGTCCTGCACTGGCCTCCAGCCACCTGGCCAGACTGCTCAGCTGCCCTACTACCCCCCACTGACCGAGTCACCACCTCCCACCATCTCCCCCCACTTTGAGCCATTCTGCAAACCAGCCCAGGGGCCTGGCATCCCCGCCAGGGGGCACCTGCCTCTCTGGGAGCCCCGGGGGTCCCTCACCTGCTGGGCACAGGGAGCAGCACATGCCTGGCCACTGTGGGGCAGCCCCGTGGCCCCCCCATCTCCCCAGTGAGTTCTCAGCTATATGAGGGTCCGGCTCGGGTCACCCAGTGGGTGTCCCTCCTCAGGATCGGTCCACAGGCCAAGAAAACATGACGAACTGCTCTGTGTCCACACTCGCCCCCTGCTCCAGACTCTCAGAGATCTTACTGGGAGGGGGTGGCTGGGCTCCATAGACTCAGGGTACCTTTCCCTGCAGGGCTGTTCCGATCCCTGAGGCCAAGCACAGCTCTCCTCGTTCAGAAGGAGCAATGGTGCCTGGTACTTACCCCATTCCTTGAAGCCAGCTGCAGCAGGAGACAGGGGACCTGGGCTCCCTTTGGCAGAGGGAGGCTGTGGCAGCGGGAGGAGGGGTGAAGCTCTGGTGCAAGGGGCTGGGCCCATGGAGTCCCGGGAGGTGGGGCTGGGACCCTTCCCTGAGCTCCCTGTGGGTCCTGGGCCCTCAGAGGGCAACCGCTCTGCTCTGCGGCTGTAGCTGGCCCTCAGCATCCTGCTGGGTGAGGACTGTGTTCCCACAGCTTTCCTGGGGGCAGCTGGAGGCTGCGAGAGAGAGTTCCAGCAAGAGGGGAAGGCTGTCTGGAGGGGCTTTTCTGAGCCTCCTGGGCCTCATGGCCTCCACACTCTCCATGACTCCCTTCCCCCATGCTCCTATGCAGCCAGAGCTGCTCCTGTTTCCCACCCAGGACAGAAGCAAGAAAAGGTTGGACCAGCCAGATATGGGGGGCACCCGTATTTATACTCTTCTGTCTGACCATATGGGCCAGACACCCTGAACTGGGGTGGCCCCAAAGCAGCAGCACGCCCCCCTAGGAGAGTGAGTGAGTCTTGGCTAAGTATGGGGAGCACTGACCCCCAAGAACTTGCAGAACACAAGCTCCCTGCCCTCCCCAAGGTGGGGCATGGCCTGGCATGGCCAGCCTCCAGAATTACACTTCCTTTTGGTCCCTAGACTTCTTAGTCTTGATAATGGCCTTCCTGTGGGGTGAAAGTTCATGGTCTGAAGATAGACCCTCTGACTGGTGCCTCTTTTCTAGGATTTACGGGTCAGAGGGGAGCCCAGATTCCTCTAGCTGATGGCCTTGAGTTTGCAGATGATTGTAAAGTGAATGCAGTCTGCCGGGAAACCCCAACCTTGAGCTCTACATTCTAATGCCAGGGGTCAGTGTGGAGATGGGCAGAGTGGGAGGACCCCCTCCATAAGACCCTTCCTGAGCCCAGCAACTTCTCTGGGGGTCGGTCCTACCCTGACTGGAACCTCTGCTAGGCCCTGGTCCAGGCACAGGCCAAAGAACATGCTCCTGGGAGGCCCCATCTTCCCCAAACCATCTGCATCCTCTAGGCCCAGTGTGGCAGGAATCCGAGATTCCCGGTACATCAAGGGTAAGGGGACTGGCTCTTTCTGGAGCCAGAAGGACCTTTTGACCCTGGGCCCTCTGCACATAGCTCTGAGCACTGCTGGGTGGGGTTGGCAGTCCAGGGAGTTGTCTGGGGGTGGGGTGGAAACCTCTTTATTTATTTGGGGTGGGAGCGGTAACCCAACCAAAGTCCGGATTTCTGGGGCCCTGGGGAGCTGGGTAGCCTGGAGGTGAAGTCTTCATAGAACAACAGAAGTGGGCCACTTCTGTGCAGATCACCCTGGAGCACTTGTGCTCTTTTTGGTTTGGAAACTTCTCTGGGATACATCTAGTGCTTGGCATTCCCAGGTTCCAAATCACCTCCCACCTGTGGACCCTCCCCTCTCGCTATGACTTTTGTGATACCTTCTGCTTCCCTGGGCACCAGCATCTCAGACAGAGCTGACAGAGGACAGAGCTGTGCAATGTCCTCCCAAGTAAGGAAACCAATGACCCAACTAGTTGGATCCATGGGAAAGGAACTCTCTCACCCAGGGCACCCCAGGCTCCTGCCCGGGGCAGTGTAAGCACTGGGTTCTCAGAGACTCAGGGAAGACCCACAACTAAGAAGGGCTCATTGGTAGCTGGTCCATCACTATCCATCTTGCACCTTGTCCCCTTAAGACAAGCTTCCAAGATGCATGATGCTTCCAACCGCAGGTGGTGTGATGGAAGTCATGTCGTAGCCGATTTTCCTTCCCAAGTGCTATTTGGGGGCAACGTTTAATGAGCTCTAAAGGAAGGTCAGGCCCTCTTGCTTTAACTGGAAGCTATTTACTGAGACCCGGAAGAGATACACCTGCAATCAAGGTTCTCATGAACAAATGTTTAGACTTGGAGGTCTATTTCCTTCCACCCAAAATGGTGTCTTTTAATGGCTCAAGGGAAATGAAAAGAAACAAGGTCCTGAGATTCTATGGAGAGTTTATGGCTGCCCCAGTGCCATGGGCCTCCTCCAAGGCCTGCCCTTTGCCTACTGCTTGCGATTCTGTAGAGTTTCATAGTTTCCAGAGCTGGTAGAATTAAGCCATAGGAGTACCTGAAATCTTCACTTACTCTCCTCCTGATTCCAGTATCCCCAGCCCCAGCTAAGCTGCCCTGCCTTTCCTTCCTTCAGATGAGATGCTCTAGGAAATAGCAAGGATTTTCTAAAGCAATATAAAAATACTTATTCAAACCTTTTCATAGAAGAATAGGCCAAAAGGCTAAGGTATGGAGGGCTGGCTCAACTGTCTTTTGGTCATTATAGAAAGAGAACTTTGTACTTCTTACATATTTTAGAAGGAGTAAACAGCATTAAATGGTCTATGATAAAGAAAACTGATCCCGTATGAAGCCCATCTCGACAACCTCACTCCCTCGGGTGGCTGTTCAGAAGGTCCTTGCCTGGCCAGCTTTTTACATGACGTCTTTCATGACCTCCCGCCCCCAGTTATTTTTTTTTAAGGATTTTATTTATTTATTTAACAGACAGAGATCACAAATAGTCAGAGAGGCAGGCAGAGAGAGAGGGGGAAGCAGGTTCCCTGCTCAGCAGAGCCTGATGCAGGGCTCGGTCCCAGGACCCTGAGATCATGACCTGAGCCAAAGCAGAGGCTTAACCCATTGAGCCCCCAGGCGCCCCCCGCCCCCAATTATTTATTTTTGTTGTTGTTGTTGTTGTTGTTGAAATCAAGTATTTAATGCTGTCAGGATCAATAATTTGGAATATGGTAAGCTTTCTGGGGCACATTTCCCATTCATAGGTCCACAGATGTTAGAGCTGGAAGGAACCTCATAGATCAGCCGGTTCCACAGTTCTCAAACTTGAGCATGCATCAACATCCCCTGAAGGCCTCCTTACAACACAGATTGCTGGTCCGTCTCCAAGAATTTCTGATTCAGTAGGTCTGACGGGGCACCGATAATCTGCATTTCTAATTTCTGAAGTGATGCTGATGCTTCATCACTTTTGAGAACTACTGATTTAGTCTAACTAACCAGAAAGTTTAAGTGACTTGTTCCTATGATCCTACATAATTGATCTAAATATATATTGCTTTTAACAATTGCCATTCATTTTTTTTTAAAGATTTTACTTTTTATTTGAGAGATAGAGAGCACAAGCAGGGGGAGCAGCAGAGGGAGAGGAAAAAGCAGACTCCCTGTTGAGCAGGGAGCTCCATACGGGGCTGGATCCCAAGACCCTGACATCGTGACCTGAGCCAAAGGCAGAGGTTTAACCGACTGAGCCACCCAGGTGCCCACTGCCATTCATTTTTATACTGTAGGTTTTTTTTTTTTAAGATTTTATTTATTTATTTGACAGAGAGATAGAGAGAGCACAAGTAGGCAGAGCGGCAGGCAGAGGAGAGGGAGAAGCAGGCTCTCCACTGAGCAGAGCCCTGATGCGGGGCTCGATCCCAGGACTCTGGGATCATGACCTGAGCCGAAGGCAGCCGCTTAATGGGCTGAGCCACCCAGGCGCCCCTATACTGTAGTTCTTAAGGTAGGTTTAAATTAAATAAATTCCAAGGTCTTTTACAATTTCTTTAAGGACCTAAGATATAAACTTAAGATTTCAGTACCTTGGGATTATAGGTCAAACTTAAAGCCGCTTAGACAAAATACCACATAAAGGGCTAATTATTTACTGTGAGCAGTTGTTGTAGTGAGGTCAGTTCTCTATTTAAATTCCTTTTACAGTCTGCATTGTTTAAATTTAGTTTTATTATCCGTGAACAGATCCTTTCTTATAATAGCAGCTAATATTTTTGGAGTAATGTGTGCCAGGCATTGTGTTATACTCTTTATGTCTGCCCCCAATTATTAAGACGAGAATGACTCACCAAATTCTAAAGGATTCAAGCATCTTGCTCTCCTTGGTCAATTCTCAATTTTATTTGGTCATTTCAACAGCATCTACACTGCATAGTTTACAGATTTTGAGACATTATCATTAGTGTTCTAGATGAGGACTTTTGCCACATAATGTACCTTTTTTTTTTTTTTGACAACCCAGAGCAAGACTTTTCAATGGCTCACATTTTTACCCAGAACCACACACAAAAATTTACAAATTATTATATACTAACTTTTTATTTAATGTTTCCGGTCTGTGTCACAAAGCCCAACCTAGAATCAGGGCTATCTTTATCAACGAAACCAATTTGAAATTATTTATATTTGTGTTTAATTTGTTAACATGTGTTTTAAAATTTATTAATAAACTTGGGAGACTAGAGAGGCAAAAGGAAAACCAGGGAAACCTTTTTTTGGTGTAGGAGATCTGGCTCAGTTTAGACCAAAGAGTTAACTACTTATATGAGGGAATCATCATAAATATTGATTACTTACCACTTGGTCTCCAGCCAAACCACCTAATAAGCCCAGGGTAGCTTGGCTGATAAGGAAGGTTCTAGTAATTCATTTTTATGTTATGATAAGCTTTGGCCAATTTATCTTTTGGGATCATGCTGGACTCAAAGTGTTTATAGACAGTTGATTTCCATAAGCTGAAACCTATTTTTTGATGCTTTCCTTGGTGCTCTGGGTGGATAGGACCTCTAAAGGCATCATTGACAATAAATGTTCTTGATGTCCCCTCCCAAGACTTTGTACCGACCCCATCTCACCTTTAAGACTCTTTTGCATGTTGGCTAGCCCTTTGCGTTGACCCTTCCTTTGCATTCTGTGACAGGTAGTTCTACCTCTGACCAGCTCCTTTCTGTCTTCATGGGTTCCAATCTTTCCACCAACCCCTTTACTAGCTCTCTTCCCTGGAGTTAGCTCCTTGATTATTTTCTTACACTATGAATTATTTCCTACAAACTTGCAAGCTTCCTCTACTATCTTTACCCTGATAACTCGCCCTTCTATAGCTCCATGGAGAGTGGGTGGCATTTTGGGGTACTCCAAACTCTTGGGTCCAAAGTGGAACCACTTTCCCCCAGCCCCATCCTGAAGCCCCATGCTGCCTCTCCTTATGAATTCTCCCATGACCCATCTAGTCCTGGTGTAAGAAGCCTCAGAGCCACTGTTGGCTTCACAAGCCCCCTCCTTGCTTCATTTTGTCCCCTGGTCTCCTAACCAGTGCTGGAATCCACATGTCCTTCTATGTCTCTTCCAACCTCAGTCCGGCACCATCTCCTCCAAGAAGCCTTAGAGTTTAAGGAAAATTTTATTCACCTGTGTGTCCCCAATGACATGTACATGGCAGGTCCTCATTAATGCTTTATCCATGAACTGCCACATCCCACATAAAGCTGGATCTTTCCAAATTGGCAAATTAGCAAGAGGGTGTGTCCTCAGCATCAAACTCGCTAAACCGGACTCCTTCTTCTTCTACAAAGAAGGTGTCTCTAAACGCTGGAGATGGTGACCTTATTCTCTGTGGCTAGCTAGATTTAATTTTTATTTGCCCATTTTGCAGAAGTCTGGGAAAAGGGAATTTCCTCCCATCACTTGCATTTTCTTTCCTATTTCCCGTTGTCGACTGCTTGTTTACTGGCATCCTTGTAATCCTCGTAAAAAAATTCCATCCAAGTTTATTTCCTTAAAGCTATGATATAACTTATGTATTTTTCCGTGTCGCTAAAAATCAAATACAATTTTTTCATGCAAGATACATCCTAATTAGCCAAATGTTTCACTTTCCTAAGCACTGCGTTTTTCACTTCTCATATGTAATTCTCCATAGGGTTCATTCTTTAGTTGTTTTGATTGGGTTGGGGGCTCTTTGAGAACCAAAAGACTTTTGGAATGCAGCCTGCAGGAACATTTTCAAATTCTCCAGCTGCATCCTGAGGTGGTGGGAGGTGTGCGGGCCCCTGGCCTGTGGGCCTCCATGAGTAAGTTGGATTCAGCCATATGGCAGGAAGGTGACTCTTTATGTCACTGTCACTGGCTCAGGCCAAATTTGCCCCCTGGCTCTGTCCTTTCTGGGAGCCTCTTGAATGATCTACCACCTTTTCTCCTGCTGAAGGCTCTGGCATGGGGTGCTTGGGACACCGGGACCATGGTCATGGGCAGGGACAGGAGGCCATGGGTCAGCTGTACGGCTGGACTGAGCTGCATAGAATCTGTGTGTGGTTTGGGACTGGTCATCTGAGAGTGTTAGGTCTGCATGTGTGTGTGTGTATGTGTGTGTGCATGTGGTTTTCTGACTTTAGATCTCCTTACACACTTGCACGATTGGTCTACGGATTTTGTGTGATTAGCCAAATAATGTGTATTTGAATGTGAGTGTGTGTTTGGGGGAGTTAATATGTGTGTGTGTCCTTGGAGGCATGTGGAGGGGGTTGGTCCTTATGTCTCTGCACATGTATCTTTGGATGAGTTTGTAGTGTGTGTGTGTGTGTGTGTGTGTGTGTGTGTTTCTAGGTTAGGGTGTGTCTCTGCGTCTGCACATGTGTGTGTGTGAGGTACATACACATGCTTGTGTGTCTATTACTGTGTATGTGTGTTTCAGGGTTGGTGTGAGTAATTCTGGCTGTGAGCTATGAAGATCTGAGGAAAGACCACAACACCCAGTCCAATGATTCTGGACTTGGGGACTCAACTAATTGGGCAAAACCTCCTTTGATGGCTAAGTGTTCTGCCCCCCATTTGTGGCCCTCTAGGAGTCAGTTAAGAAGGACCGACCTCCCGACAGAGAAAATAATGAACAGACATCAGGGGTGCCATCATCCCTCAGCGCCTGGGCCCCTCATCCCCACAGGAGGCTGGGCCGGGGCTGGGGCTGCCTGCTGGGCCCGGGACCACACCCTCTAGTCTCCACAGCCCTGCTCCGCATAACCTGAAGCAGCTTCTCTGGTAGGTTCCAGACATTTCCTCAGGCTGACAGCCAAGGGCTGCCCCAGGTGACATACAACCTCTTTGTCTCGCTGTGGCTCCGGGAGCTTTTTCTTGAAAATGTGGTTTCCTGTGGTGTTGAAAGTGGGGTGCCTGCCAGCCATCTGTGAGGACAAGAGAAAAAGTACCTGTCCACCCCCCCCAACCCCAGGTTCTCAGATCCAGGAATCTCCTCAGGGAAGGCCCCTGCGTGTGCTCATTCGTCCAGGCGGGACGCTTATGCATCCCGGAAGTGAGAGTATCAGGGTGGCCTGGACACAGGCAGCTAGAAACAGGGACCCTGTAGGGAGAGAAGCCCGCAGACTGGAGACAGGGCCAGTCCCCAAAGCTTCCTCACCGACCCGTGGTGACCATTAGGGCCATGTTTGTCAGGGACTGTCCTGGAGTTCCCCACAGCCCCGGGCACCCTCACCCCACCCCAGGTAGCACTGGCGTCTCCGGAGGGGAAGCTGCCTCTTGCCCAGGAAGTGTCCTCGCTGAGGGCCCCAGGATTGGGGCAAGGCTGGGGACTTTACTCACCACACTCAGACTGGCCGAGCCTGGGTTTTCCTTTTGCATCTGGCCTGTGTCCACCTTCCCTGCCACCAAGAACGTGGGGCTGAGGCTTTCCGTGGAAGATTCAGGCTGTGAATAGCTGTTGGTCGCCTCAGTTTGGTCTCCCACAGTTTGGTCACCCACACCTACCTCCCCGAGGTCGTGGGGCAGAAAAAGCCAGTGGAGCTGGGGGTGGGAGGGTGGTGGTGAGTGGTGGGAGTTGCTGAGAGAGTGTGGGGACCAACATCGAATTTGAGATCGTTGCCCGGCTTTTGGTGAGAGAAGTGCAGGGAGGTCCTGGGCCTTTTGAAAACCGAGGTTTTGTGATTCTAGAGCCAGGCTGGGTTAGAAGCTTCCGAGTTCTGTCACCAGAGGAGGAAAGCAATGGGCCTTCATTCAATGAGGTTCAGAGGAGAAACAGCCAGGGTGGTGAAGGGTCCCCCCTAAAGGGCGGCCCAAGTGCTGAGGCCAATGCCCCCTGAGGGCAGGCGAGCTGCTGACACTGAAAGGGAGTTTTCGAGGTGGATGGGAAAGCGATGAGCAGGCGAGGTAGGTGGGAGCAGGACGGGCTGACCAGAGCCCCTCTAGGGCTGGGATGCTGTAGGGTGGTTACAGGTGTGATCTCAGAAACCCAAATCAGGGACTTCTGAGGCCAAGCCTGGGTAAGGAAGACCTGATAATGCCTCTCCCAAAGTACCCAGACATCCCTTCTTCCCCCCACCCTGCAAGCCTCCAGGCCCCAGCCCCTTCTAGCAGGGCTTCACCCCTCCTCCTGTTGCCACAGCCTCCCTCTGCCAAAGGGAGCCCGGGTCGCTGTCGCCTGGGGAGACTGGCTTCGGGGAATGGGATAAGTACCAGGCACGGGGCGCTATTGCTCCTTCAAGGGGGGTCGCATTTGGCCCTAGGGAGGGCAACAATCCACAGGGAAAGGTACCCTGAGCCCACTGAGCCCAGCCACCCCCTCCCAGTGGGAATTCCCAGGGCCTGGAGGGGCCCGAGGGTGGACAGAGAGCAGTTTGTCACATTTTCTCCGCCTGTGGACCGATCCCGAGGAGGGGCACTGGCTGGGTGACCCTGGCTGGACCCCCACGTGGGTGAGAACTCACTGGGGAGTTCATTTAGAAGAGGTGTAGGTCTAGCTACTTTGATGAATACTGAAAACTTTCCCTTTCATAATGGCTTTCTCTTCATACAACGTCACATGCCACATGAAATGGAACTTAATGTCCTTCTACAGAAGTCTCTGCAGTTTTAAAAATGATTTAATGTAAATGAAAACTTCTGGTCTCCTTAGAGCGGGTACCCAGCCAAGTCATGAATAATTTTCTACCTTCAAAGTCAACAAGTAGGGGATGAATTTCTGTTCCTGGGACATCTGCTAACACTATCTGGGGGCTGCGGGCACCCCACATCAGCAGCAGTGACAACTGGAGGGAGGGAGGACGTTCCCCTGAGGAGACAGGTGGGATAGGCAGCGGGTATGGCTGAGTTCCCTAAAGCGGCAGAAACACCGTGGGGCTGCTGGCTGGGGGCAGACGGCACTGGTCTGAGGAAAGGAGCCTGAGGTTCAGGCCTAACTGACCCGATTTTCTCTGTGAAGTTGGAGGCAAAGGCGTCCTGGATGTGCGGAAGCGGCAGGGGCGGGGGACAGCCTTGTGCCAGGAAAGGGGTCCTGGATCTCCACGATCATCATTTTTTTTAAAGACCTTATTTATTTATTTGACAGACAGAGAGCACAAGTAGGCAGAGAGGCAGGCAGAGAGAGAGAGGGGGAAGCAGGTTCCCCGCTGAGCAGGGAGCCCAATGCGGGGCTCGATCCCAGGACCCTGAGACCATGACCTGAGCCGAAGGCAGAGGCTTAACCCACTGAGTCACCCAGGCGCCCCTCCACGATCACCATTTTGAGTGAGACCCTTTCCAACCCCAGCTCTACTCTGACCTCCTGGGGCCCTTGTAGGGTCATGACTCGACCGTGCTGGACCTCAGTTTCCCATCTGTAAATGAGGCTAATGATAATCTATACCTCATAGGTGGTTTGGAGAATGAACTGATTTTATTTGTCAAGTGTGTTGCCTGCTGACTGATCCTTAGGACTCTTGATATAAATGGTGGAAGGTGCTGTCGCTGTCATTAGTGAAGTCTCTTTGTGGGGGTTGGGGTGATGGCGGTGGATTCTGAACCTGGCTGGGCAGGAAGGGCCGGTATTCAATGACAATGAGTCAGCAGAGGTGGGGAACTCCAGAGAGTCTGGGGGCAGGAGGCCCCCCCTCACAAAGGGCTTTTGCATTAGAATGGGAATGTTGCCTTCACCCCAAGAGAGGAGTTGGGGGGGTGCCTGGGACCCCACCCCCCAGCTCTGACCTGCCGGGTGTTTGGTATTGGAGAGGACTTTTTTTTTTAATCCTCCAACCTAGGATTAAAAAAAAAAAATCAATTCAAAGATTTCCAGGAACGAAATGAATACCGTACTTTAACTGTGGCAGAAGGAAAATACACACCTTATTAGAGTGCCCAAGACAGTTCGTGGGAACAAAAGGACGTACTCTTACACCCAAATGGACAATTTCCATGCAGCAAAACAAGTATAAATATGTGTGCACAAGGGGTAGGGGTGGGAAGGTGTCGTGGGGAGAAAACGCTTACAAATAATCCGGTAACATTTAATAACAGAAGTGGGAAGGCAATTATTAATCCCACGATAGACATGTGGGCTAGAGCTTTGTACTTTATGCAAAAGCAAACATGAAGAACAAAATATTTCAAAAGCATCCACCTTTCCCAACCCCCAACACGTCCCTAGGAAACATACTAGTGGCCTCTGACAGGTGCCATGGAGCCCAGGGCCCAGGTAGGGGTCCTGAGTTGCCAGGTGAGCAGAAGAACGGCCTGGGAGATCCTTCGATGCCCCTTGCAAGGCATCGATGAGCCCAGACCAGGGAAGCCCTTGTGTTAACCTGGGGGTGGGGGGGTTCTCTGCTTAGAGTTCTGAGATGTTGGGCTGCTCCCTGGTAGTGGGACGTCTTTCTGATATAAATAACAGAACCTCTCCTCTTGAGTTCAGCGGAGAGGAAGCTTTGCATGTCTGTCTTTTCCGGAGCCCCGGGGTCTTTATAACCCCATCAGGACCCTACCTGGCTACAGGCAGGACGATGTGGGGAGCGGGAAGCTCAGAAAACCATTTACTGAAGCGGTGGTGGCAGGAACGGAAGGAAAGCCCACACCCAGCTCTGAGAGTCCAGAACTTTATGCCTTAACCTCACAGCTACATTTCCAGTGAGAGCCGGAGGGGGCGTGTGGGAGGGGAAGGGGCCAGTTCTAAAGGGTTGCAGTCCCCCTCCCTGCACCCCACCTCCCACTATGTGTTTTACCCCATCTTGCCTTGACATTGATGCTATCAACTGCCCCGTGCCCACTTTCAAGGAGGCTGAACGTTTTGGATCTCTATGGACAGCTGTTAGGGTCCATCTGTGTTTTGGAGCAACTAGGGGGAAATACGAGGATGGGGGGGGGTGGGGAAGAGTGTTGGGGACTTGGTTCAGACCCCAGGAAGCGCCTCATTTCTGCTCCAGTGGGGTCGTGCAGGCTGAATGCATAGGACAGGTTGGGGACAGAACATGGCAGAGCCTGGATGTTTGGATCAGAGGGTGGGAGGGGCTGGACCCATCTTGCTCTCCCTGCTTTTCGGTCCTCAGTCTCTCTGTTGAGACCTCCTCTTATATCTGGGACCCCACCCTTGGCAATGAGGAAGGTCCTATTCTTTATGTTGCTCTTTTTCCCAAGACCCTTGAGGCTGACATAATGTCACTGGGAGCTGGGGGACTCGGGGTCATCAAGTACCGGACTCTTGGCCAGTGCCTTCACCCGCCCTTGTCCTTGTCCGCTCCTGAAAAGAGTTTTTGAGTCTTGATCACCACTGTGTCGTACAGACTGGTGACTGACAGACACTTGTGGACTGAAGGAATGTATGGCTGCATTTCACGGAAGTTAGGCAACGAGCCAAGTTTACAAAGCAGTTAATGAGGGCATGGCTCTCACTGGAATTAGGCTGCCTCAGATAATGGCGACCCTTCTCTCACACACCCCCTTTCCATCCTGATTCCTTCCTGTTTCTACTGTTGTCCACCCCCCCCAACCTGCTCTGGCCCTGCCACCCGAGGGAGTCTGTCTTGTGTCCAGTCCCTGAACTGCCCATCCCACTGTAGCTGGTCCTGATTTGGATGGGTGTGAGAAGAAAGGCATCATACCATTCCAGAACTTTCTCTGTGATGGGATGGCTCTGGTCCATTGCACTTGTCCCCTAGGTCCTCTGAGCACCCCTGCCCTTCCCCGGTCTAGCCAGCCCTCCAGCCTCAGCTCCTGCCAGTCTCCCCCATCCCCAGGCTTCAGCTGCACAGAGCCCTCTGGCCCTCACCCAGAATATCACAGTTCTCCTTCCTCCTGTCTGCACATAGGCTGTTCTCTGTGCTTCTAGCATCTTCTGTCTACACTTCGTCCCTTGTCTCTGGTCCCTGAGCAGTTCCCCCGTAGTGGGATTGGGGGGCATCCCAGCTCTGATGCCCTGTGATGCACCCAGTGGGCAAGCCTGGAGGCGGTGGCCCATGTGTAGAGGGAGAACTTTAATCACTAAGGGAACAAATTCAAGCAGCGCATCAGGAGAGGGTGTGGCGAGTCCCCAGGTGCCGGGGAGCCGCTCTTTGGCAAACCCAGTCAAAGTGGCTTGTTCCTCGCCCTAAACAAAGTGGCTCGTGGAGCTCAGATGCTGCCCAGGACACTGGTCAGGTTGGAGGTATGAGCCCCCTACTCTGGGCTTCCCAAATGGTGGGCAGGTGGAACCCCCTCCCCCGCTTCCCCCAGGCTCCCAGAGCCTTGGATTTGTTCTGGAAGATGAGAGGGTGGGCAAGACCAGAGGCGCTGGTTCTGGGACTCTTAAGGAACCTCTGAGAAAAAGAGTTTTCCTATTTGTGACTTCCCAGGGGCAGGGCGGGGGCAGGGCATGGAGAGGAGCTGGCTGGGCAGGCCAGAGCCTTGGGTGAGGCCTTGGGCGAGTCCTTGCCTTGCCTACAGCTTAGGAGAGTTTCTCAGGCTCACACACTCTCCTGCCAGGGGTCCACCGTTAAGCCCTTGATGAGGGTCATTAGCAAAGCTCTTCAAAGGGGAGGGTGAGAGATGACTTGGACCCACGTAGGACTCAATCTTTTGTGTTAAAAGAGAGAGAAAATTAGAACACACATGTGCATATGTTGGTATGACAGTTGGGAAGAAGCTGTCATCAGTGGTACCCTGAGGGGGGTGGACACTGGACTGGGGGTGGGCAGTGGTGAGGGGCAGAGACATCTTCCTGTCTGTGTTTACCAATGTATTTGAACCAGGTGCATGTACTCAAAATTTTAGATAAAAAGCAACAGTAATACAACAGAAATATTAGTGAAAAGAGAAGATAGCTAGAACGGGAGGTGGCCGAGTCTCCCTTTGGGGAGGGGCAGAGTGGGGAATCCTTCTCTGGGGGCCCCTTAGTGGGGGACCTCTCCCAGGCCAGCTGGGGGCCCAGGGCAGGGAGTGAATTTGGTTCTGTCCATAGCACGAGCATGGGCACTTAAAAGGGGGTCACAGTCAGTTCTGTCAACCCCTTCGCCCCACGACAGGGAGCCCATGCTCTGGGGGGGCCAGGTGGCCTCCCCACAGTCACACAGGGCTGCTATTTCTGCAGAGATGACCATATGCCAGGATGAATGACCCAGTCCGACTTCGGGGAGTCTCGATTTCTGTAGACACCCGAAAGTCACTGCATGCCCGGCCTGTAGAAATAGCCCGTGCTTTGGTCTCTAATGGGATCTCCTGGTCCCTGTGCCCCTCTATGTGTGGGCAGCAGTACCGCATCCATCCCCCAGAAGGGCTGGGAGTCAGGTCAGCCTTTCCTCGACACTGGCTGTCCCTTGGTGACGCCCGGCTTTTCCACTTCTTAACTTCTTAACTTCTTAAGCTTCTTAACACCCCTGCAAGCACCCTGCGCTCCTTGTACCCCCACGAACCCCACCTGCTTTTTGGAAGCTGAGTGAGCAAGAGAGGTCCCAGGAGGGAGATTTTCTTCCTGGAAAGAGGCTCCCCCTGCCCCATTCTGGTTCTACTCAGTGGGGAGGGACCCCCTCTGCAAGGCCCCTCTCCAGACCAGAGAGCCACTTGAAAAGCATCTTGGTCCCACCCCCCTCATTTTACTGATGAGGAAGCCGAGCCCCAGAGAGGGAAGTGGCTCTCTCCGGAGCAGGCTGGTCACCAAGCTGGGAGGACAAATGACATCTCGCAGCTCACTCAGCTGCACTGGACCCCCAGCAGGTAACAGCGCCACCCACCCCCCTCGGGGCCACTTACTAAAACCCAGGCACAGAGCCACGGACTGACCTGGCTTTCCCGGACAGCAGGTAACTTTCCTGAGGCCAGCGGTGCCTCCGTGGTCTGGGTTCGGTCCAGACCTGCGCAGACCCAGCATCCCCGATGGCTGGAGGGCCAGCAGTCCAGCAGCCCCCACAGAGTCTCTGTGAAAATAGCAACGGCAGGCAGAGGACTCCTGATATTAGTGACATTTCCTACCAACCCTCAATTTTCTCCTGATTTGACTCAAGGTTGCAACTTCTTGCTGGGGTGGGAAGGTCTCATGGTAGGTAGCCCAGGAGCTTTCACCAGGGGAGCTCAGCTTGCGTGCCATCACCTCCTGCTGGCCTGACTGCCTGCTCTCCCGGAACCCGGCCTGGAAAGCACCCACAGCCCAAGATGACACACTCTGAAGGAATCACCTGACAGCCCCCGAGCAACGGGCTCCAGGCAGGCCACAGCTGGGCTTGGGATCCCCGGCCAGCCCCTTACCAGTTGTGTAAACTTCCCTGGCCTTGATGTACCTCTCTGGAGAATGGGAGTAATGATGGGTTTTTTCCCCCTCATGGGGCTCTTGAGAGCAGTGAGTGATGGAAGTGCTCGATCGTGCAGGAAGCAAGAGGGCAGCTTTGACTGCTCTGATGTGTTATGACTGGATTATTTCCTATGGGTACCCCTATGGTACCCTGACGGATGGCCCCATTGGGCCATGGTGATGCAGGTAGATCAGAGAAGTGGCATTTGAAGAAAAGAATGAGGTTCTTAGGAGGGGAGGGGAGAGTCTGCGGAGAAAGAAGAGATGTTAAGTGGAACTGGGCATGCCAGGAAGTGAGGAAGGGAGTACTGGGGGGCTCCTGTATATATTGGATGTTTGGGCTGGTGATGCTGATGGTGGAGCTGGGGAAGATAAAAAAGAGACTCAGTGTGATTGCCAGTGAGACCCCTCACTACCTGTTTGCTCTTGGGTAGACTCTAGCTTCTCTGAGCCTCACTGTCCTCATCTGTAAAATGGGCATGATTGTAACAACGTTCCAGGAAGGTGCCAAGTTCCCATCGCAGAGCACTTAGCACAGGGACAGCCACATCTCAAGTCCCTGAACTGAACCCCCCACTCCCCCAACCCCACTCCAACCCGCAAGGCTCAGGGTACAGCTCCAGAAAAATTTTGGAGTCTGGGAGATTCTGTGTGGTCTGTCCCCTCTGTGTCCTGTTCCTTTTCGCATCGTGTCCCCCAGAAGCCTAGCTCAGGTGTAGACAGACGGCTTTTTATTTACACTAGTGGCAGATAACCACATCCAAGTAAATATTTATATTCTAACCATGGACTTCAGTGCTGCATCCCCAAAGGAGGTGGGAACTACTGGCAAGGCACCCGGATGGCACTGGTCCAGGGGAGTGTTCCTCCTCAAACTACAACCCTCCGGCTGTATACCAGCTCTGCTCAGTCATGGCTGGACCTCCCTTCTCTTAGGTGGCTCATACCACAGTGCTCCATGCAGATGAAGAGTCTGGCAGCAAAAGAGAGGGGCATGGGGATTCTTCTCAGCCTCAAACCTCGTAAAGTTCCATTCTTACTGTTGCTGGTGTTTCTGGAAAGTCTGTCTGCTGCTGGAAGAAGGGTTGGCTTGGTCTGAGCCACACACCTGGTTTCAGGGGCCAAGGCTGTGTGTAACAGCTCTGGGGCTGCCCTGGGTGGGAGCTGGGCCCAGGCAGCTGCAGGAATCAGAGCCGAGAGCCTGACCCGACAGCAGGAAGAGAGGCAGCTCAGGGAGGCCACGGGCTCCCAGCTCCCAGCTCGATATTCGGAGGAGAGAACCCAGAACCCAGATGGAGGCCCCACAGCCAGAAAGAGCCAGGCAGGAACCGAAGCTTCTGGACTCCCAGGCCTGTCCCTCTTCACACACAGGCTATTTTCTCTCCTCTTCACCAAATACAAGAAAGTGTTATTATATTGAGAGAAGATTCCATTTCAGGGTTGGAAAAAAAATCCTTCCGTATGTGTGAATCCCCCTGACAACATTCTGTATAAACAGATCTACCTTTGCTTACATACCTCTGGTGATAGAGAGCTCACTACATAGCAAGGCTGCTCTGTCTGCTGTCAGATACTCCGTTAGCAAGGCGGTCCGTCTCTGTGACATCTGGAGCCCGTTCTGTGAAGTCATACAGGGGAGCATGTCTTGAGCACTGGAGGATGCTAAAATGTCCCTAATCCTTTCCCCATATTCTCCTGGGCTGTGGCTCCCTAGCCCTTCCACAGGCAGCCCCAGCAGAGAGACAGTCCCCAGCACGCAGATGATCAGAGTGGTGCAAAGGCCACTGTCACTCCAAGTTCCTCTTCTAGATCCTCTAAGTAGAGCCTGGTTCCTCTCATTTGTCACCATCTTTCCTGTTTGCAAGAATACTTAAGAACTCCCATTTCCCTGTAAGCTGTGACTGCCTCTGTGTTTTGTGTATACATAAATAAAAAAAGAACAAATTCTTTTCCAATATTTCAGTAATGTAGTTCCGATTTTATCTGTGACTCACACATTATTTAAGAGACCATTTAAGAGATTGCATAAAAGTACCAATTATCTATTATTAATGTCCCGGTGTTCAGCAAATAGTTGTGCTTTCTTTATGGTCTGAGGCAGAGAGGATAGACTTGCCATTGCCTTGGAGACCTGGGCTGGGCCCAGGAACGGCATCCGTTTGGTGAAAAGATCCTTGTCGTCTCCCAAAGAAAGCATATTCCCTTGATTTATGATTTGGTCCTCACTGATCTGCCTTTTTAATTGGGCTAGGAGGAGCTCGAAATTTCTGTCTGCTTGATGGATGATACTCGGGGAAGGGAGGACGAAGGTCTCTACCTACAATTATAGTTCTGTTTCTACTTCTTTTTGCATTTCTGGCATGTTCCGTATGGAAATACGTTATGTATGTCCTTGCTATGCGCCTTGGAACAAAAATTAAGTGTTTTATGTCTTAATTATTCATTGTAACTTTTACCTCTGTAAAGTCTCTGTGTTACTCTCTCAATTCTTTTTTTTTCCTCTCTCTCTTTTTTTCTCTCAATTCTTTTTATGAAACAAAAATTACTTTGTCATATTCTCTTTTTTTCCCTAGAGTTCTATGTGCCTGATAAGCCAAAATTGCCCTATCATTTTACTCTGTCCATGCCTTTTTTTTTTTCTTTGTGTTTCTTATGTGGGGGTGGGGGGAAGGTCTGGCCTTTTTAAATTAATGCCCCTTTTCAGAGGGAATGTTAACACCTTCAGGGAGTGTTGTAATTCTATTATGTAATTGTTACATTTGTGTAAACCTCCTCGGGGTTACCCCTTCTGTCTACACAGAAACATGGTAGTTTTTCGCATTTAGTTTCTATTGTGAATTTTCTCTTCCTTGTGTCCCTTTACAATAGACAAGATAATTTAACCTGAAAAATCTGATTTAGAAAATATGTAAGTTTTCACTCCAGCATTTGTTTCTCTTTATAGCTGTCCAAGCTTTGGGAGGTTTTATGTAAATATCTTCCCTTCCCTTGATCCTCTCTCCATGGTTAATCTGCATTTTGAATGTCTTTTTGTGTCGGTCTTCATTCACTCCTCATGTTATGCACAATTTTTATGATGTGATGGCTGACCTGTGGACAGATGAAGACTTTTTTTTTTTTTAAATCACCGATCAGGTTCTTGTGGTCATTGCTCATCTCTGAGGTGGCATCTGCTCTCTCATCTGTCACTTGCAATTCTGTCATGCCTTGTCCCCACGTCCCTCAGATGCTGTCTGTTGAAATGTTCATCCTCGGCCCCCCAACACTGATGTCTCGCCAGCTGAGCACGGGTTAGACCAATGCCATCTTTTAAATTTTATGTGAACTTCACTCCTGCCTCTGCCATGCCTCAAACACTCACCCAGACTTTTCTTCTTTTAAGAGAAAGTCAAAAGCTGTTCTTATTTTTCTCCTTTTCTTCCAGCATTTATTACAACTTAAAAAAATTAAATTGTTTTCATATCATCATTAATTAGAAAAATATATACACAGAGGGGGCGAGAGGAGAGAGGGAGAGGGCGATTTAAAAGACTGAATATGTTGGGGCATCTGGGTGGCTCAGTGGGTTAAGCCTCTGCCTTCGGCTCAGGTCATGATCTCAGGGTCCTGTGATGGAGCCTCGCTTCAGACTCTCTGCTTGGCGGGGAGCCTGCTTCCCTCTCTCTCTCTCTGCCTGCCTCTCTGCCTACTTGTGATCTCTGTCTATCAAATAAATAAATTCAAAAAAACCTCAAAACAAATTAAGAAACTGAATAGGGGACACCTGGGTGGCTCAGTGGGTTAAGCCTCTGCCTTCGGCTCAGGTCACTATCTCAGGGTCCTGGGATCGAGCTCCGAGTCGGGCTTTCTGCTCAGTGAGGGAGCCTGCTTCCCCCTCTCTCTCTCTGCCTGCCTCTCTGCCTACTTGTGACCTCTGTCTATCAAATAAATAAATTTTAAAAAACTCAAAACAAATTAAAAAACTGAATAGGGGGCACCTTTGGTGTGGGTTGTGATCCTAGGGTCCTGGGATTGAGCCCAGTATCGGGCTCTCTGCTCAGCAGGGAGCCTGCTTCCCCCTCTCTCTCTGCCTGCCTCTCTGCCTACTTGCAATCTCTCTCTGTCAAAAAAATAAACAAAATCTTAAAAAAAAAGAAAAAAAGACTAAATAAGTATCCACCATCTAACTGTTAGAATGTAACCAATGTTGGACATATGGAAATTTTTTTCTAGGTTTTTTTTTTCCCTATGTGTGGGTTTTTTTCTTAAATCATAGTTGAAGTCATTCTGAATGTATCGTTCTGTAGTTTGTGGGTTTTTTACTTAACACAGTCAGCATAAACATAACATAATCAGACAGAAAAATTTTCCATTGAGTAGATTTACCATCGTGAAATTAAGCTCTGGATGGCATTTAAATGCATGTGTGCTTTTTTGCTAGCAGAAAAAATGTTCAGGTAAACACATTTTCTGTACATGACTTTTTTTTTGCTTTTCCTGATTACTTAAAGTAAATTTTTAATGACTGGATGAAAGATTAATAAGGTTTCTCTGACTTGTACTCTAAGTTATCAAATCTAGAAGCTGTGTACACTCACCAGCATATCGATGACTGTTTCATAGAACCCTTACTAGCTTCTTTGTTGAAATGATGAGCAAAAATTTTATCTCTTTGTAAATCCTCTTCTGGGAACTCTCTGTCCTTTGCCTGTTTGTCTCCTGAGGATCTTCGTATCATATAGTTTTTATACTTTTCATAAAGAAAGAACATCATTCATCTGATATATCTGTGTATCCCCCCCCCCCCCGGTATATTACTTGATGTGAAAATGTTTTAACAAAATGTTAAAAAGAAGGTTTCTACATATTGTGGTCAGAATATACCCAAAATAATTTCTGCCTTTTTTTTTTTTTAATGGAAGACTTTGTTCTTGATAGGGAGATAATTCATTATGGTAACTGTTTCTTGGATACTGGAGAAAAAAATATCTGCCCCCAGAAGCTTCTTTCCTTCTCTCTGTCCACAGATGTCAGAACTGCTCTCCCCTGTATCCTACACAGGCGTTTGTCTCTCCAACGTGGAATCCTGTCTAAGCATCGCTTCCCAGCCTCCCATCCCCACGCCAGTGGACCCCTGGGTTGGCTGGCTCAGGACCTATCTGTGGCAATAGGTCAAGTGTGGGGAGCTTGCTGGTTACCACCACAAGGGGACTGGCTTTTACTGGCAGCCCATCTTTGAGAAAAATGACTTTTTTATCTCTCACTGCAGCCTGGAGCCTTTTTATCTTATTCCAGAGAAGTTCCTGGTCTTTTTTTTTTTTTAAAGAAGACTTTCAAAAAGATGGTTTCCTTGAACTTTCAGAGGGAATTCAGAGGATTAATTTTTCAGATTTTCTTCTTACTCTGCCATGAAGTGGAAGTATTTTTTTTTCCCCCAAACTACTTTCTTTTTGCCAGTCCATAGAGTACTTTCTCTAACTTCAAAGATTACTGTTTGGAAAGTTCCCATTGGAAGTCTGTTAGTAATTCAAATGTGACCTTTGGGATGGTCTGGGTGGAGAACCCTGAGGGCTAAGTAGTGCCTTTTTCCACACATCCATCTGGTACCACCGAGTCAGAAAAGCCCCAGCATCCGTCAGACCATTTTCTCCCTTCCTTTTTGTTTTTTTTAAGATTTTTTTTATATTCACTTGTGAAACAGAGGGAGAGAGAGAGCACGAGCAGTGGGGGAGGCAGAAGGAGAAGCAGGCTCTCCCCTGAGCAAGCAGCCGGACGCAGAACTCCATCCCAGGACCCAGAGATCATAACCTGAGCCACCCAGGCGCCCCAGGTGTAAATAAAGGAATACAAAGCTAGCTATAAAAGGGAACACCTACTTTAGAATGAGAATGAGAAAATAAATTGCAGTGAATTCAAGTTTTAAGAATTGACAGATACCACCGACAGAAAAATAGTGTTTTTATTAATTGGCTGCTTTGCACACCTCATAGGGGACTTTAAAAAAAAAGATTTTATTTATTTATTTGACAGAGATCACAAGTAGGCAGAGAGGCAGGCAGACAGGGGGAAGCAGGCTCCCTGCTGAGCAGAAAGCCCTGTGCAGGCTAATCCCAGGACTCTGGGATCATGACCTGAGCCAAAGGCCTTACCCACTGAGCCACCCAGGCACCCCTCATAAGGACCTTTTTAAATTTTTGTTTTATGCCTTTGATTGCCTCTACATATATGACCATGAGTTCATAGTGTTTTCTACAGAGAGAAAAGGAAATTAGTCCTTCTTGTAATGTATTTGATCAAATTTAATCAAATTTAAAAATGCCCGAAGCCTTCCTTCCCCAAGGCTTTCAAGGGAGCTATGCTGATGAGAAACAGGAGCAGAACGGGGCTTCTCTTGCTGATTGAAATCCGTGTAGCAAAGAAATAAGTCACGGGGATGCTCGCTGTGGAAGTTTTTGTTTCCCAGTAAAACCCTATGAAACCTGAATGTTCGTCAACAGGCTGTTGGCTAAATGGGTTGAGGTATCCCCACACAACAGGATGTAAGTGTGCCATTAAGAAGAAAAAGTCTATTCATACACGCTGATGTGGAAACAATTTCCAAGAATCGTTACAAAGTGAAAAAGCAAGGGGCAGAGCTGTGGGTGTAATATTTTCCAAATGTAAAGAAACATTGTGTGTGTGTGCGTGTGTGTGTGTGTGTGTGTGTGTGTCTCTCCTTGGAAAATTTCTGGAAAAATATGTACAGAATTGTTAACTACGGTTGTGTCCGGAAAGGAAAACTGAGGCCCTGGGGTACAATGGAGGCTTGCCTTTCTTTCTTCCTTCCTTCCTTCCTTCCTTCCTTCCTTCCTTCCTTCCTTCCTTCCTTCCCTCCTCTTTCTTTTGGTACTGTCTGAAGATCTTATTGTATGCACAGGATACTTTCTCAATAATAATAATAATAAAAACTAGCTGGATAACATATACTCAGCAAATGACTGCAGTGGTCGCTAGCGAGGATTCTCAGTAAAGGGCGATGTTGGCCCCTTCTCTCTGCTGTGCCCACATTTTGGGTCCCCGCCCCTGCTGCCAGGAAGTCCCTGAGGGCAGGAGAGGTGGAGTGAGCCTCCCTGGGCCAGCGTGACTGGCCTCTCCCATGCAGGGGCCTGTGTGCTCCTGGGCCTGGCACAGACCAGCCGCGTCAGCAGATCTGTGTCTTTTGGGGGGTGAGGGGGCGTGAGAAAAGAGAGGTGTGTGCATGGAGTCTGGGTCATCTGAATTCTCTGTCCAGCCTCATTGGTTCTGGAGGTCTGGGTCAAGTGAACATCTCCTGGGTTCGATCTACTCCAGGGCCACTGTTACGGACTGAATGTTTGTGTCCCATCCCCCTTCCCAAATTCACATGCAGAAATCTAAACACGCCCCCCCCAAGGTGGTGGTATTAGGATGTGGGGCAGTTTGGGAGGTGATTAAGACTCATGAATGGGATTAGTGCTCTTAGAAAAGAGACCCGAGAGAGCCCTCTTGTTCTCTTTCTGGTGCTGGTTCCCTGAGCTCCAACCTGACGGAGGCTGCAACCTTCCAGGATGTGGGTGAGAGAGAGCAGAGGGACAGTGTGCAAAAAGGGTCTGGGTCCTGGAAACAGCTTTTGAATTCCTGATCAAGCCATAGCTCAGGTTGGCCCTGCCCTGGTTAGCTTTTCAATTACGTGAAACTGTCCTTTGCTGAAGCCATTCTGGGCCAGGGTTTGGACTTTCAGCAGGAGTTCTGATTGAAAACAAGGGACAGATGTTCATACACACTTCCATTTTTGTAAAAGAGAAAGGCTTGCATGCACCCGTGCATGCGTGAGCACCTGTGAGACAGAGGGTTTGGAATGAAATACACAAAAAGGTAACAGCCCTTATAACTGGGCAGCAGGATTAGAGGCAATTTTCTTTCTAGTGTTTTCTAATTGTGATTTAGTGGGCACGAATGACTGTGTGACACAGTCCTTTGGATTCGTCGCCTGTAGAGAGCGAGAGGGACTTCATCTCCTGTGTCATTGGTGTTGTAGGAAAGAACATGAGCCCGCAGCTCAACAAGAACCAGAACTGCTCCTTCAGTGAGGTGGACGAGCTGATGAAAACCGTGCAGCTGGCCGTCCACATCCCCACGTTCCTCCTGGGCCTCCTCCTCAATGCATTGGCCATCCGAGGCTTCAGCTCCTTCCTGAAGAAGAGGTGGCCGGATTACGCCGCCACCTCCATCTACATGATCAACCTGGCGGTCTTCGACCTGCTGCTGGTGCTGTCCCTTCCGTTCAAGATGGCGCTGTCCAACGTGCGCGCCCCCCCTCCTTTCTTCTGTACCTTGGTAGAGTGCTTCTACTTTGTCAGCATGTACGGGAGCGTCTTTACCATCTGCTTCATTAGTCTGGATCGATTCTTGGCCATCCAGTACCCATTCCTGGTCAGCCATCTCCGGTCCCCGAGGAAGATCTTGGGGATCTGTGGCACCATCTGGGTGCTGGTGTGGGCCGGGAGCATCCCGATCTATAGCTTCCACGGGAAGGTGGAGAAGTACACATGCTTTCACAACATGTCCGACGGTACCTGGAGCGCCAAGGTCTTCTTCCCCCTTGAGGTCTTTGGCTTCCTTCTTCCCATGGGTGTCATAGGTTTCTGTTCCTCCAGGAGCATCCGCATCCTGGTCGGCCGTCGGGACATCACCCAGGACTGGGTCCAGCAGAAGGCCTGCATCTGGACGATCGCAGCCAGTCTGGCTGTCTTCGTGGTCTCCTTTCTTCCTGTCCACCTGGGCTTCTTCTTGCAGTTCCTGGTGCGGAACGGCTTCATCGTGGAGTGCAGCTCCAAGCAGAACATCAGCTTGTTCTTGCAGTTGTCCATGTGTTTCTCCAATGTCAACTGCTGCCTCGATGTCTTCTGCTACTACTTTGTCATCAAAGAGTTCCGCATGGACATCATGGCCCCCCGGCCTTCCAGGGCCCAGCTGGTCCTCCAGGATACCATGACCACCAGGGGCTAAGGAGAGAAAGACTGATGCAGAGGAAGGAAACCCCAGCCCCAGATTCTGGTAGCAGATACCCTGTTGCAATGTTTCTGATGTGGTGGACGAATGTGGCACATTACTGGTACGCTTTCCCTTTCGATGCTCACTGAACACAGTCTTTGCTCATTGTGCCCCAAAGACCTTTCCCCCGCACCCAGACGGTTCAACATAAATCATCCAGTATTTGGGAATCTCTGAAGGACCTGAGAACCATGTGAATCTTTACTTCCAAGCTCAAAAAGCATGAGGCAGAAGAATTGAAAAGATGGAGACCATCTGAGCGAGGGTGTTTCCCAGCTCCCCCCATCCTTCTGTTAGACTAGGAGATTCTGGAAAGGAAGAGAGAGGCGTTAGGAGAGAGAACCAAGAGGGTTGGTCGAGGAGACTTGTAGCTCCCAGTCCCTTCTCAGGCCCTGGCGGCCAATAACTTCACAGTGAGTGGGGGTGATGAGGGCAGAACAAGGACATGAAGAGATCCCCCAAGTTTCCTATGGGGAAGAAAGGCCCAGAAAGCCAGCCAAGCCTTCCTGTGCCAACGAGAAGGCAGCAGAAGGATGAGGGAAGCTGAGGTGAACCGAGCCGAGGTGAAACTATAGCTTGTGATAGACAAGCCTAGGAGAGGGGACTTTCCTGAGCGTGACCGGTTTGCTATCTTAATGGACTGGGAGACTGTTCAGGCTGTTTCACTGAGAACGAGGAGAAACAGGCTTGCCTGGGGTCCACCAGAGGAGAATAAGGACCTTGTGCCTGTCTCGCCCACGTGAGTCCTGTCTGGGCGGCTGGGCGGGTGGCACTGTCCACAGGACTGTCCCTCTGTAGGGCCTGGGAGGGAGAAAACGAGCCAGCCGGGGATCAGAGAAACCATTTGATGGCACACAGCTCCTGGCAATTCCTGGCTGGAGACTGTCCACCGTGGAAATCAGGATCTGGCCCTGGCTTCTCGGATGATCTCAAAGAGGGGCTGCCGAGACCACTGCAAGCCTGCCGATGACTCAGGCTGCTCCAGAGAGTCGACTGATTACAAGGATGAACTGTGGGGTGGTTTGGCAAGAGGGGGTGAATGGGATGAGATGTAAGAGGTGAGCTTCGTGTGAAAAAGGGGGAGGTCTTGAGGAAGCAAAGAAACCACTTTCTACTTGTAGGTAAAGAGGCTTCCACCGCTAAGTGGTGGACGGAAGGTAGGGTGGCAGGGTGGCGGGGAAGGGGGTGGTTTGGGTAAAAGCCTGACAGGAGGCAGAGGCGGAGATCGGGCGATAACCCCAGGCTTGCAGCTCCGGGGCTCTGTGAAGGGGGCGGGGGTGGAGGGACGGGGAGGAAGGATGGCGGGCAGAGCAGCTTCCTGCTTGAGAAGCAGGCCTGGTTGGCCCAGCTCGACCAAGGGCCATCCAAGGCTGGAGCCTCTCTACCTCCTGCTTCGGCCACAGCTGACAACGTGGTCAGGGGCAGGAAAGGGCGAGGAAGCAAGTGTCAATGCCGGGGTGGAAATGGGTGTGGAGGTGTGATCCCACCCAGGATCAGAGGCTCCCGCCCTGCAGGCTGGGCCTCCAGGGGGCAGCAGCCCAGGGCAGGGGTCCTGTAGACCCAGCCGCCCCAAGGTGCCTGTAGCGCCATGGCCATCCCGCCCAGAGGCTCTAAGGAAGCCAGGCTGCTACATACAGCAGATGCTGGTGCTAGACGGGGCTCAAAGCCCATGGATGTGTGTGGTCAGTCCTCTCCTCCAATTTCTCTCTCTGCCCTGGGAGCCCATCACGAGGTGCTTACATCTCCTCGTGTACTTCGGGCCAGACAGGCTTCCTAAGAAGAGGAGACAGCAGTGCCCTGACCACCGGTCATGCCTGTGATGTTCATAAACATAAAATTTTGTCTCATGGGTAGCCTGCCCCTGCCCGAGCTGGGTGACAGAAGAGGTGGGAGGGGAGGAGAGGTCCATGAGCGGTGTGGGTCATGGAGGGGGACTGCAGTGTTAGGTCAGTGTGGTGACTGTGGGCTTGTTAGGGAGCCCTGGAGACCCCCTGACTGATGCCAACACACTGGGGGAGAACACAGGCCTCTTCTCTCTCTCCTTGCAGACCCCTCCTGGTCTGTAAGTTGTAGAGGACTCATCGGGGACTGTGGGAGTGGGCTTGGGCCCAGGACCTCAGACCAGGCTGCTCTGCTGGGGGCTTCACACCCAGTCCAGCGGGCACGGAAGGGGCAGAGGTCAGGGTTAAGGCTGGGTGCTGAGGCATCCAGGGGCCCTCTCCTGCCAGCAAGGGGCGGTCAGTGAGTTGGGGAACTCTGAGCTCAGCTGTGGAAATGGCTGAAATGCCTGTTGGTAAAGGAGGCTTGGGGACATTATTTGGCCATCAGTGTGACCATAGTTTTCTTCCCAGGCTGGAAAAACCCAAAAAATACTTGTAATAGGCACATGCATGAAAGTAGCACAATTTATTGGGAAAATGATCTGATCAATCAGATTTGCCAAATAAACGGATTCCTGTGGTGCTGTGTGACATGGTCGTGGGGAGCACTTGGACAGCCCTGGCTCCAGGGGAGAGCTGGCTGCTGAAGGCCCTTGCCTGGTGACACGGCTGTCTTGGCCAAAGGAGCTAAGAAGGGCTCAAGCTGGAGTGGCCGCACGGATGCCGAGTACAGGAGTACGGGAGTACCCCCAGACTGCCCCCAGCGCAGCTCCCTACATCCCTACACCCACTTGTGTACTTGGCTCCCTGTGGCAACAGCTGGGCCGCAGAGAACCCCCACCCAGGCCCAGCTGCCGTCCCTTCAGGACTGAGCCCGCCACACTCTCTCCCTCCATCATGTCCCAACACCATCGTGACTCTGGAGCTGCTTCCAAGGGCCCAGGCTCCTTTTAAGACATTGTGTGGCCCAGCATAGGTGGCCTGCTGACCCCCAATGGGCAAAAGACACAGGGCCAGCCCCCCAGAGGTCCTTCGCTGTGCCCCCTCCCTTCACCAACCACCTGTGGTGTGAGTCTGACTCTCCCAGGTTAAATCTGAGTTTTCTGTCATGGCTCCTGACATGAGAATCCTGCTCACCTATCCAGAGCTTCTGGAGAATGGGAGCTCTTAGGTGCTGGCCTGGACCACCTCTTTCTCCTAAATTTCCCACAACCTCAGGCATAGCTAAGTTGAGGCCTGGGTGCTGCTGGCTGGCTGGGGACATCCCCGCTATGGTCAGTTGCTATGTGTCTCCCCTCAACCTCCAAATCCATATTTTGGAGTCCTAACCCCCAGTATGACAGTATTCGGAAATGGGACCTTTGGGAGATACTTTGTTTTAGACGAGGTCCTGAGCTTGGAGCCCTCACAATGGGATTGGTGTCCTTACGGAAGAGCCACCAGAGTCTTTTTGCTTCTTTCTCCCTGCCTGCATGCGCGGAGGAAGGCTGTGTGAGGACACGGGGAGAAGGTGGCCATTTGCAACCCAAGGAGGGAGCCCTCGGCAGACGTCAAACCCGGTAGTACCTCGATCCTGGACATCCAGCCTCCAGAACAGTGAGATGTACTCCTGTTGTCAAAGTCTGGTATTTTGTTACAACAGGCCAAGAAGATCAATGCCACAGCCATCTCCTCTGACCCAGGAGCCACCTCCTGTCTGGGCCGTATCCCCTCCAGGGCAGGACTGACCTTCCTTTGGGGATATTAGCCCCCGGGGGACATTTGGCAGGCAGAATGCTGGTCCGTGAGCTCCATGTTCCTCTTGCATCCCTCTCTGGGGAGCCTGGGACACTGAAAGACCACAGCCTTGTAGCAAGTTGCCACAAATAAAGCCTAACTGCAAAGATGCTTAAAAAGGCCGAGGGCTGGCAGGTGACCATGGAGACCAGCAGAGGCTAAAACAGTTTCAGTTAATAGGTCCGTGAGGAGAGCCTGGTATGCAGAGCCGTCCCAGGGTAGGGACGCGGGCATCTGCACTCAGGTACCACGGGGAGATGGGGGAGATTCCCACACGGAACTGTCTTCCACGGTGAGGCCACTGTGGGACCCCCGCTGCTTAGGGGGCGGGGGCTCAAGACCCAGAAGAGTGGCACTTTGGAGGGGGTTGGAAACGCCCCCCACAACCACCATCACAACCTCTTCTCCCCTTTTCCCACCTGCAGCGGGCTTCCCCGGGAGCCCAGGACGCACCACCTTGAACGGGTCTCTGAGGGAGTGTGGGCGGCAGGGCACGGAGGACGGGGTGTGGGTCTTGAAGCAGGACACAAGGATGCCCCTCCCCCTGGCCAGTTTGAGCCTGAGCATCCCATCCTCTGCCAAGAGCCTGCAAGACGTGTCCTCTCCACAAAGCCGCCGCCAGCCCCTTGCTCAGGAGCTGCAACCTGAGTGTGGCCCTCTGTGCTTTGAAGTCTTGGAAAGAAGATTTGAAGCCTTGTCACTTCAAAGCCTGATGTCGGTTCTGGTTGGTGGAGGGGCCCCGACTTCACCTGGAGGCCTCAGACAGCCTTTGTTCTTCGGCGACCATCACCGGGGCAAGCATCACCAAGATGCTCCCTTTGAGGGGAAGCTGTCGAGACAGGGGTTCCGGGGGACACCTGCAGTCACGCAAACCCAACAAAGCCCATGCCCCAGTGACAGACCTATTCTCCAAGGACAGCTCGGGCGGTACCTCCGTGTCAGTGACGATGACAGGTCTGTGGGTCCAGGGGAGGCCACAGAGGATGGAGGAGAGCTATGCAGGGATTGGATGGCCCCAGGTTCCAAGATCCTAGGATCCCAGCGGCTTCTCATGGCCGGTGTCTTCCCCATGGCATGATGCTGACTTGGAGACCATACTGTGTCCAGGAACCCAGGAATCGTGTAGGAGGTTCGGGGCCAAACCACAGCTCTGTCGGTGGGTGGTGGGGTTTCCCCGCAGGGCAGACAGGCCTTCAGAACTAGAGGCCTAGCCCCACATCGGTGGGGACACCTCGCCCTCCACAGGGAGTGCTGGGCTCCTGGCTCTAGGTGTGGCCACCTCTGGGGGCGGATATGGGCCCTTTTGCTTGGTTTTTCCTCTGCTTTCTGTAAGTCTTGGGCATGGACTTCAAGGGGCAGCTGGAGCTGATTTCTCATGGATGGGAATCCAGCGTGTGCCGCCGCGTGGCGCATGGCCGAAAGGCAGAATCGGGAGACATGTGGGGAACTCGGCAGGAGGAGAACCAAGAAATACCTGAGGAGAAGAGCCCAGCAGAAGAATTGACTCCCTGCCTTGAGGGCCTCAGAGCAGCGAGATAGTCGGTCCTCCTTGAAGGGGGCCTGGGTGCACCCCGTAAGTTGCACCCAGAGGAGAGCAGGCAGAATGCTGGGTGAGCAGCTCACGCCACTCCTTTGGATCTACTCCAGGAGGAGAGGTTGGAGCTGCGCATGTGGCTAGGCCTGAGACATAGGCCGAGTCTCAGTCAGGGTGGGAAGCCACAGAGGGCAGAGTGAGTGGCCTCCTTCTGGGAAGGAATGCAGAATGCGAAATGGGAAGGTAGACAGAGTCCCTGGGAGCAAAGAGAACTGGGGACCTTGGTGCCCAAGTGTGGGGCCTTTAGACAAGTCAGACCCAGTATCTTTGCCTCGAAGTGCCTTGGAGACTTTCCGAGGGCATGGAGTCGGTTCAGGGCAGAGCCCCACCTTGAGGAGGCAGGCTGAGGCAGGTGGGAGCAGGTGGTGGGCTTTCTCAGCACTCAACTGGTGGTCTTCAGCTTCTGGGACATGGCAGGCACTGGAGGTTAGTGGAGAGAGCCTCAGGGCCAGTGACAGGAATGATTTGATTCCAAGGACAAGGCTGCACATCACCTCCCCATGCCTCCCACCTCCCTCAGGAAGGGGACTGAATGTTTGTGTTCCCCCCCCCCCAAATTCATATGTTGAAATCCTCACCTCCAATAGGATGAAACTAGGAGGTGGGGCCTTTGGGAGGTGATTAGGTCATGAGGGCCCTGAGGAGAGACCACAAGAGCTCCTTGCTCCTCCTGTCACGTGACAACACAGCAAGGAATCGTAGTCTGTGAAGAGAGAGAGGGCTGTTCACAGATCCCCGGCCATGCTGGCACCTGGACCTTGGACTTCCAGCCTCCAGAACTGTGGAAAAATAAATGGCTATTGTTGAAGGCCCCAGCCTATGGTGTTATGCTACAGCAGCCCAAAGTAAGACGGGACCTAATGTAGCAAGGAGTTGTTCAAGAGATTGAGAAAATGTTATTTACCAAAATCTCTCTGCAGGAAAACAAATAAACAAACAAACAAACAAACGGAACTTATTTGGGGAAGCCCCTGGGGGTGAAAGTGGGAGAAGCTGTTCCAAGAGAGGATTTATTGCTTCAGAAAGGGAGGAAGGAAGAAAGGAGACCAGAGGTGGCCAGGGAGCCGGAAAGAACCAGAAGGATGGCAGAGGGCATGTGTCACCTGGAAAATCTCTAGTAAATGATGGAGAGTTTGCAGTGCGCATCATGAGCAGATGTGCAAACAGGGATGGGAGGCTTGGCAGCCGGCAGCTGACTATCAGCCCAGGAGTGTGTGGCTGTCACAGGGCTGGCTCTCTTCCCCCTCAAGGTTGTGACACTGGGGTCCCAGTCAGGCTTATCCAAGTCTGCAAGGGGCAGGGAGCTGGGGTGAACCCGGGAGACGGAAGGTTGCTTGGTGCCCGTGGGATCAGAGCAGCTCACGGGCTGAACATTGGACTCACCAAGACTACCTTCCCCCTTTGGCCAGAGCTGGCCATGACCCTGAGCTACACTCAGCCCGGGCTCCCAAGGTCTTGGAGACAGCCAGACTGAGAATGAGGAAAGCTCAGGAGCTGGGTCAAAAGATCAAGGCTGACTCCCGGCTCCAGCCCTGACCTTGCTTTCCTATGGCCCGGTGACACACTTCAGCTCTGCCTAGGAGGCAGCCACCTGTGCAAAATATCTGGCAGTGGTGAGGGCTCAATAAATAGAATTTATTTCAAATTCGAATTGAAATTATTTTGAATTTGAACTGAATTAGAATTGTGGCGAGTTCCTCTTTTTAAAAAAGGAAGAAGTGGCGGCCGGTTGCTGTCAGTGTAGGCCACAGGTCAGTTTTGTACCATGGATTCCTCCTGCAGTCTGGAGAGGCTTGTGGGCTTTCCCCAGGATAGCAGTTTTATTATTTTTTAAAATTTTTATATTTATACTTATATAAATATAAATTCATGTCACATTTATATTATATTAATATTTTATATTATTTAAAATTTATTTTATACTTATTTTATTATTTTTAAGGATTTATTTATTTATTTGAGAGAGAGAGAGAGAGTACAGGAGCGGGGGAGGAGCGGAGGGAGAGGGAGAGAGAGAATCTCAAGCAGACCCCCCACCCAGTGCAGAGTCCCGAGCAGGGCTTGATCCCACAACCCTGAGATGGAGCCAAAATCAAGAGTCCAATACCCAACCAACTAAGCCATCCAGGGGCCCTCAGGCTAGAAGTTTTAAATGCATAAAGTAAGATGTATAAGATCACTAAGGAAACCCAATATACTGAAATACAGTCACCAACATTTAAAAATTGTGATATGGCCACAGGTGTACTTCTGTATTCAGGCCTTGGATAAGAAGGTCTGGTACCAGGCTTAATAGCTATCATAATTTGGGGTCAGTGATGAGCGGAGCTGAAACAATGTTTTGAAATTTCAGCAGCAGCTGTAGTGTGATGTGACATTTGCTATGACTTCTGATGGTGGCAAAGTCCCAGGGACCATCTCCATGACTGCAGTGTGATGCCTGCTCGCATGGTGGAGGGAAATGATACTTTCAATTAGCAATTAGTGAAAATAAGTGTGTAACGGTTTCCCCCAGTCAGTTCCTGACTCCTCTGAGTTTGACACCTGACCTCCAGGTTAAGAACTCCTGCTTTAGGCAGAGTACCTGAAAACAGATGTTCTTCCTCGGGAGAAGGATCACCTGTGTGCCCTCTTGGGTACGCAAATGTGGGCCACCAGAGTGCCATCTTTTTCCTCTTGGGGTTGTGAGCACTGGGGCTCAGCAGAAGCTGGTCCGCCCCGGCTGGTGTGCAGCCCCTTAAGTTGGAGGTGGGGGGGCGTTCTGACAGGAGAGACACCCGTATCCCCACCCCTGATCTCCGATAGGCAGAGCTGGGCATACTCTGTCAGGTGTGCTAGGGGTGACCCAAGGAGCAGTGGCAGGGAAGAACAGTGAGGCCGTCAGAGTAAGTCACCTTGAGTAAAGGGGGGAGGCTGACATGCTCGCTGTTCGCACTTCAGAGGGGGGGACTGAGGGGCGCATGGAATGTGGATGAAGTGGGAGGTCCCTTCCCACCTAGCCACCCTGCCCCGAGGATGGTGTTTTAGGAAATGACGGCTGGGGTGGTGGAAGGGGACTGTAAAGAACACCGTTGGGGCAGCAGAGACCGCTGTGCGAGCAAGCTTCCACAGTGACACCTAGTGGCAGCAGGAGGCAATGGTAGCCGTGGGTTCTTGGGACCCTGCTTCTCCTTGTGGTGTGAGGAAGCCAAGCCGACCCCCTCTTTGGGGTGGGGAGAACCCTTGGGTTTGGGGAAAATTGAGGCCACCCCCCTGCCCAGTGAATTTGGGCAAGAAAAAAACAGGTAAACAGATTTGTAATCTAAGTTGGTGAAGCGAGGCATACCAGTTGCTTCACTATCATTATGTACTTTATTATTATCACTGTTCTTCCAATGTGTTGATATAATGAGTTCCACTCACAGAGGATGACCTTGCCCAAACTTATGCCAGAGTTCTTGGGGGCACATTATTGTCACACCATAAAGCATCTCCAAGGTCTTATCCTGCCAGCAGCTCCAGTTTTTGGCAGGATTGTGAATTGTTTCCCTATTCCTCCCTCCCACCTCCCATGCCCCCTTCCCACGCTCACTGCTCCCCACTCCACCCAGGCCATCTGTCCTCTTTCTGCTCTTCATCATCTGCTCCTAGGAGTCATTCATTACTCCTCATATAAGTGCTTGGCCATATGGTTTTTCTGTCTTGGGATATTTACGATGAAACCGGGAGAAAGCTGTAATTCAAACAGCAGCAAAGGGGAGGCTCTTTTAGAGATACTCACACACAGACCACCACACCCCCCCGCATTTAAAGTTCCAACAAAGATATGCACAGGTGAGGTGATATGCTGATTGCTAAGGCTGTGGGGCATCTGGAACCAGCAGACCTGGAGAGGGGTCTGCACAGGGCAAGTGAGAGATCCCTTATCAGGGAATGGGGCTCAGGTAGATTTTAAATTTCTGTGTTATAATCTGTCTCCATTACCCGTGGCTTCCCATAAAGTCACCCACACTCAGTAGCCTTGTGACCGTTGTCATTTACAGGAGAAAGGAAACTGGAGATTTCCCATGTGGGCTCAGACCCACAGACTTGTTAGGACCAGGGCTAAGGTGGAGAATCAAGCGGGTTTCCCCCCAAGACTTCTAGAACTGTGGTGGGGAGTGCCAGGGTCCCACTGACATGGGATGAAATCACAGACCCTTCCACAAGCTGAGGACTTGGGGCCAGCCCTAGGCATGTCCAGGACTTGCCTTCAAAGGGAACTGCTTTACAGATGTGGAAACACAGAAAACAGAAGCGTGAGTTACCCCTGCTTTCTGATTCCCAGATAAGTGCTCTTCCCAGGGCAACACCATGGGTCTCTGTGCCCTTGCCCACCCTCCCCAAGCCCATTCAGGCTCTTCAGAGACCCTACACCATCACAGGGTGACCCCTCTGCTACCCAGCACAGGTTAGCACCAGCCCACCTGCCAGCCTCCTACGACCACCGATCTGCACCTGGTGGGGAATAGACTTAACCCTTTCCTGGTCTGTTCTGCCTCATTTGGCTCTCCAAGGCACTCTGCAGCAGGCAAGGAGTTCTAAATAAAGATGGTCCTTCCTAATTGTCGCTCACAGCAGAGCCCATAAACACCTGGGAATTGATGGTGGCAGGCACCACCATTGCCCCCAACCCTTGCTTCAAACTAGTGGCAACTGGAGGCTTGGCTCCCCCTTGATCTGGGGTGCCGGTAGCTCCTACTGGAGATAACAGAAAGCCAGAGTCCTGGCCCAAGATCTTCATCCCAGCTGGGTGAGGGAGCCTTGGCCGCCCTTGGTAGATGTCATAGTAACGCTAGGGTAACTGAGAAGTCTCGTATCGCCACTTACAAATAAGGTCCCATTTCTCTTCAAGTTCAAATAGCAACTCTAAGCCCCCAATATTAGGGGAAAGCACACTTGTGGCTTGGGTCAAAATTTTTTGTGATAGGGGCACCTGGGTGGCGCAGTCGTTAAGTGTCTGCCTTCAGCTCAGGTCATGATCCCAGAGTCCTGGGATCGAGCCCCGCATCGGGCTCCCTGCTCAGTGGGGAGCCTGCTTCTCTCTCTCCTGCTCCCCCTGCTTGTGTTCCCTCGCTCACGAACTCTCTCTGTCATAAATAAATAAAATCTTTAAACAAAAAATTTCTGATGATAACATCACACAGGCATCCAAAAAGTGCTGAATTTGAGTAAGTGAGACTCGAGGGGACGTCTCAGGCTCTGGAAGTCCCGTGTGGCCCAAAGGATGGTGAAGACATGGACTTCAGAAACTGCGGTGAAAAGCTGAGATGAAAGTGTCCCATAAAATGTGAAGGTAGAAATGAGCAGCATTTCCAAATTAATGTATTTATTATTTATCTTCTATGGAATTCAAATAGGTATTTAAAAACGACCACATGTGAGCTACTACAAGAGACACTTAAACAGTTGCATGCTTCCCCTCATAGTCGCTATATGCAAGTTGAATCTTCATATTTGGAAAAATGATTTCTCTTGTGTGTGCATCTTCTTCTTTTTTTTTTTTTAAGATTTTATTTATCTATGCAGGAGAGAGAGAGAGAGAGAGAGCACGAGCAGAGGGAAGGGAAGGGGGAGAGACAAGCAGACTCCCTGCTGAGCATGGAGCAGGGCTCCATCCCAGGACCCCGAGATCATGACCTGAACCGAAGGCAGAGTCTTAACCCACTGAGCCACCCAGGCGCCCTGTGTGCCTCTTCTTAATGGCCAAGTGAGAGACGCCTCATTCTCAGGGTTGCCTTAGCTTGGGGCATAGTGGGCCTGTGCCCGTGGTTCCTGGGGAAACCCAGGTCTGGGTAGGTGGAGCCAATCCAGATTCTTCCGGTGGAATACGGAAGCAGAGGGGGTGGCATTCCCCCAGAGGCAGTGTCTGGGCGAATGCCTGCTTCCCTGCCACAGCTGAGTGACCCTAGGGCCTAGGGCTGGGGGCCACCCCCAGCATCACATTGCCATCCGTTCTCTCTCCTGGAGGGAAGCTGAGGGAGGCCCCAGGTGGCTGCAGTCACCGGCAGGCATGTCCTCCGTGTCCTCGGCAAGTCCCCTGAACTTGGAGCCGCTCCTATTTCCATGGGTTAGCTCAGGCTGGTTTCTCTTGCAGGCAACAGAGCCCTCCTGTGAAGGGAAGGGAGGTTTCCTGCTCCAGAAGGAGGAAGCTGGTTGTGGGGGGAGGGGAGGAGGGCTCCTGGATGTAGGTGGGACTACGAGATTCCCTCTCTGTTGGGGGACAAGGAGCAGTATCCTATGGACAGACAAGCCTCAGAGCCACAAGGGTAAGCCCTTTCTGATAATCTCACCTTTGTTCCTTGGGAAACACTGGATTAGGGTCTTTCTTTGGATGTGTGGAGGGAAACCAGTGGCCATAAATTACCCCCAGGGGGCAAGGGGGAGGCACAAAGTCTTCCCTTCCCTGGGGTCCAGGAGGCAGAGCCCTGACGTGGGGGTGGGGGGACCTCTAAGGGCCCTGTCCGCAGAGGCCAGGGTAGTCTCCGGAAGCTGCTCTGAGTTCCCTGGGTGCTCGGGAGCCGCCTCTGGTGGGTGGTGCGTCTCTGCTATGAACACCGAGGCGGGTCCCTGGTCCAGATCTGGCCCCTGGCAGCTGCCACCTGAAGGTCAAGGAGGTGATGGGAACCTAACCCTTCCCCACATCTCCAGGGGATTCTCACTGTCCTCAGGTCTCAACTTGGACACACATCTGTCTGGAAAGCCTTCCCTGACTCCCAAGCCCCGGTGAGGCCCTTCCTATATGTCCCCATGGTATTCTGGCTTCTCACATGGAACTGAGGTGTGTGAGGGTCTTTGGCTACAGGGAGAACTCAGTCAGGTTCCTTCGAGAAAAACAGGTAAGGAAGCTAACTATACAATTTTATAAACTTACTAAAAATTACTGCTTGAATAAGGAAGGAGAGAAGGGAAGGAGGAAAGGAAAGCAAGGATGATGAATATGGAAATAAAGCCAACAGGACTCTCCGCTCCATTGCAAGGCCCGGACAGACCCACAACAAGACCTCCCTGGACAGGCCTCATGGGGCCTGGAACAGGGCTCAGTGCTTGGAAAGGCTGGAAGTTTCCAGAAAGTTTACTGACTCTACTCTCCCCTTCCAGCCTCTCGTCTGTCTCCCACCACCACCGTCCCTCCGAATGGCCCCTCTCTATGCTGGCCGGTCCCCCCATGTTGAGCTCTGGCATCCTGAGGACTGGCCGCCTGTTGGTCAAGCACTCCCCGTGGATCTAGTCAGCCATGGCGGGGGCATCGTGGGGGCCACACAGTGGGTGACATGGTCACCTATGGAGCTGCTCCCTCCAGCAGGGGCCTGACAGGTGTCCTGAGGTTCTGCGTGTCTGTCCCTGCCCCTAAGCCTGGGGCCACTACCTGCGGTCTTCCTGGAACAGTCACTCCCGTCTGTAGTCTCTGTGGCCACTTTCGGGTGACAACCATGGAGCAGAGTCGTTTGACAGAGACTGTAGGGTCTGAAAAGCCTCCGATATTTCCAGTGCGGCTCTTTCCCGACCTCTACGCAGAGAGGTAAGCCCTCGAGAACTGGAAGCTGTAAGCTCACCTCACAATAAACAACCTGGACATTTTCTAAGAGGCGCGGCGTGCTGCATTTTGGCCAATGAATCCACTCTGGGCTGCTGTGGGGAACTGCATGGCCCACAGAAATGGTCACACACAGAAGTACCTACGTACCAGCAGCAGATTCAAAATCCGGGTAAAAGAGCCAGACACTGCCTGCTGCCCATAGCCGGGGGCTGGAGAGGCCAGGGCTTGTGGACTTTGGACGTTACCGAATGGAGCATGGAGATCTCTTTGGGCACCGGTGATGAAGAAAGGCTTCCTGGGAGCTGGAGTCCTGCTGGTCTGGACTGAAAGAGGAGGAAGCCATCACTGGTAGAGAAGAAGGAAGGCGGTGATTTCATGGGTTCACGAGGCCCCTGGTGCCCCAGCGTCAACACCAGGGACAACGTGGAGGGGGTCACATAGCGATTCCTGGGCCAGTTTCTGTGGCTGGGGGGGAAGAGGGGTGATCAGCCAGCCTAGGTCCTGTGCCCATCTCAGAGGGGGCAAGTGGGAAACCCATTGTGGCACCAAGAATGCCCTGTGGAATTTTGGGAAGGAAATCAAGAGGACTTGGTTTTGGTTCCTTGGAAAACAAAGCAGGAAGCAAAGGCTCAAGGGACACTCCCTTGTCGGGCTGAGTGATGCGCAGAGAAACTTCTTCTAACAGCTAGGAAACCTGTGCCGACTCTCTCTGTGAGGAGACGGGAGTGGAGGTAGTGCTGGCGTTTCCTAAAGGCTCCAGACTCCTGAGGACCAGCAGTGTGCAGTGTTCTCGCCTGTGGTCCTCGCGCTTCACCCCCTCGCTCCCTGCTCCCCGACACGGCCACCCAACGAAACTGCTGGAGGACAGCTCTCCTAAGCCAGGCCATCAGATTCCCCCGGCTCTGAGCAGCCCGAGGGGGGCCACCCAAGCCCTGGGACTTGGTACAAGTCACCAGAATACTGTCCTTTCCACTTAGTGCTTGCCCCAGTTCTGGTAAATGCAAGTTTTATTAAGCAGCAATGACAAGAGGCAAGAGCACAAAGGCAGAGTCGGAACAGATCCAACTGGAAATTTTCCTGGTCTCCGAGGCACAATCTCTGCTCAGCGAAGCCTGGCCTGGGGATCCTCAGTGACAGCAGTCTCCTGGGTAACCGTGGGCTGGAACAGAACGGGGAGCTCAGGCCCTCCTGGGGGAGGCCCTCTCTGGATCCAGCTGGGCAGGCAGTGGGGGGCAGTTCAGCTCTGAGGGGTTCGAGTGGGGCAGGAGCGACCTGGGTGGGCACTGGGGCTCCATCCACACAGCGGGCCTGGAGGGCAGGTGCACCTGGGTGGTCAGGGGCTAGGGCATCCTGTGACACCTGGGAGAAGGGAGCAATGCTCAAATCATTGCATCTCACCCCTTCCCCTGCAGACGACAATTCCCCTGGTCTCCACAGCCCAGGCAGGCCCTGTTGCCCTGAACTGGGCATTTTTGAACAAGGGGCTTCATGTCCGGTGGCAGAAGTGGAGGCAATGTCCCTCAGGATGGGGGGGAGAGGGTGTGCCTCAGACGATGGAAACGGATGGACTAAATGCCCCGTCTGGTGGTGGCTGAGTGAGACACTCCAGGAGCAAAGCCCAGACCTGTGGGTACTTTGTTGCTGTGTCTCCAGGGAGAAGGGAACAAAGGGGTTGGGTGGGGGATCTCGGATGAGGGCACTAGAGGCAGGTGGGAGACAGGGAGAAGAGATGTCGGAGGCAGAGGCCCAAAGGACTAGTGGGAATGCCACCATCTCCTGGACGTTGGGTGTATTCAGGATTGTCTAATACTAATGCTGAATTCTTTTGAGCTCTCAGCTGTTCCTAGACGTTCTTCCAACTGCTGTGAGCTCAACCGAGAGCTTAATTAGTCCTATGGACAGCCAAGTGGAGAACGATATTGTTAGCCCCAGTGTACAGAAGGGGAAACTGAGACGAGGAGAGCTTAAGTAACTTGCTCAAGTGCCCTGTCGCCATAGCCGCTGATATCTGAGGATGGCCCCGACAGTTGTGCCCCTCCCTTGTCCCTGTGTACCTCCCCTCCCCTCAGGAGGTGGCGCTCGTGTCCCCTCTTTCTGAATCTGAATCTGAATCAGAGCTGCTTTGCCCAGTAGAATGAAAAGATGGTGGGCTGGGGGCTCCAAGCCCGGGGTGTTAAGAGGGCTTGGAAGCTTCTGCTTCCTCCCGGTTGGAACCCAGCCCCCGGGGTGTGGGGAAGCCCAGGCAGTCTGGCGCAGAGGCCCATTGGGAGGAAATCGATGGCCCAGCCAAGCTCAGAATGTGACTCTCTTAGCAGCAGATCTTCTTGCCTCCATCAAGACCACTCTGCTGATGACGCAGAAGGCAAAAACCAGCTGTCCCCCTGAGCCCTGCTCAGACTGTTAAACCTCGAGCAAATGCTTCCTTTCTTCAGTCATGGATTTTGCAGAGTTCATTTTATGCAGGAACAGAGAAGCAAAGCGATCACACAGCCAGTTTAAGTGGCACAGTAGGATTCAAACACAGGTCTGGTAGCCCAGGGTCCGATCTCCTATGGCCACGGTCCGGGGCTCTATGGCCAACATTGACACGTGTGTAGGGTGTCCTCTGGAGCTCTGAGAGTCCTCCCGGAGGTAAGGCTGCACAGACTTCCTTTCGGGTCTGGGATGCAGCTTGGTTCTCAGTTCCCAGGAGCCCGAGGCTTCAGAACATTCCTCCTCAGGGGTTCCCTGAACTCCCAGCCCAGCGAGGGGTGCAAAGAGCTGGCCTCAGGTCAGATCCATGGTTCCAGCCCTCCTCAGCTACAGAACCTGCTGCCTGGGATGCCCGCAGGGGACCCTGCAACGTCTGAGCCCCGAGTAAACCTAATGGTGTTTTTTTACTCTCCCCCTCCCCACACCTGCCATCCAAATGTCCACGAAGACCCCATAAGCTGAGAGAAAAAGAAGTCAGAGAGGTTAAGTGAAGTCCTGGGCGGGAGCTGTGCAGGGGAGGGAGGTCTGGGTCCTCCTGGTCTGTGCCCATCCCCACTCCGGCTTGTTAACTGGGCAGAATATTTCTAGGGAGAGAAGGATCAGAGTCGCACGACCCACACCCCTGTCTTTCGCTTGGGGAGAAGGGTTTCCATAAAGCTGCTGGAGAGCTTGATAGGTGTGTCCTGATGTTTGGTGGGGGGCACTGAGTGTGTGACAGGCTCACGAGGAAGCTTTGGTGGCAGGTTGTGGCCGGAGCTGTCTGCTTGGAGCACAGAGCCGGAAGGCCCACATTCTGGGAGCCGGTGGCAATGAAGGATGTGAGAAGGTTCCGGGAGCTGGTCTTGGTTGCTTAGCCCCGCCCAAGGGACCTGAGCTGGCAGAGCTGTTCACCTGCACAGATTGCAGTGGTGGGTGGGGGGGGGGCGGTGAAAGGCTCCCCCAGGCACCGCGCTAACACGGGGGCTCCGGCACCAAGCCCTCCTCCGGAGCAGCCTGTGAGGGAGGGGGAGCGTGGGAGCAGCAGGCAGGGAAGGCAGAGAAGAAGCTGGCCAAGCTCTCCTTCGCCAGCTGCAGGCGGCCCACAGGGCACAGTTTTCAGCTGGTGGAGGGAAGCAGCTTCAGCTTCAAATGAACTTTGGAATCTGGGTTATCTTTCCTAACTAGACACAATAATTACCAAAATCGGATTTTTGTTGTAAAAGTGACCCAAGGAATTTTTCTTCTCTTGGGTTGAGCCAAAAAAAAAAAAACAACCAAACCAAGAAATCTTACTTAGATTTCACCCACGGTGGGGGGAAAATCAACCCCGCAGAGCAGGTTTGAAAAGGAAGTTGGGGAAGAAAGCACGAAGCTGTGTTCTGGTAATCTCCCTCAAGGCTCTCTTGCTCATTGACACTGGGCCACAAGCAACAGAAGAATTCTAGCTAATTGAGCAGAAAGAGATTTATGGACAGGGCGCTGCGTGGCTCAGAGAATCCCTGGAAGGCGGGGGAAACTGCTGCTGTCGTCAGTAATTGGGAGGTGACACACAGAATGCACAGTTGAAAGCAGGGGACAGGACCACAGAGAGGATGTCACCACCTCCTTGTCCATGGATGCTGGGTGATGGGATCTTGGCTGTCCCCTCCCTCACGTTTCTAGCAATTATATAAGGAGAGAGCCGCTGTCTCCCTCCGACTGTGTTGGTGGGAAGACCCCAAATTCAAGAACATGGTTCTAATGGTGGGCCCCGGGGGGGGGGGGGAGTGTGTGTGTGCAAATTAATATTTACTTAAAGGATGAACCCTTACTTGAAAGTGAAGTAATGGCCGAGTTTACCCCCCAGATGAACAAGATTCCATCCTCTGCCACTGGGATGAATGGGGATTTGAAAGCTAGATTGGTGTACGAAATAGACGAGTATGGGGCACCTGGGTGGCTCAGTGGGTTAAGCGGATGCCTTGGGCTCAGGTCATGATCCCGGGGTCCCTGGATCGAGTCCCCATTGGGCTCCCTGCTTCGTGGGGAGTCTTCTTCTCCCTCTGCCTCTCCCTCTGCCTGTGCTCTTGCTGTCTGTCTCAAATAAGTACATAAAATCTTTTTTTAAAAAAAACACACACGAACAAAAAAAACAAAAATAGATTATTATAGGAAAATAAAAATACCTTTTTGGAGGCCTGAGTTTTTGGCTGTGGAATTCATACTCACCCAGAGATCATGCAAGAAATGAGCAAAATAAATCAGTGAAAGGCCTGGGCACTTGAGGGCCTTGCTCAGTAAGTGCTGGACGAAGGGGCTGGTCAAAGTCACAACCCCCTCCCCACACCCCGTTTCCTCACTGCCATCCCTCTTCTCAGCAGTCCTCCTGCAGGGCTGGCCAAGATAGGACTTGCTGGCTTCCAGCCACAGGACTCTATCTCTGGGGTGGGAGGCTGGCACCGGGACCTTCATCAGCTCCCGTGTTCCCAGCTCTGTGGCTCTGGCTGCTGGAGCGTGGGTGGCATGTGGCGAGAATGAGATGCCAGTGGTGGGTAGCAGCATGAGGGTGTCCCCCACGGTCCTGGGAGAGCACTGCCCATCCCTGGCACCCCAGGCCCTGGGTTTTGAACCTCCTTCCAGGCCCTAGGACCCCTTAAGGGACTCAGTGCCAGAAGGGCCAATGGCTGTATCGCACTACTGTATGAGGACTCTGGCCCTTGGGGTGTACTTCCCTTCTCCTGCCGCCCTTTTCCCTTGCCCTGCCATGCCTCCTCACGGTTCTGCAAAGCTCAGTTGAATCCCCGGGAAGGCTGGCCAGTCATTGTTTGGTCTCCCTCCTCTGAGCCCCATGCTGCCTGGTCGCACACAGACCACGTTCAAAGTGACTCAATTCCAACTCTGTAATTCTGTAGAGGGGCAGGTTGGAGCCCCGAGGTGGCATCAGTTCACCCCGCCAGTGGCCACTAGAGGAGTCTGGATGCCCTGGACCCTCCAGACACGGGCCCCATGTCCACTCCGGGGACACTGCGCACACTGCCTAGGGCTAGGCTCCCCTCAGCCACGGACCCGTTCTCCTTCCTGAGCAGGCAGCAAGTGGTGCCCAGAGCCCCCCAGATGCCCCAGGGTGGGCAGGGACCTGGCCGCCATTTTCTCCCTGAGCATTTATTGAAACTCCTGCGAAGTAAGACTTCAACACCAGTGGGTGGTAACTCCTTCAGGCAGAAGGCTGAGAAGGGTTTCCATGGAGACCGCCCAGGCTCTGGTTTCCATAGTAACACTTGTGCGAGGTTACAGAGCTCCCTATATGTGTCAACTTAACATTTCCAACCGCTCTATTCTTCAGGCCAGACCAGGGCCTAATATGGGGATTGCTTTCTAGGAAGGTGACAGACCTCGAGAGCCAGAGCGGGGACGGGTGAGACTGTGGGTTAGTTGGCTGACCGCGAGGGCATCCCCTCAACCGGCAGGCCCTCCCCCATCCCAGCTGCAGGGTGTGTGGGTATAAATATACGCTCACACATGCTTAAATTATAAAAAGGATACATCTTCATGACATGGAAGGATATTGAGTCCTCCAGCTCCCTGCCGTCCCTGTTCTCCAGAGGTAACTGGTGTGACTTGGCTTTGAGTATCCTTCTAGAAATAGTAGATGCACATCCATAGAATTATCTTTTAGAAAATTCACTAATGAGATATATATATTCTCGCTCTGCCATCTGCTTTACCCGAATTATAGATCTTGGAGGACTTTACACATTGGCACAAATAGCTCTACCTCATTCTTTATAATGGCAAAAAAATAAATAAATAACTGCACTTTTTAAAAAAGTAAGTCCCAGTGGAGGGACTTTTGTTTTCTGGCTATTACAACAATAAATATCTGGTACGTATATTTTTTTGTATACTTGTTTGAGTATATCCATATGGTAAATTCCTAGCAGTGAAATTTCTGAAATTTTAAAATCTGATTCTTGTCAAACCAAAAATTATCACCATTATCGATACAAGAGGGCTTGTCCACACTTGAGAAGACTGCGTGTTATTAAACTGAAACCAAACCAAACCATAAAACCAATTTCTCCAGCTCATTCTATGAGACTAGTGAACCATTAATACTGGAGCCTGACAAGGAGAGCATGAGAAAGGAAAATTACAGGTCAGACTTCCTAATAAACATATATCAGTAACTCCTAAATGAAATATTAGCAAACAGAATCCAATAGTGTAGAAACAGGATAATCCATTATGACTAAATCAGTTATTAATGTTATACGCCATATTAACGCATTAAAAGAGAAAAAAAATCATCATATTGGTAAGTGTGGGGAAAAATGTGATAAAAGAATTAGTGTATATCCTGATTAAAAATGCAAGCTAGGAATTGAGGACAACTTCTTCAATTAACTTCAAAAAGAATGTCCTCCCAATATCTATAGCTAAAATGATGCTCAAGATGAACTCTCTTTAAGAATCAAGAACAAGTGGCGCCTGGGTGGCTCAGTGGGTTAAGCTTCTGCCTTCAGCTTAAGTCATGTTCTCAGGGTCCTGGGATCGAGCCCCAAATAGGGCTCTCTGCTCCGCAGGGAGCCTGCTTCCCCCCTCTCTCTGCCTGCCTCTCTGCCTACTTGTGATCTCTCTTTGTCAAATAAATAAATAAAATCTTAAAAAAAAAAAAGAATCAAGAACAAATAAGGTTTGGACTATTACCATGATACCAGAACTCCTACTCAGTGAGGCAGGAGAAGAAAAAGACATGTTTTAATTATTTGAATGGAAGAGGGACGCCTGGGTGGCTCAGTGAGTTATGCCTCTGCCTTCAGCTCAGGTCATGATCTCAGGGTTCTGGGATCAAGTCCCACGTTGGGCTCTCTGCTCGGCAGGGAGCCTGCTTCCCTTCTCTCTCTGCCTATTTGTGATCTCTCTCTCTCTCTTTCTGTCAAATAAATAAATAAAAATCTTTAATTATTTGAATGGAAGAAACAAAACCTATTCATTATCAATACAGGGCCTATGTAAAAAATAGAAAAGAATCCTCAGATAATGTCTTAGAATAAGGAAGACAGCTCGGCAAAGTTCACTGGATCAATACTCAAAAATAAATTACATTTCTGTACATCAGTGACAAAGAGGTATAATTACTATAACGACAAATATAGGAGACTCAGGAATCAATCTAATGAATGATCTGCACGACTACTGAGAAAAGTATCAAGTTGTAACAGAATAGATTGAAGATCCAAATAAATTTTTCAAGTGCCATTTTCATAGATCAGGACACTCAGTATCATAACAACCTCAGTTCTCAGCAAGTGGATATATAGGTTCAACACAAGTCCATTAAAACCTCAACAGAACATTTTATGGAACTTGATAAATTGTTTCTAAAATACATATGAAAACAAAGGGTTGAGAATAGGCATGGCGCTGCTGGAGAAAATCAAGGTAGGAGACTTGAACTACCAGATATATGGACTGATTATGGTCCAAAGGATAGACCTAATAGGACAGAACAGAAAGCCCAGAGATAGACCTTCCACATAGGGAAACTCGAGCATTGTAGACACACACTATAGCTCAGCAGGGAAAGGAAAACAATAAAAACAGAACAAATGGTTACCCTATCTCACACCATACCAGGGAATAATTTACTGGGGAAGGTTTAAATGTAATATACAACACATTAGAAGGATTATAACATAATCCTTGAGGATTAGAAGAAAATATAAGATAAAATCTCCTCAGTGTTGGGATAGGAAGGATTTCTGAAATGATGCAATGAGACACAATCATAAAGAAAAAGAGGGATGAATTTGACTACATTAAAAACAATAGTTTCTGTTCATCAAAGAAACAACAGAGAAAATGAGAAAGACAAGTCATAAATTTGGCAAGATATTTGCCACACACCAGTGACAAAATACATAAAGGTTATGTAAGATACATAAACATATAAAGAACTCCAACAAGCCAATAAGAAGAAAACAAAGCATCCAATAGAAAAATAGGCCAAAGAACACAAAAAAGGCATTTTTTTTATTTTTAAAGATTTATTTATTTGTGTGTGATAGAGACTGCATGTGTGAGTGGAGGGAGGGGCAAAGGGAGAGAATCCTCTAACAGACTCTCAGATCCCAGGACCCTGAGATCAGGACCTGAACTGAAATCAAGAGTCGGATGCTTAACCAACTGAGCCACTCAGGTGTCCCAAGAACACAGGCGTTTTATAGAAAAGGAAATTTGAGGGTCCAATGCATATGAAACTTGTCCCACTTTCCTAGTAATCGGGAAAGTAAAAATGAAAACCATCATGAAATACCATTTTACCCTCAGTCCATCAGCAAAACAAAACAAAACAAAAAAAAACCCACCCAAAACCCCAAAGGTTGTTAACACTAGGTATTGGCAAGGGTGTTGAACAAGGAGAACACCTATGCAGCACAGGTAGGAATGTAAATTGGTTCAATTCCTTATAAAAAAACAATATGGCAGAATTTTGTGGCTTGAACGTTTGCTTACTTGGGACCCAATATTCCACTTCTCTTACGCAGGTGTACCAGATGCCTTATAAAAGAGATGTTCTTTAAAGCATTGTTGTGATGCTAAAAAATTGGAAAGAACCTATGCACGTTGTTAGGAAGATGGGTAGGTCGTTAAATTGCATATTCACATATAGACTGACGGACAGCCATATAAGTGAATTAAATAATGTAGGCATTACCATGGATGAATCTTAGAAATAGAAGGTTGTGGGAAGAGACGAGTCAGAGAATAAGACATGTGTTTTATGACTTTTTGTACGTTCAAATCGAAGTAAAACTGCACTAGGAGTTCATAGGTATGTGGTAAAATTATAAAGCAAAGCAGAGAAACTCAGAATAGGCATTACTAATTACCCTGGATTGGCCAATCAATATAAAGAGATTGGCTAATATATGGAAAATTGACACATTTTCACGGTTGTCTTTAGACCAAAGAATAGATGTGTCCTTAGTGTCCTGCATGGATGATTCTCCTCCCATCTAGAGTTGGTCTACTTCCCTTCCGTTTAAGTCAGGGCTGGTTTTGTGACTTGCTTTGACCAACAACGCAATGAAAGAATGTTCTGGAACTTTGGATTCCAGGCCTTAAGAGGACTGACGCCTCTGGCTTCCTCCCGCTTGGGGCTTGGTTGCCAAACTCTAAGGAAGGCCAGGGTATTGACTGGAGGCCGTGGGCTGAGTGAGGCATGGGAGGGGAGGGGCACCTTGGGTGCAGAGCACAGCCAAGCCCCTGCTGAATGCAAAGCAGGAGTGAGCAGCTCCTGAGAGCTGGCCAAACTCAGCCATGCCTAGCAACCAGGAAAAACAGTAAACTGCTGTGTTGGGCCATTAAGTCTGGGTGGTGGTTTGTTAGCAGCAAAGGGAGCGGTGCACCAAGGAAATCAGCACTACTGGCAGTGTTCCGTCTCATTAGTTTGGCTGGTGGGTCTCCAGATGCACGCTGGTCATGATGCTTCATCATTTATATCCCTGTGACTTATATGCGGCATTTAATACGGAGTAAATGCTTCACAGTGTAGAATATTTAATTAAAACCACTGCAATTAAACATCTTTTCATGCTTAAGCAATGACCCACTTGTAGTTCCCTTACTCTGCAAAGATTGTTCAGTCTTTGCCTATTTATTAGCTCTTGGGTTGTTCATGTTTGTAAGAACATTGCATATTGAGGAAAACAGCCCTTTCTGTGTCCTAGGTTTCAAAAGCATCTCCTCCCAGCTTGCCGCCCTTATAAATCTTTTGACTTTGTGGTGTTTGGCTGTATGTAAATTTGCTCTCCCTCGTCTAAGGTGGCTTTAAATCAGTTATGTACTTTCACGGCTTCATTTCATACTTAAAAACTTTGGTCTCTCCAGAATTAACGTTACAGGGAAGTAGGATCCAGGTGAATTTTTGTCAAAATGGTTAGCCAGCTGTTCCCTTAAAAAGAACCCACACATGCCACCCATTGAATTTCCTTATATTTAACACAGTCTCCAGGCCCTCCATTGTTCCATTGACCTCCTCCTTTGCTACATGTAACTCCTTAATTACGGTAGGTTATAATGCTTAATACCCAGAGGCTGTTCTTTCCCCTTCTGAGGTTTTACCAGACCATTCCCCATGTTGACTTTCCCAAAAGAACTGTGTCAAGTGATACAATAATTCCTACCAGCATTATGTGATTGCATGTAGACTGTCTGGGCGAGATTGCCTTTGAGAACAAGGGTGGGTCTGCACTAACCTGAGTCATTCCCGTCCCTCACAGGATTACTGAGCCAGACCAGCCCCAAGGGCGTCGGCACCCACACTTGCCCCAGGTCCTGCCTCTGGGGTCCCCCCGGCCAGGGCTCTGGGCTGCCTCTCCCACCGCTTCCTTCCCTGCAGAATACGACCCGGTGACTCATGCCAACCTCAGCTCAGATCCCGAAACCGTGCAGAACAACACATCGTCCTTGTGCTTAAGAACAAGCAATAATGATGTCATCTTGCATGTGGAACTAAATGGGGTGGTTTATGGGCACTTGAAAGCAACATGACCTTGGGTGAGTTACTTCCGGTATCCAAACCCCTTCCTCCTCCTCCCTGTGCAACATGAATCCACCTAGCTTGGTGAGCTGTGAGGACTGAGGAGACACTGACCCTCTTTGGCTGAACCCGGGAACGGCCCCACCTCGACCCACCGGGCGCCCACCCCTCCCTGCCGCTCCCAAGTCAAGGTCAGAAGGCAAAGATTTTTATTGTTCTACAGACACTTCTGAAAAGGGATCTAGTTGAGAAAATATACAAAGCATTTCAGAATTTCATCTCCACAGAGCACCTGAGTCTGACTGGAGGTGTGGAAACCTCCTCTTCCAGGCTCAGGGCTGAGAACGGTTAGCATATTGAATGATCAGTAAAAACATGCAAAAGTGAGAAGGAAAAGGAAAAAAAGGCTGTATTCCCCCAAAGCCGAGGGGGACAGAGTTTCAGAATGAGGAGGCGGCAGGGTGTACAAGTACCAGGTGGCTCTCCCTTTCCCCCACATTGTCTTCTAAAACAGCTCCAAGCTTGGAGAAAGCAACGAGCCCACCCCCTCGGCTCTGCTCAGCACTCAGCCCCGCAGGGCTGCCTGCACACAGGGGGAATGTGCCCTCCCCCGGTCCCATCCCTGTGGCCATGGCCGCAGGACCCCATGCTTGTGCTCCTGGGGGGCCCTGGCTCCTCTCTTCTTTGGTTCCACTCGGAGAACGATTGTGCTTAACAGACTCATCCCCACTCCTCACTCCAGGCTCCCGCTGGTGGGCTGAAGGCACTGACACGAGTCCTGCGGGTAGCCCCAGGACCCCACCTTCCCTTGTGCTCTGGGTGGGTCCGTCCCTGGGCACCTGCCCCCATCCTCATCCCAGATCTGGTAATCTGGACATGGGACTGTCCAAGGAACAAGCCCCTGGGGACTTCCCCAACTGTGCAGACATTTCTGAACCCCGCACCACATCCCTCCCCTGTCCTCTCGCCCAGGTCCCCCATGAGCCCAGCCTCTCCATCCAGTCCATCTCCTGGGCTGCCAGCGCAGCTCTGGGCCGGCCCTGGTGGACCCACCTGCAGAACGGTGGTCACGGAAACCACCCCGTGCCACCCTCCTGTCCCCCAAACCTGGGAGCTCAGAAGAGGTGGGGCCTTGAGAGGTCACGGCTCTGGTACAGGGAGGTGGGCGGGGCTGGAAAGGAACCAGGAGACACGTCACGTCTATGGAAAGGTGTCCAAAGTACAAGCTAAGCGAGGGGAAGGAGGAGGGCCAGAGTGGCCAGAAGAGAAACAAGGACGAGGGCAGGGGTGGGGCCAGGAAGGGGAGGCCCTCACACCACCCCGCAGATGAGGGTCTCCACCACGAAGGTGTTCTCAAAGTGGCGGATGGCGTTGCAGTTCTTGGCCCCTCGCTTGTTGATCCCTGGGAGGGAAGAGAGAAGCTCAGTGAGGACTGTACCCCTGCCCAGAGCGGGCTGGGCCACAGACGTCAACAGCCTTGGAGCCCAAGGGCCCTCCAGAGCCTGGGGGCGGGGAGGACTAGGTGGCCCGTGTGAGGACTCCCAGACTCACCCAGGGGCCGTGCACTGAAGGGGCGAGAGAGCTTGAGAGCTGGAGTCAGGAGGCCCAGCTCTGCCCCCTTCCCTGCTGTGTAACCTCAGGGGTGTTCCTTAACCTCTCTGTCCCTCCGCTGCCTCATCTTTCAAGGGGCACCAAGAGTACGATGAGGATGACAGCAACTGGGCACACTCCTAGCAGGACGTAAGGAGCGTGAACCCAGGCCTGGCCCAGGGGAAGTGCTGAGTTACGATCAGCCGCTAGTACTGCTCTGCTCTGAGCTCCCCGACAGCTGGGCTCCAGCCCCCTGGCCAGGCACGGCGGGCCCACGGCTGTGGCCTAAAGCTCAGGGCAGGGACCTGGATGGGAGGAGCTGCCACTCACGCCTCCGGGTAGCCCGGCGCCGCAGCCGGTAGGTGTCCTTCCCATTGCACAGGTGGTAGATGAAGGAGCCCAGGGCCTCCTTGTCGCTGACGTGCTCTGTCACCACCATCTCCTCCTGGATGATGTACGTCTGCGGGAGGTAGGTCCCCTTCTGCGGAGGGAGTGGGCTCAGCGCCGGGCCAGCACACAGGGCTCTCCTGCCTCGAGTTCTCCAGCTCCCCTGCCCGCCGTCCTGCTCCCTCAGAGTCCCCCGCCGCCTGAAATGCCTGCCCACACCGCCCACGTCCCCATCCACGGCCCTCACAGCTCGCCCTCTGGACACTCCCAGTGGCTTCCGGTTGCGCCCCAGTGCTGCATGTGGGGGCTCTCTGCACTGCCAAAGTGCAGCATGACTTAGGGGGCTGAGGAAGCTCGTCTTGGGGCCCTTCATGAGCGAGGGAGGGAGGCAGAGAGTGGTAGGAAGGAAAGGAGAGGCATTGACTCGGGATGTGGGAGAAAGAAGATGGAGGGGCACGGGCTGATCTGGGGTGCCGGGCCCAGCTGGCAGCAAGCCCCCCACCGTGGGAACCTCCCCCGCCCCAGGCCTGGCGTCCACAGGGGAGCGCAGCAAGGTGCCATGAGGGCTCCCGCTCACCTTCACATTCATGAGGAGCTCCCAGAAGTTTCGGGGGGGCAGCACAATGGTGGTGTTGAGCTCGATAACATAGCACTTGTCCAGGGAGATGTCATGGTAGGCGGTGAGCCCCTGTGTGGGAAGTGCGGCCAGGTCAGGCTCTGTAGGCAAGGGCCTGGCCCTGGTGGGCTGGGAGGCCCTTGGCCAGCCGAGGTACCAGCCCACCGTGCCAGTGGGAAAGGCCCCCGATGCCCACTCCCCACCTCGCCTAGGTCTGCGGGAGCTCTCCCGTGCTACATGAGAAACACCAAGTGCCCTGCGCCTCAGCTGTCAGAAGGATTCATCCCCTGGGGTTCCAGAGCTGGGGTTTGGGGAAGACAGTAATGGTCCACATGTGCCTTTCTTTCATCACCCCGTGAGGTCCTATCGCCACTGTGTACAGCCTGGACCCTTAGCCAGAGGCGCTCCGTCCCTGGCTCCCCATGGGCTCCAGCAATAAGAATGTCCAGAACACACAGTGAAGGGATTGTTCTGGAGAATTCCTAGGAAGCTCTGGGAGGCAAGTACGGGGGGGAGGGAGAGAGAGCTGGAGAGCCTGTGTCTCACTGGCCTCAAGATTGTCACTGGCGACAGGAGTGAGAAGGGTGGGTGAAGCATCTGTGAGCTCCCCGCTCTGTGGGGAGTGTGCTTCTCCCTCTCCCACTGCCCCTCCCCCTGATCCCTGCTGGTGCTCTCACCCAAATAAATAAAATCTTAAAAAAAAAAAAAAAAAAAAAAAAGAAGTGCAAAAGATGGTTACGTCTGGGGAGGGGGTATGGGCTGGGGGGAGAGGCATAAGGGAACCTTCTGGGGTGCTGGCACAAATCCAAATCTTGCTCTGGGGGGCATTCCACGTAGCCACTAAGCTGTACACTTAATGCCCTCGACAGGAGTCACCCTGCGCCTCTGTAAAACGTCAACACAAAACACCCTGTTAAAGGGAACACTGGCTTAGCCCGTGACGGCAGTGTCTGCAGTGGTCAGGTGGCCAAGGACAAAATCCACCATGGCTAGTTCATGTCCACTTGTAAACATGCCTCTCGAACAAAAGCGGGGTCTTTAAAATCCTGCACAACCTAACCCGCAGCGCCTGCCATCACACAAGACCTCCTCAAAGGAGGTACTAGGGACACTGGTTTCTCCTCTTGTTCCCGTTCTTTCTCATGACCCTTGGCGGAAGGGGGGCCCTGGGTCGTCAGGACACCCTTCCACCACTGCTGCCCAGCCCCGGCCGGCCTCACCCGCTGGAAGTCATGAATGATATCTGCGGGGTCCCCGCCGCCAAACTGGGGCACGGGCACATTGATGCGCTCATAGTTCTCTTCGAGGTAGATCTTCACGTCCTCCTCCAGCTCCATCCGTGTGCGGGCCTGGGAGGACAGGGAGTCCTCGTAGAGAACCCCGCAGTGGAAGAAGTTGTCTCGGGCCAGCTGAGTAGGGGAGAGACAGACCGGTCACACGGCACCCTCGCTGCAGCCACCCTTCCTACCCAGCCGACCCCACCACGCCAACGAGCCCAGGGCCTCAGCAAGTGGCAAGGGTGGGACAATGAGATCCATTTCACAGATGGAGACACTGAGAAACATGGGGAGTCAGGGAGAGGGAGGGTGAGCCGGCTCTGCTGCGTCTTAGGTAGACCGGCTCCTTGGCTCTCAGGGGCAAACACAGGAGCCCCGGATTGAACTGTGGGGCGCCCAGGAGCCAGGAGAGTCACTGAGAGGCAGCCAGCCTCACACAGGTCCCACCACCTTCCCTGGACCCCGTGCCCCTTGAGCAGTCCTGGCAAACACTGTGCCCCTATGTGAACAGCCAGCCAAATCGCACCCCCCACCCCCGTCCCATCAAGGGTGGAGTGGCGTGTGCCATGACCACAGCCAAGCGGCTGAGCCTGTGGACTGGTGTGCCCACCTGTCCCTCTCCAGCCATCCCACCCCTCCCCCCATCTGTGCAGGGACTACTGGCCTGCCATCAGCAGAAGTGCCTTTTCTGTTTTCATGTGAGCTCTCCCTGGTGTGTGTGTGTGTGATCACACATGAATCATACTGTCCAGGGCACAGACTCGGAGGCTGCTCCGAGGTGCCCCCATTCCCAGCCAATGGGGTGGGATGAGGATTCCCAGGAGAGCACAGTTTGGAGCTGGGAACAGAGGGGACCAGGAGCCCTCAGGAACGGCCCATGGGCGGGGGGGCGAGAACCAGGAACATATGCGGAGCTGGCCATGGAGGGGGCCGAAGGGGAAGGGAAGTCGGCAAGTGTGCAGGAGCTGAGGTTTCCAGGGCAAAGTCACATGGAATACAAAAACTCTTCAGTAATTTCTATCATGGAAAAAATGAAGTAACTAAGTTAAAAACTGCTTGAGGGTGGGAAGGGGTCACTTGGGTTGTAAATGACTAGCAATTCTCGGCCCCGTTGTCACTCTGGAATTCCCTGTGTGTTGCCCTTACCGTTATTCTTTTGAGCTGTAATTGATCTACCTTGGTGGCCCTGTCTCCCTCCCAGGTCTGATTGATCGCCAAGGTCACTGTGACCGTGGTGACCACTTCTCCCGCCCAGCTGCAGGCCGTCACCGGCTGTGAGAGCACATAACTGGGGACCTGGGATGCTCTCACGGGCAGTGGAGGCCACCCTTGCAGGACGAGGCAGTGGGTGATCTGTCCATTAACCCACGGTCTACCTTCCTTGTTTTATAACCCAAATAAACATCCAAGGAACAGAAGTCCTTAAAGCATGACCCTTGGGCACAGAGTTTGGCTCTGAAGGGATCCCAGAGTTCCAGTTTCTGCTGGAGCTGAGTGTCTGGTGAAAACATTCCAGGGAGCCAGTGATGGAAGGGGCCACAGATTCCCCTCCCGGCGCCCCCACTGCTAACTGTGCTCCTGGGAGAGCTCCCTTCAGCTTCAGCTGTGTCTGAAGACAGGTAAGGACAGTCCACCAGGGGCCGTGGGAATCAAGAGGACAGGGCTCCGTTCCCGTCTCCCGGACAAGGCAAGGGGCCAAGTGGGCTGGTGTATGCCCAGGGTGGCCCCATACAGGAAGGATGCGGGGCTTCCGGGCTTGGCTGGGCACCCACTCCCACCCATGGGGCAGATCACTTGCTGCCCCTCCCCTATAAGCCCCAAGCCCCTGGTACTCAACTGCCCATGCTGCCCTCCTGCCACCTCCCTGCAGTCCCCTGCAAACACTGCCTTTCCTTGAGCCCAATGCCTCCCTCCCGCCTGGCCTCACCTGTGCGAGGAAGAAGTATCTGTAGATGTAGACGGAGGCGAACACGAGGCCCATGAGCAGCACGACCATGCCCATCGACAGGTAGCAGACGCCGCCCACAGAGCTCCCCTTCTTGTAGCGCTGCGGGGGGGGCCGCTCCTCCTGTGGGTGGCAGGGCCAGCTCAGACAGATGGTGGTCCTGTAGCTCCCGGAATCCTCCCGCCCCCTTCCCAAAGCGAGATTCCACTGTGTTGGCCGGGACTGAGCCTTGGGAAAGTTGGGGGGAGGTGGCGGGGATGGTGGTGGGGGCGGGAAAAGGGCAGTGCTGGGGACTCACACAGTATCATCTGGAAGGAATGGCTTGCCAGGGCCTCCCCAGTCTCTTCCCAGGTAAAGACAAACTGAGACCCACATGGAAGCCGCACAGAATGACCCCCTAGGACCAAGCAGGCCCAGCTGGATTGCCCGGGCCATTATCTTCATTATCCCAGCTGTGATCACAGTATACTCTCTTAAACACAGAATGGGGGAAGCATAGACATGGCCTTATCATTGCACCAGACCCAGGAACCTGCAGGGATTGGGGTGCACTTGGCAGGCTGGGGGCTGCTGCTCTGGGCCACTGGGAGCCAGGAAAGGCTTCGGAGCCACCCAAAGGTGGCAGTGCACAGGGCAGGCTGGGACTGGGGCCATGGGAGGTGGCTTCTGGGCTCCACCGAGAAGGCCGTGGCAGGGAGCGCTCACTGGCATTGCAGGAGGCCCATGGGGTCTGGGCACGGTGCTGGACTCCCTCTAGCTGGGCAGCCCTGAGCACGCCGTCCCCGTGGGCACAGCTCAGCCTGCAAGGGGCCAGCCATGGCCCCACACTGGCAACTGGCCAGCAGCCTCAAGCAGGCTGTCAGGAGTGGAGCCTGAAGAGTGGAGTCTGGAGGCTTCCGGAAGCCGGGACACTTTTGCCAGGAGGGAAACGTGGCCAGGGAGGCCAGGGCAGGAGGCTCCTGGAAAAAACCTGCTGCGGGGAGCCAGATGGGCTCAGGACAGTAGCCTTGGGGTTGCCAAGAAGCAGCAAGTTAAAAGGACCTTACTCCGGGCCACACTCGTCTGGGCTGGTGCAGCACGGTGTGCGTGTAGACTTAGGAAGTTTGACCAGGAGGACTGGCCCGAGAGTGTCATGATTCAGGCCCTTCAGGAGCTGCGTGACCTCGGCCACCTCTCATGTCTGTGACTGCCATCCCCTCAGCCCTGCCCTCCCCCATCCTGAGAGCTGTTGTAGAAGACCCTGCCTGCCTCAGCCTCCACTGGCCCCATTCAATCCCTCCTCCATGGGGTCCAGATAGTCAGGGTGAGGGCAGAGTCCGGTCCCAAGAACACCCAGCCTCCAGGAGCTGAGGCAGTGTGGGGTAAGGGAAGGAGCTCCAGCCTGGAACCAGAAGCTTCTCCATGTATGTATGCCACCAACCGCCTGCTTAGCCCCCTTTGTGCCATGAGTTCTCTCTCCCTTTACCCTGGGGGCTGGGGACACAGCTCAGGTCCAAGTGACTTGGAACAGATAGGCCCCTATCTCTCAGCACAGCAGGGGCCTAGCCTGGGGGGTGGGTGGGGCTCGGGGCCTGTTGTGCTGCTCCCATCCCAATCCCTTAAGGCCCTCTGGTTTAGAGAATACAGGGTATGGGGCCCAGGCCTCCGGGAGCAATGGGGTGTACCACCAGAGGGGCAGATGTCTCCCTGCTTGGGGCTCTCCCACTCACCCACACCCAGGAAAAGGACAAAAACCCCTGGAGCCCCTCCACCCCCCGGCACATCCATCACCAGACCAGCTAGCTAGCCCCCAGCCTCTGGGACGGAGACATGGGGCAGAAAGGTGCCCCAGCCCACCCTGGTCCCCAACACCTCCATCTGCCCTCCAGGGAGCTCGCCTGGCAAGGGTGGGAGGCCAAACCAATTGCCCTGAACTCACTAGCTGAGTGCTGGGGCTCCCACGACCCCAGCCCTGCCTGTGTTCAAGACCAGAGAGGCACCCACCTGGCTGGCATCTGCTCAGCACCCTGGGGTTCCCTGGGGTTCCCTAACCAAGGTCCCATGGGGACAGCTGCTGCCACAGGGGGGCCCACGAGGAGCAAGCCCACCAGGGGCTCCTGCAGATGAGATGGTGGCCTTTCTACTTCTCCAGAGTCCCGAGTGGGTCCCAAAGAACCATGGCTGACCTGGGAGACAGGCCAGGCTGCCTGCATCAGCAGGGGATCCTGCCCTGGGGGCGGGACATTCACGTGCAGTGGGGTGAGCAGGGACCGGAAGTTGAGAGAGGCCCCAGCAGGGACTGGGATCCCTGTGAGGGGAGCATTTGCAGCCCCTCCCCCCCAGCTCCTCTCTGGAAATGTGAAGGCACAGGGATTAAAGGAGACAAAGAACACGAAAGCCCTTTGTCAAGGATGAAGTACTGGATAAAACAGCAGACCTTTCTCCGCTGAGCCTCTCCTTTGCAGGGCCGTGGCCCGGACAGCTGTTGAGGCTGCACATTGGCCATGCTTTTGCTCCTGCATTCAGGAAAACTGGAGACGCAAGCTTGTAAGAGCTGCTTTTCAAAAGAACAAAACGAAACAAAGTCAAGGGCCACCAGGAAGAGAGCCTCAGAGTCTGCCCCAACGAAGTTCACAAACAAGGCCTCTGGTTTGAAGGTGGCCTTTCTGCTTCTGGTGGGGGATGCAGAGGGGGTGTTTCTGAGGGCCTGGGAGGGGTGGGCATGGTGGTGGCTAGGCAGCCGGCGAGGAGAAAACGGCCTCCAGGGGATCCTTGGATACTACCCTGCGTCCTTACTCTGGGGGGTGTCACTGGGAAGGCTGAGGACCGCCCACCTTTCCTAGATGTGCAGTGGACATACCCCTCACGTGTCTGGGGCTAACAAGTCCCAATCCCACCACTGCTGACCACCCCCGCCTGCGTAGTGAGGCCCAGCTGCCCTGCTCCCCTCCCCAGCCCACACCCCAGACCTCAGAGGCCTCTTGGCTGAGCAGCCGGCTGGAAGGGAAAGCAGGACTAGGCCTTGCCAGAAGGCAGAAGGGGAGCCATGGATGTCCCTGCTTTGAGACAAAAGGGAATTCAGACACCACCCTCCACATGGGAGGGAGGGCCCCTGAATCATGCCCGGAATGGCCCATTGCTTATGGGGCTCCCCCACCACTCAACAGAGAACCTGGGGATTCGGGCCTGGCTCACCCAGGACCCTGGAGAGGCCTGCTTCCTGAGACCATCCCCCCATCCCAGCTGCTTCACCTGTCATGCTGGACACTCAGGGAGATGCCACCCCCCACAGGGAGCAGCCAGGCCTCTGTTGGGGGTGGGGGGCTTCCATTTAGAAAGTAGAAAAACACTGCCTCCAGTTTCCAAGGCAACAGGGCTTTCTGAGCAAAGTGCCTGGCTGTGCACTCGTGTGGGGCACGTGAGCCGGCCGGCCGGGACCCAGAGGGGTCCGGCCTCCCCGGCCCCTGCACTGAGGCCCGCAATGGTGCTCATTAACTGGTTTCGCAAAGCCAGGGCCACCCCCGTTAAGGGGAGCCCAGCCAACTGGAGCATTAACTCAGCGGACTCCCAGGGCTCCCGAGGAGCCCCCCAGCTACAGTTCCTCGGTAACAATGTCCAAATTAACTGCAAACAGATTAAACTACAATTGCAGGCGGCTGGGAGGAGGCTGGCGGGAAGCCAGGACCGCACTTGCTGCAGCCCAGGCCCGCAGCTGGAGGGGGAGGGGCTCCTGCCTGGCCCTTCTCAGCTTTAGTTCCCCTCAGCAGCTCGCTTCTGGGGCTGCAGACCAGATTCAAGGTCATTGATGTGTTGTGTGTGTATGAGGGAGAGAGAGACAGACACACTGAGTGGAGGTGGCAGGAAGGGGGCATCGGAGCCCACAGAGCTGGGTACATGCCGACAGGGCATCATGGAACCCCGTTCCTGTCGTGTGCGGGCCCCCGAAAACTCCCACATCTCCGCTTCCACATCACTTGCTTCCTGGCCCTGAAGATGCGACTCCAGGGAACAGAGGCTCCAAAGGACGAGCGGCAAAGCTGGAGGCTGGAAGAGCTCTCCTGGGGGGCAGAGAACTTGGAAAGTGTGTGTGTTGGGGGGGCGGGAGCCGGACTGCACCTCCATGATTTTACCATAAACATTTTTTTTCTAGCTGGAACTCAGCCTCCCCGGCAGTTTGCTGACAGCCTTGAAACATGAAGGGACCGGCCCAGAAGAGTGAAAAGAGAAGGAAATAGAGGAGGAAGAGAAAAGCCACTGAGGTGTGTTCGAAAACCCAAGGGCCAATGGGAAGGCCCAGGGCAGGCCAGGGAGGGGATGCCCGAAGCCCCCACCCAACCCCAGGGCAGGACCGGGGGCAGGACCACCTTCCCACAAGGGTCCCTCAGCTCACCCACAGAGCCAGAGGGTACTGGGGACCTGGGGCAGGAGCTCCAAGCCCTGTCAGCTCCGCCCTCCCGGCTGGCAGGGGACCCTCCCCCGACCACTCCTGGAGACCCGGTTCTCTCCCGCCTAGGGCCTGAGGCCAGGACAGGGAGAGTGAAATCTGATCCCCAGGTATGCAGGCTGGAGGAGGGGGCGATGCACAAGCCAGGAATCAAAGGTAAAGCCAAGGACAAAACTAGCCAGTGCTGGAGAGATGACGGTATTGAACATGTCTCTCTCCTCTTACAGTCCCCCAGCCCAGTCCGGTCTGTACAAGCCTACACCTGGCTGCCTGAGTGTGCATGCACCTGTGTGTGTGTGTGTGTGTGTGAGTGTGTGTGTGCGCGCGCGCGTGCCCGCAGGTAGATCGAGGGGAGAGTGGAGCTGGGCAGAGAGGTGCAGCGCTGCCAGTAGGCCTCCAAAGGGGAGGAAGGATCAAGCCAGCGCGTGCTGAGAGAGGATGCTTCCCGGCCAGCCCACTTTCCCGGCTGGCTCCCCGCCAGTAGCCCATCAGCGCAGGCTTCTCATTACCTCTGAGGCAAGCGCCAAGGGGAGGGTGGGCAGCTGGAGGCCCAGCTGGGTCCCCACCCCCATCCCCTCCCAGCCCACTGAGGCACTTCCTTCCAACAGCAGGTCTGGGGACAGAATCCTCCTTGTATTGGAGTTTTTTGCTCAGAAGCAGGGGGGAGCCCTGCCGTGAGCTGGTGGCCGCCGCCTCACCCCATCCCTCGGGGCTGTACCCAGGTGGACATTTTCCTAGAACACCCACAGGGCATTCACAAATTCATCGGTTCACCAAGTAGTCCTTCTGGTGCTTTAGATCTGATTTTCGAGTCTAGTTCAGTAACCACGGAGGGCCCTCCGTTCCCCTTGGCCAGAAGAAACCTTCTAATAAGCTTTCCTCTGCATGCCCATCAGCATGGGGCAAACCTCAAATGCTCAGTCTTGACAAAGGAGAAGGCTGGTGGCAGGCCCACTGGTCCCACTCACCTTCTGTTTCAGTGCCCTAAGGTCGGAAAGCTGGGCACCTGCTGTGCTCACCACCACAGGCAGGAGAGGGAGGCTTGATCTGCTCCGGGGTTAAGGTGGGGTGGAGTAGGGTGAGGGGGATGGATGTGCCCCACATGAGGGCACACCAGGCCCAGAGCAATGAGATCTCTTCCCCCTTCCCCTGCTCTAATTCCAGCGGGCGACTGGCAGAACCAACATGTCACACCCAATGCCCCCTCTGTATCACCTCGGGGTCTGGGGGGGCTATGATCATTTACTGATAAGTAGTTCTGTCCTAGAGGGGCCAGGATTTTAATCCTCCTCCTGGGCCCCCAGCGCTCCTCCATGCCAAATTAAGACAGCCAGGAGACCCTGAGCAACTAAGAAGGTTTGGGAGGCAGGCTCCTGGCCATTACAAACAGCACTGGGAAGATGTTGATGTTTCCATTTCACGCTGGGTGAGGGGGAAGAGAGGACGCTGGCTATCAGTGCCAGGAGCTGGCTGTCATTTAGCACCCAGGGGATGTGGGCCCACACAGTGGGCATGGTCACTGTGCCACTCTTGTGAGATTGTTCTGCTCCCTCCCTGGGCTGAGACAGGGCAGGAAGCTAGTGAAGGGTGGAAGGAGGCTTCAAGAGACCCTTGCAAACTTTTAAAGCAGCAGACCATGGTTTTCAAATACAGAATGCCCCAGCCCACCTGAACATGAGATGCAGATGGAGTTGCATGATGGACCAGCCTAGATGGTCCCCCATGACGCAGTGACCACACCAGGGCAGAGGAGCTGGCCTGTGGCTCCTCTGTGCATTTCTCACTGGGTCTTTGCTGGGGATGTGACACCCACCTCCGAGGCCCCTCTTAAGTGTCCCCTCTTTCACTGGCCAGGGCCCAGGTCTTCCCCTGCAGCACCCTCCAATCCAGGTTGAATCTGAGGCAAAGGCTGACTCTGAGCCACAAAACTTGGGGAGGGACCTTGGCGCTGAGGAAGCCTCATCAGAAACTAGCAACGGGCAGAGAGGGGGAGTGGACAAAGACTTTGGAAGTCCAGTCTAGGTGTGATCGCTTGGTGCACCCCAAGACCGCCGAAACGATGGCTACGTGGACACCTTTGCCGGAGCACAATACAGCCTGGCTGGGCCAGCTCTCCCTCCTTTCCCCTTCCTGCCCGCCACGCGTCCTGCCCTCTCTGGGTCAGACTCCACGCAGCTCAGACAGTTTTCCACTGGCGGAAATGCCTTCTCTTCCCCCGGCTGGAGGGAAGGGGGAGGAGGGGGAGGACGCCCGAGGAGGCGGGGTGCACGGAGGCCCGCCCCCACAAAGAGCCTTCGGGATGCCGGAGTGCACCAGGCAGTGAAGGAGCCTCCCCGCGGGATGGAGGGAGCAGGCCAGACCGAGAGCGTGGATGGACAGGAAGGAAGAGGGGAGCAAGGAGGTCCAGACAGCAGGGGGTGGGGTGAGATCCGGGGGCCTGGCCTCATAACCTCGAACCTCGAACCTCAAACCTCGAATCCCAGACATGCAGCCGGGCCGATTCTGGTTTATTTCCATTTCATCACTTTCTGGTCCACCAGTTCAGGTGCAGCCCAGAAGCAGCATACTCCCAGCCCTCGTCTGGGACGAAGTCAACGGCCCCTCCCCCCTTCGTTGGCACCAGACTCTTACCCCCCCGCCGCCCCCAACCATTCCCCACCAATCCAGACCCACCTTCCTACTTTGGGGAAACAACGTCCAACCTTCCTCCCATCCCCCACCCGGGGCCCGACTCTCGGCCCTTCCCCCTTGATTAGAAACAGACACATACCCCCCACCAGCATTCCCCCCACTTCTTCCTACCGGCCCCTTCCCCAGTCTTGGGGCCAGCCGCTTAGGGCCCCTCCACTTTTGGAAGAGACCTCGAGCGCTTTCCCACCTGGGGACCAGCAACTCAGACCCCTCCTACTTCTCGGACTTTTGCTTTCGGCTGCCGCTTTAGGAGAGGACCCAAGCCCCCTCCCCACTTTGGGATGGAGGCCCCATTCCGGACCCTCACTCCCTCCGGTCTCGGCTCCGGGACCCCGATGCTCCTTGAACAGTTCCCAGGGCCGGCGGGGCGTGCCTTGCCTCCGACTCCAGCCTGAGTCCCCCGGCCCCTCTTACCCGAGCGGGCGTCAGCAGGATCTCAGCAGCTGGGGCCGGCGCCGCGGCCGACGCCGACGCCTTATCGGCCTTGTCGCCCTTGATGCCGGCCACGGCAGGCTGAAAGCTGATCTTCACCATGGCTGCGCCCGGCCGCGCGTCCGCCCTGCAGCCTCGGCCCGTGCAGCTTCTGCCGGTGCAGCCTCTATCTGTGGGACCGCCGCTCCGCGATCTGCAGGCACCGGAAGTTTGGCCGGTGTGCGCGTCCCTTTCCCTAACCCCGCCTCTAGTCCGCCCCGCCCAGCCCCGCCCCCCACCCGAGCGTCTGCGCCCCCTCCCCCCGCCCCGCCTCGAGCGCTCAGTGACGCCTGCGGGGCGCGTCGCTCCCACCGAGGGACGGCTGAGGTTTGCTCGCACACACACTCACTCACTCACTCACTCGCTCACTCACTCACTCACTCGCTCCATTCATCCACCCACCATCCATCCATCCATCCATCCGTCCGTCCATCCATCCATCCGTCCATCCAATCAGGCATGGACTCAGTCCCTCTCACAGCCTTATCCCTTCCAGCTGCCTCTCCAAGACCGGCGACCCCATGACACTCTGTTAAAAGAGTGTTTGTCCGGCAAATACAGCTTCTAGACAAATTCCCCGTCTCTGCTCCCCCACTTCATACCCTCCTCTTTGGAAACGCTGGTGCATCCGCTGCACCTGCTCTCCTGCTCCCTCCTCCCACCTGTCTCAGACCCAGGAGGAGGTTTCAAGTCCAGGTGCCTACCTGCCTGCATCCCGCATCCATCCACGTCTCTTTCACATTCCATCATCCTCTTTCCTTCATATTTCATTCTTGTAGAACCTTCCTGAGGGTTTAGGGGCATGTGTGCTAAGGATGCTGGGAGTAGAGAAATTAGGGCAGCCTGCAGACTCAGTGAGTGACCAGCACTGTTGCTCATTTCTCCCCTATCCAGGAGGGCCTGGTGTGGCAGGAAGATCTTCGTGGTGGGTGACTGGAGGCTTGGGTTCTAGTCAAGACTCTGCCCCTGCAAAGCATCCGTGGTATTATGTAGGACCAGGAGCTGGGTTACTGGAGTTTCTCTTGGCACCCAAACTCTAGATTTTTCCTTACTGTCCCTGGCCCAGACTGGACTGTGGACCACATCCAGCAGCCCACACATAGCCTTGGGCTGAACACCAGATTTTGGTTCTGCAGTTGAGTTGACCGGGGAAGGCAGGAAAGTCTGAGAGCTTGTTAAAGACAGTCCGAAGGCCTCCACTGACACCTACTACCTGTCAGGTCTTGGGTGACTGCCTTGAGCCGCAGGTGTCCACATCCCAGACTCCAACATCCCGGTTCAGATCTCTGATGAACCTATCAGCCTTGAGGACAGACAGCTTGAGAAGGGAGATTTAACAACACCCTGGGAAACTGGGACAGGGAAAGGGAAAGTGGAAGAAAATGGTTTGGAGGCATATGAATTTGGATAAGACCCAAAGAGGAAGGGGTTATGGATTCTTGAGTCAAGAACTCCTAGTTGAATCTTGGTGCTTGGAGAAGTTAAGTCCCAGCCCTTGGTTAGATTCCCACCCAGCATCCCCAACATACATTCCTCCACTCAGAAAGTGTTTCCCCAGAGCCCCTGCATGTCAGTCATTGTGTTAATAATCTCTGTGGCAAAAGATAAAAAGCCCCAAGATGCAACACGCAACCAAGGACCTAATCACATTCAACCTTCCACCTGCCAAAGTCTCATGTTTATGACATTTACCCACAATTCTTTGTTCTTTTTTATGGCTGAGTAACACTCTATTTTGTAAATATACTGCAATTGTCTGTCCTCTCTCTTGGTTATGGACATCTGGGTTGCTTTCAGTCTTCAGATATAATGAATAAAGGCTATAAAGAAATAAAACATATTTTGTTGACATTTGTTCTCATTTTTCTTGAGTAATAACATCACAAAGGTGAGGTAGGAAGAGTCCACTCCAGAAGATAGGCGTATTTTATCACATGGCACCAATAAAGTGAACCAATGTTTAGTCGGCTTGGTTTTATTATTGTGTTTAAATTCTCTGCAGATATCGCACCCCCTTGTTGCCTGACCTGGGGCGTATCACTCACACCACCCTGCCCCCACCTCGGTATACTACTGCTTAGGAGTGGAATTTTATTGTTTTATACTCCCACCAGCAATGTATGAAAGTTCCAGTTGCTCTACAATTTCACCAACATTTGGTGCTGTCAGTCTGATTTTAGTAATCTTAACTGATCTAACAAGTTGTGTCTTACTGTGGGCTTTTTTATTTTGTTTTGTTTTTTGTTTTTGTTTGCTTTTGATTTTAGTGAGGGAGGTGGGGGGGGGCGTGGGACAGAGAGAGGGGAGAGAGAAAATCTTAAACAGGCTTCACGCCCAGCGCGAAGCCCACTCGGGCTCAATCTCATAACTCTGTGATCATGACCTGAGCCAAAATCAAGAGTTGGTCCCTTAACTGACTGAGCCACCCAGGCGCCCCCATCTTGTGGTTTTAATTTACATTTTCCCTGATGACTAAGGATGTTGAGCTCCTTTTCTTATGTTTTTGACCTTTTGTATATCTTCCTTTATGAAATGTCTGTTCGAGTCTTTTGGTCATTTTAGAGGTTAGATTGTCTTTAATTATTGATTTGTAGTAGTTCATTGTATATTCTGGATATAAGCCTTTTGTCATACATATTTATTATGAATATTTCCTCTCAGATTGTGGCTGGTCTTTTCATTTTCTTTTTTTTTTAAACAGACTTTTTTTTTTAAGATTTTATTTATTTATTTATTTGACAGACAGAGATCACAGGTAGGCAGAGAGGCAGGCAGAGAGAGAGAGAGGAGGAAGCAGGCTTCCCGTTGAGGAGAGAGCCTGATGCGGGGCTTGATCCCAGGACCCTGAGAGCATGACCTGAGCTGAAGGCAGAGGCTTTAACCCACTGAGCCACCCAGGTGCCCCTCTTTTCATTTTCTTAATTTTGTCTTATGATGAGCAGAAGTTTATAGGTTTGATACAGTTTAATGTATCAATTTGTAATTTTATGGTTAGCACTTTCAGTGTTTTCTCTAAAAAATCTTTGCCCACCCTGAAATTTTGAAGTTGTGTGTTTTCTAATAAAAGCTTTGAAATTTTAGGCTTTACATATAGATCTATGATCTATTTTTAGTTGTCTTTTTTATTCTAGTGTAGGCTAGGAGTTAAGGCTTTGTTTTGTTTTGTTTTGTTTTCTATATGGTTATCCAAATGTTCCAGGATCATTTGTTTAATGAAATGGAAACTCCATTTTCCATTGAATTGCCTTGGTACTTTTGTAAAAATTGGTCAATAATTTCTATGTTGGCTTATTTCTGCACTCTGTTCTGTTACATTCTTCTATTTTTTTCTACCCTTATGCCAATTCACACTATGTGGACTGCTGTAAACTTCTAGTAAGTCTTGAAATAAGGCAGTGTAAATCTTTTTCTTCTTTCCAAGATTATTTTGGCCCTTCTAGGTCCATATAACCTTTAGAATTAGCTTGTCAATTTCTACAAAATAAAACCTGTTAAATAGAAATTGGGTTTGAGTTGAATCTAGAGGTCAATTTGGGGGAAAACTGATGTCTTGACAATATCACATTTAAATCCATGAACATGGGATATTTGTCTGTTTTGTTTAGCTCCTCTTTAATTCTTCTCACCAATATTTTGCAGGCTTCAATGCAGAGGTCTTAAGTGTCTCTTATTAGATTTATGCCTAAGTGTTTTATGTTTCTGATGCTATTGCATTTATTATTTATGTCATCTTCCAATTTTTTACTGGTAGTATATAGACATGCAATTGATTTTGGAAAATTGATCTTTTTGGGTAAATTTAATATATTTATTTGTCACAGTTTTTTTTATAGATTCCTTGGGCTTTCTAATATATATTCATGCCATCTGAGAACAAATACAATTTTACTCCTTTTTCTCAATGTTTATGACTTTTATTACTTTTCTAGCCTTATTGTTTCAAACTCTAGTAGTGTTGGATACAAGTGTTAAGGGTAGACATCTTCATTTTTGTTTCTCATCTTAGGAGGGAAAACATCTGTCTTTCAGTATGAATGTAATTTAGTTGTAGGTTTTTCATAGATGCCCTTTGTATTTTTACCAGGGCTAATATACAGGCTGACACCACAACTTGGGTGGCTGAAAACAAGAAATGTATTGTTTCAAAGTTCTGGAAGCTCTAAGTTTCAAATCAAGGCCTCAGGGGCCCCTGGGTGGCTCGGTCGGTTAAGCATCTGACTCTTGCTTTCGGCTCAGGTCATGATCGCATGGATTGTGGGTTGTGGGATTGAGCCCCATGTTAGGCTCTGAGCTCAGCCTGCTTTAAGAATCTCTCCCTCTGCCCCTCCCCCCATACGTGTTTGTGTGCATGTGTGCACACACACACTCTCTCAAATAAATAAATGGATCTAAATAAATAAAATAAAATCAAGGTTTCAGTAGGATTATGCTTCTTCTTATCCCTATAGAGGAGAATCCTTCCTTCCCTCTTCTAGCTTCTGGTATTTGTTGACAACCCTGGCATTACTTGACTTAGAGATACATCACTCTGATCTTTGCCTCCATTATCATATGGCTTTCTTCTGCCTCTGCCTTTTTCACATGACACTGTTTTCACATGACACTTTCCTCTTTTTATAAGAACACCCATCATATTGGATTAGGACCCACCATGACAACCTCACCTTAACTTGGTTATATCTGAAAAGACCCTATTTCCATATATAGTCACATGTACAGGTTGTTAGAATTTCAACACCTCTTTTTGGAGGACACAATTCAACCTGTAATATCCTTAATCATATTGAAGAAATTCTCTTTTCCTAGTTTGCTGAGAGTTTTAATTATGAATGGGTATTACGTTAGGTCAGATATATTTTCTTCACCTATAGAAGTGACCATATGAGTTTCATCTTTTTATTAAAAATTGTATTAATTGGGGAGCCTGGGTGGCTCAGTGGGTTAAAGCCTCTGCCTTCGGCTCCAGTCATGATCCCAGGGTCCTGGGATCAAGCCCCGCATCGGGCTCTCTGCTCAGCGGGGAGCCTGCTTCCTCCTCTCTCTCTGCCAGCCTCTCTGCCTACTTGTGATCTCTGTCTGTCAAATAAATAAAATAAAATAAAATAAATCATATTAATTGATCCTTGAATATTAAGAGAGCTCTGGATTCCTTGGATAAATCTTACTTGATCATAATTACTTTTCATGTATTACTGGAGTCAACTGGTTGCTATTTTGTTAAATTTTTTTGGTCGTTGCTTGTTTTGTTTTTTTGTCTATGTTCATGAGGGCTCTCAGTCTCTCTTTTCTTGTAATGCAAATGTAGTTTTGGTATCAGGGTTATGCTGACTTCATACAATGAATTAGGGAGTCTTCCATCCTTTTTTTTTTTTTTCCGAGAAAGTTTAAGTGAGATTGGTGTTGTTGTTTCCTTCAAATATTTGATATAATTCACCAATAAAGGCACAGGGATCTGGAATTTTTATTATGGGTGAGATGTTAATTATGAATTCAATTTGTTTAACAGATATAGTGCTATTCAGACTTTCTAGTTCTTCTTATGTCAGTTTTGGTAAATTGCACCTTTGAAGGAATTTATCCATGCCCTCTAAATTGTCAAGGTGGTGACATTCTAGTGTGCAAGATCAGGACACTCAGCAGGCCAGAAGAGAAAGCCCTAGACCAAGGCCTTTGCCTGGGTTCTTTCAGCACAGAGTACAGAAATGAAGGTGACCTGGTGATCATTGTGCCCTGTGAAGGAAGAACAGGTGAAACAAATATTCTCGGGAGTTTATTCACCACCAGAAAATTCTCATAAGGGACCGATGATGTGAACATAAGTTCGGCTTAAAGTTGTAAGAGCTCGGACCTCTCCTCCTTCAAAAAAATTTAATCTGTTTAGATCAGTAGTTCTCAAAGTGTGTTTTGGGGACCCATGGGCAACCCCACACCTCTTTCTGAGAATTTGGAGGTCAAGCTATTTTTCTAATAATATTAAGATAAGATGTTATTTGCCTTTTTCAATCTCATGCTCTCAGTAGAGTAATTGGTAAGTTATGTGACATGTATCATAACAATTGGAAGCAGAATAGGGTAATCCAGCTCTCTTCTGTTAAGCTAGATATTAAATATATTTGCAAAAATGTAAAGTATTCTTTACATCTATACAAAAATGTAAACTATTCTTATGACTTTTTTGCTTTGAAAAATACAGTTTAAAAAATAAAAATATTATTATATTAATATGTAATAGGTTTATACTGTTATTTTTTAGAAGATTTTATTTATTTATTTGACAGAGAGAGAGATCACAAGTAGGCAGAGTCAGGCAGAGAGAAAGGGGGAAGCAGGCTCCTCTCAGAGCAGAGAACCCGATGCGGGGCTCGATCCCAGGACCCTGAGATCATGACGTGAGCTGAAGGCAGCGGCTTAATCCACTGAGCCACCCGTGATATCGCTGTTATTTTTATATGACTTAATAAATATCCCATCTATGTCTCAGTTTTAGTTGTCAATATGTTAACTATCATTAAATGTATTTCCTACATGAACAAAAGATCTTTAGGATCCTTGATGTTTTTGAGTTTAAAGGGGCCCCAAGTACTGCTGATTCAGATAATTTTGGGGAGTGGTGGATACATTTTATTGAAATGTAATATATACACGGAAATATTCTTAAGTTACAAGTGTGCAGCTCAGTGAATATTCACAAAACAAAACAAAATATTCACACACATGTATCTAGCCCCCAGCTCAAGAAACAGAACATTCATACCCCCGTTGTCACTACTCCTGACCCAAGTGTAAGTAGTATCCTCATTCCCTTCCCAGTGAGGCTTTTTGGTGATTTTTAAAAATTCAATCTACAGGAATCTCACAGTATGTACTCTTTTCTGTCCAGGATCCTTAACATCATGATTGTGAGGCTCGTCCCTGCCTAGGGTCCTGAGGGCTGGTTCATTCTCCAGGGCATGTGTTCTGCTGTGCACCCCGACGCACATATCCCATCTGCAGTTAGGGTACACTTGGGTTGTTTCCATTTTGGGGCTCTTAGGAACTGCGTTTCGTTCTTCCATGCATCCTCAGTGAATGTGTGCCTCCATTACTGCTTGGCACCTACTGGGGACTGGGTTTCCTTTTCAGTGTGTTTTTTCCACGTCACAGACCAGAAGGCAAGGCTTTCTCAGCAGCGAGCTTGTGTTCCACAAGAGCCACCCTGTCGAAGACGTGGAAAACAGAGCTCTCTGTTTTCCACTCAGAATCTTCCACCAGTTCTTTCATTTATTATTTTGTCCCACACGTGGTCTTAGGGATGACCCTCAAGGCTGGATTTGTGCTCTGAAAATCTTTTGACGGAAAGTGTTTCTTTGGAGAGTGGTGGTATAGTGTCTGGGCTGTGGCTATACACCCCTTGGGACTGAATCTCCATCCCCACCACCTTCTAACTCCAGGACCTCCTCAGATGAGCTTCTCAGGCTCTCCCAGTGATGGGACTGCTGGGAGCTGAGACTGGCCTGCAATGACTCTACTGAAAGACTTCCCACACAGTGTCACACCAACCTAGCCACTGTGACACATGTCATCAGAGATATCACGGGTAAGACATTCCCTTATGTAACATCCCTAGGAATAAACTTTATGACCTATGCAAAGAAAGGCACAATATTTTATGGGAGGCATAAAGCTTAAGTAAAATGGAGAGACAAACCATTTTCTTGGAAGGGAAGATGATGAAAACGTTGATCCGCCTCCAAATCAAAGCAAATCCAATTAAAATCCTAATAGGTTTTTGCAGACCAGCAGAAATACTATTCTAAAATTTGTCACTGCAGTTGCCAAGAACTTTAAAAGAAAAAAGAATGATGAGTACAGTTTTTAGCATAACAAAATACTATACTGAAATTTAGCTGACAAAGATACTAGTGACTGTAAAGTGGAGATTTTCTATCTGTACCAGGCAAGAAGTCATGATAGAAAAGTTAATATGTTTACATATCTGAAAATACCATGTACAAAATACAGAGGCAGCTGTTAACTAGGAAAAATTCTAATTACTCCCAATAGAGGTGAGGCTGAGAAATGTAGTCTTTCTAACTTGGCAATGAGCTCAGTAAATTTCTATTACTAAAGAAGAAAGAGCAAAGGAAGCAGGGAATCAGCAGTTGCTGCAGAAAGAATTCATAACAAAACAGTAAGAGTCCTTAGTATTAAAAAAGGAATTCAGGGATGCCTGGCAGTCAGAGGAGCACATGACTCTTGATCTCGGGGTTGTGAGTTTGAGCCCCACATTGGGTGTAGAGATGACTAAAAAAATAAATTCAGCTAAAAAAAAGAAATCAGATTATAAAAAATAGAAATAAGGTAAGTGACTTAAGGATTGACACCAAGAATCTAGGGAGGGAACAACAAAACAAACCTGAAGAAAAGAGAAGGAAATACATTAATGGAAAAATGGAAAAATGGGAGAACTGGTAAGTATGTATATATATATATTTTTTTTTGCAACATCTTTTTTCTCCTCCCCAGCTTTCTTGAGGTGTCATGGACTAAAGAAAATCGTTTGCACTTCAGGTGTACAGTGTGATGATTTAATATATATATGCATTCTGAAATAGTCACCACAATCAAATTAATTAATACATCCATTCACGTTGTTCCATTGTGTCTGCGTAATGAGAACATTTAAGATCTACTCTATTAGCAAATTTACTGTATACAGCACAGTATTATTAATAGTCACCAGGCTGCACATTAAATCCCTAGGACTTACTCATCTTAGAACTGAAAGTTTGTACCTTTGACCAGCATCTCCGCATTCCCCACCCCCTCGCCTGTGGTCACCACCATTCTGCTCTTTGGTTCTGAGTTTTTACAATTTTAAATTCCACATGTAAATGAGATCATACAGGACTTGTCTTTCTCTGTCTGCTTTATTTCACTAAGCATAATGTCCTCCAGGTACATTGATGTCACAAATGTCAGGGTTTTCTTCATTTTTATGGCTAAACAGTATTCCATGGTATATAGAGGTTTTTTTTTATCTATTCAACCATCGATGGACACTGAGGTTGTTTCCATGTCTTGGCTATTTTAAATAAGGCTGTGCTGAACATGTGCAGATTATCTTTTTGAGACACTGATTTCATTTCCTTTGGATACTTACCCAGTAGTGGGATTGTGTGGTCATATGACAGTTCTATTTTTTATCTTCTGAGGAACCTCCATACGGTTTTCCATAATTGCTATACCTGCTAAGAATATGAGAAGTTAGTTCTTCTGAAAAAAATCAGTGGAAAGAGAAAAACCTATAGAAAATATAATTAATAAATAAGAGAGAAAAATATTAATTCCATGAGAAAGATATAATTATAGAAAAGGTGAATATTATAAATTATAAATTATTTTACATGCAATCATATCTAAAAAATATAAATATTTTTAAGGGGATGAGTTTATAGGAAAGTATAAATGGCCAACATGAACCAAAGAAGAAGTAGAATCTCATAACACCCTATAACCAGGGAAACTACCGAAGAAAGTTCTCAAAGCAATTATATCAAAAAATGGTCTGAATAGCCAGACCACTTAACTAGATACTTCCCTCATAATGAAGGAACAGCTAATTCTATGAATGCTTCCATTAATTTTAGGTATTGATGATATATTCTTTTTTTAAAAAAAGATTTTATTAATTTATTTAACAGAGATCACAAGTAGGCAGAGAGGCAGGTAGAGAGAGAGACAAAGAGAGAGAGAGGAGGAAGCAGGCTCCCTGCTGAGCAGAGAGCCCGATGTGGGGCTGGATCCCAGGACCCTGAGATCATGACCTGAGCCGAAGGCAGAGGCTTAACCCACTGAGCCACCCAGGCACCCCTTGATGATACATTCTGACACCAAAGTCTGACAAATAAATGAGAAAAATATAATTTCAGTTATGAATAGAGATGCACATATTCAACAGTACACAAGAACCGTGAAGTGCTGTCAAGGAGAACTTCTCCCAAGAATAAATACATAGATTTCATGTTTGAAAATCCATTTGAGGAGAAAATGCTTTGTCAAATAGTGCTTAGAAGCAATAGCTATTCAAACTTGAAAAGCATAGAAAAGAATAAGAAAATAAAATGACTATTATGACAAAACCCACATAACCACTATTAATACTTTGTTATTTTCCACCCAATGTTTTTTACTCTCTCTTAATATGAGTGTGTGCTGTATTTTCTACAGAACCAGGACCTTGTTTTGTGTGTATCTGTGCCCGTGAAGTATGTGTGTGTTCTATTTTATTTTATTATATTTTATTATTTTAAAGACTATATGTATTTATTTGACAGACAGAGAGACAGTGAGGGAGGGAACACAAGCAGGGGGAGTGGGAGAGGGAGAAGCAGGCCCCCTGCTGAGCAGAGAGGCCCATGCAGGGCTCGATCCCAGGATCCTGAGATCATGACCTGAGCTGAAGGCAGATGATTAGCAACTGAGCCACCTAGTTGCCCTATTTTTAGTTTTTAAAAAGATTTTATTATTTATTTTAAAGATTTATTTATTTATTTTAGAGAGAGAGAGAGAGTGAGCCAGGGGAGAGGGAGAGGAGAGAAAAAATTCCTCAAGCAAGCTCTACACTCAGCGTGGAGCTTGATGCGGGGCTCGATCTCATGACTCTGAGATCATGACTGGAGCCAAAGACAGATAGATGCTTTACCATCTGAGTCACCCAGGTGCCCAAGATTTTTTTAAGCAATGTCTGCACCCAGCATGGGGCTCAAACTTGCAACCCCAGGATCAAGAGTTGCTCACTCCACTGACGAAGCCAGCCAGGTGCCCCAGTATGTGAGTGTTCTTAACGGGGGGGGGGGGGGGGGGGCATTTTGACCTTCGGGAAACATTTGGCCATGTTTGCAGACATTTGCAGCTTGGGTAGGGGAGGTGCTGTTGGCCTTTGGTGGGTAGAGGCTGGGATTGCTGCTAAATCTGTAATGCCCAGGATAGTCCTACAGCAAAGAATCATCCAGTCTAAAACGTCAATAGTGCCAAGTTTGAGTAACCCTGATTAATAGCTCGCTTTTTTTCCTCTTTAAATTTATTGCAGTATTTTCTCCCGAGGTAGGTAGAATGCACCCCCACCACCTTGGCACCTTCCCCACGTGATACAGGGAACTTCACAGAAATAATGAAGTTACTAAACCCATCCTGGATTATCTGCATGGTCCCAATCTCACTGTATCTCGTGGAAGCAGAGAACGTTCTCTGGCTGGAGTGAGACAGGTGTGGCAGCAGGAGAACTCAGATCCAAAGCATGGAAGGAGCGGAATGGTGTTGCTGGGTGAAGATGGGGCAGGCGTTGCGTGACAAGGAATGCAGGCCAGACTCCCAGCTGAGGGCAGGAAGACAGGGTCCTCGGTCCAACCACCACATAGAACTGAACTCTGCCAACAACCTGAATGATCCCGAAGTGCCTTCCCTTGCCCCCACCCCCGGACCCTCCAGGTCTGGAGCTCGAGCTGGCCCACACCTTGCTTTTGACCGGGCGCAGAGGAAAGAACAGAGCCCACCTGGACTGTTGACCCACCGACACAGCTCTGGGATGATGAATTGTATTTCCACTAAATTTGTGATAATGTTCCCACAGCAATGCAAAACAAATACGTATGGCACGATTAACAATTCTTCCATATTCACCTACCTCCGTGTGTGTAGATCTTTGTCCCCCTCTCATGGGCTTTTTACACACGTTGCCTGCTTCCTCTCTGGAAACTTTTTTTTGCTTGTTTTTTTTTTTGTTTTTCAATTTATCATCAGCCATACTTGAGAGAAGTGGCTACACCTTTCTCTTACTAACATTTAGTGAAATCATGTAAAAGGTAACCTCTAATTTGATAAGTAAAAACATATACCTTGATGCTATATCTTGTCCATTTTTTCATTAAAATAATTTAAAGTGAGATATTTGCTAGTTTTGTATTTTTGAAAAGAACTACCTCTTGGATTTATCAGTTCTGCTTTTTCTTGTTTTCTAATTATTTTGCATTTATTTATTATTTTTAAGGTTTGTTGTTTTTTTTTTTAAGAGAGAGAGCAAGAGGGGCAGAGGGAGAGAGAGTTTTAAGCAGACTCCCAGCTGAGCACGGAGCCTGATATGGGGCTCGATCTCACAATGCACAAATCATGACCTGAGCCAAAACCAAGAGTCAGACACTTAACCAACTATTTTTTTTTCCAATTTAAATCATTAAAAAAAACAACAACAAGTGACCTTGTTGAATTTGCACTTTCCAGAATACGGCTCAGAAAATACAAATATCAACGGGAAGACAAGTTTGAAATAGATTGAGGAGCAAGTTGTTTTTACCCATTACATCACATTGTATCAGAGACTTTTTTTCTTTAAGAGAGACAGTGAGAGAGAGCACGAGAGGTGAGAAGGTCAGAGGGAGAAGCAGGCTCCCCATGGAGCTGGGAGCCAGATGCAGGACTCGATCCGGAGACTCTGGGATCATGACCTGAGCCGAAGGCAGTCGTCCAACCAACTGAGCCACCCAGGCGTCCCAAGGGATCAACTCTTGACTTTGGCTTACGTCATGATCTCAGGGTCGGGGGTACTGAGCCCCTCTTGGGGCTCTGCAGCAGGCATGGAGTCTACTTGATGCTCTCTGTCTCCCTCCACCCTCCCCCACCATTCAGGCATGCACAAACGCGCTCTCTCTTTAAAAAAAAAATGGAAAGAGGGGCGCCTGGGTGGCTCAGTGGGTTAAAGCCTCTGCCTTGGGCTCAGGTCATGGTCCCAGGGTCCTGGGATCAAGCCCCACATCGGGCTCTCTGTTCCGTGGAGAGCTTGCTTCCTCCTCTCTCTCCCTGCCTGCTGCTCTTGCCTACTTGTAATCTCTGTCTGTCAAATAAATAAATAAAATCTTTTTAAAAAATTTACAAAATGGAAAGAAAAGAAAGTCAGTTGTCTTCATTGGCTAAGGCTGCCACAACAGAGTCCCACAAACTGAGTAGCTCAAACAACAGGAATGTATAGTCTTACAGCTCTGGAGGTTGGAAATCCAGATCACCCTGCTGCCATAAAGAATAGTTACTTCTGACGCTGTGAGGGGCAGTCTGCCCTGGGCCTGCCCCTGGGCTTCTGCTGGGTTTACTGGTCATCTTTGGTGCTCGTTGGTGTGGAGAAGCATCACCCTGATCTCGGTCTTCAGCTTCACATGGTGCTCTCCATGTGTGTGTTCAAATTTCCTCTTTCCCCCTTCTTATCAGGACACGTATAATCCCATCCCAATGACCTCATCCTAACTAATTACTTCAGCAATGACTGTATTTTCAAATAAGGTCAAATTCTAAGGTACTGTAAGGCTTAGGACTTCAACATATGAATTTTAGGGGACACAATTAGACCCGCAACAGCAACCTTGTTCCTAATGGCACCTAATGTATGCAATCGTGTCTACTCTCCCAGGTTCGATCTAATGGCATATGTACACACTCACAAAGTTTATTTTGTCAAAATGGAATTATACAGTACTTCACTTAACTGAGTGTTCTGAACACCCTCCCACGTCACCAAATACAGATTATATTTTAATGGGTGTATAGAAGTCTATTCTCTGATGTGCCATGTTTTATTGATTGAAGAATACTTGTTTTGCCAAATGTTCGCTCTGAGGAGCAGAGCAGCGGCGAGGGGACTTGTATGCAACATGCTCTCTTGATTCCTAGATTGCCATTTTCCCGAGATAAATTGCTACAAGTGGGCCTGCTGGCTTAAAATGGACTGCATCTGGCAAAATATTTTGACACACATTGACAACCTTCCCTCCAGAAACGCTGTGCCGCTCACAGTCCCGCCACCAAAAAGCACTTTCTCTTCCAAACCTGCGTCTCCCCAGCCCACCACACCTCAGCTTGGACAGCTCCCCGCTGGCAGCTGAGGTCAAAGCTTGAAGTCCTCCTCGCCTTTTTGCCTCGCACCTCGCGCTGCATCTATCAGCACGTCCCCTGGGCTTTGTCTCCAAAGTACATGCAGTCGGGCCGCTTCTCCAGCCTTGATCCCCGCCATCTTCTCACCGGGGGCATCCCCCTGGCTTCTCACCTGGACCTTGGCAGGGTCTCCTCCGGGACCCTCAAGTCTGTTCTCGCCACAGCCGCCAGAGGGCGCACTTTCAACCGTAAACGGGCCCCTGCCCGGCCTCCGCGCGGACTTCGCGGTTCCTTCGGAATCAACCTCACAGCCCTACCCAGGGGCTCCGGACCCCACTCCGTGAGGCCCTGCTTGTGTTCTTTCCCCGTTTTTCCCATTTTCGTGTTTATCTCACAAAAAAAAAAAACAGAGAAGATCCCTTTGTATATTCAGAATACTAGCTCTGTCCACCAGAAGTCACTGGTACTTTTCCATTTTGACATCTACCTCTTTATTGAATTCTTGACTGTTTTGATATGTAAATCCATCACATTTCCCATTATGATTTCTTCCTTACCTGTACCCTTAGAAAGACTCCTCTTAAGCTTAGTCACCAATATTTCCTTCTAGCATTGTTAAATAGAGAGAACATCAAAATCACTAGTCAGTACTTTTTTTTTTTAAGTTCTTGACAATTGTATTGGCTTCTCAAGACAAATTTTAGAATGGATTTTCTAGTTGCCCCCAAAAACCTAGGGGGGGTTTTGTTGGCGTTGCTTTAATTTGGGGGAGAATCCATATCCCCATGCAGGAATACGGTTTCTCCCTCCATCTACTGGAAGCTTTACGGCCCCCAGTGGAGTTTTGTGCCCTTCTTTACGCAGGTCGTGGAGGGAATTCCCAGGAATTGGGTTTTCGCAGGTGCTCTCGTGAAGAGAGAACCTTCGCGGTCAGCCCTTTTCCTGGGGACACTGTCGGAGGCCGGGCCCCTCCTCCAGCTGCGGTGACACCTGGAGAGCGTGAGAGGCGCGTATGCGGCGGAGAACTTGGATTCGGAGTCCCCCATCCCAGCCCCCCTCCCCGCGCCCCAGTCCCGAGCGGGCGCCTCCGCCGCCTGCAGGGACGACACGCTCGCGCCCCCTGGTGGTCGCTCCCAGAGCGGCACTTCTACGACCTTTCAATTCCCCCCAAGCATCGCCTGGCTGGATTTCCTCTCCTTGCCAGACTTTGGAGTCACTTCCCATACGATTTCCAATATTTTGGATTCAGCAAAAATACACTTTGGAAGATGAGCGTGCAAAAGTCACCCGAAAGCCAAATCGACTCTTGAAAATGTGGCAGCTGTTTATTTATTTATTACTCCAATCTGCTGATGCAAGCAAGCTATCTGCCGGGCCAGCCTGTGGGGTTCAAACGGAAACCCGGAGAGACAAGCGCCCTACTGCTCCCTCGCATCGTCTGTTCTAGTGAAAGGAGACAAAAATATCCAAGTAAATAAATGTGACTATATCCAAGGGAAAGAAATAATTTGAAAAAGATAAAGCAGGAACGGGGGGGGGGGGGGGGTGGGGGTGACCAGCGGGGGCGGGGGGTCAGGGCGGGTTTCTCGGAGGAGGTGTCGTGGAGGGGCAGGTGGAGAATGAGTCAGCACGGGAAGATGGGTGGGCTGGGTATTATCCCGTCTTGTCAAATCCCGTATTATAGGGGGGAACATTCAATTAGGAGAAAAGAGGAGAAAAACGCCTTTGTTGCTTTTGCGTTCCTTCAAATCTGTGTCTCACATCACGGTTATGTTTCAGCCACAAGAACGAGTGATGTTCTGTTTGTCATGTGAGGATCTCTGGGGTTTGAGATGCTCTTGAAGTATCCAGAGACATCTAGTAGCAGCTAGATATGTGAACTCTGCAAGCAGGTTGGGCTGGAGATAAAAATGTGGGATTCAGAAAGAATTTCAAGTTGTGGGACTACATCAGGTCACCTGGATGAAGAAGCCAGAGGTTGGAATGATGCCTGATATTTTGGGTTTTTATTTTCATTTATATTAAAATATTTTCTTATTTCCCTTGTGATTTCTTTTTTTTTCTTTTTTTTTTGACAGATTATTGTGAAAAGTGTTCTTTAATTCTCCCATGTTTGGGGTGAGAGAGCTCTTTATCCAGTTGATTTCTAATTTATTTCCATTGTGTTCAGAGAACATACTCTAAATTTGAAATTCTTTTTCATTCAGATTTGTTGAGCCTCACTCAGTGGTCCCATGTATAGTTGATCTTGACAGACATTTCATGTGCGCTTGAAAAAAACACGTATTGTTTTGTTTTGTTTTGTTTTGTTTTTAAAGATTTTATTTATCTGACAGAGAAAGACACAGGGAGAGAGGGAACACAAGCAGGGGGAGTGGGAGAGGGAGAAACAGGCTTCCCGCTGAGCAGGGAGCCCAATTTGGGGCTCAGTCCCAGGACCCTGGGATCATGGCCTTAGCCAAAGGCAGGTGCTTAATGACTGAGCCACCCAGGTGCCCCCAAAAATGTGTATTTTGTGCAGTTTGGGGTCTTAAGTTCTATGAATTTCAATTATAGCAGGTTGGTTGGCAACGTTATTCACATCTCCTGTACCCTCAGTAATTTAAAAAAAAAATTAACTTCATTTTTTTAGAACAGTTTTAGATTTACAGAAAAACTGCCAATATAGGACAGAGGAGTTCCCCTGCATATGCCCCGCACCCAATTTCCCTCGAAATTAACATCTCACATGGAGATGGTACTTTTATTACCATCACGAATCCCTATGGATATATTATTATTAGCTACGGCTCAGGCTTTATTCGGATTTCCTTAATTTTTACCTAATGTGCCTTCTCTGTTCCAGGATCTCACCCACGATCCCACATGACATGATCCCACACAATCCCATCATTCCATTTCCTTAGGCTCTTCTTGGCTGTGACAGCTTCTCAGACTTCCCTTGTTTTTGATGACCTTGACGGTTTTGAGAGAGTCTGTAGAATGTCCTTTAAGGGGTTTGTCTGATGTGCTCGTTATGATCGGATGGGGGCTAGGAGTCTGGAGGAGGAAGATCAGAGGTCAAGTGTCATTCTTCACTACATCATGTCAGAGACATGTGATCAACATGGCTCACTCCCGTCAATGCTGGTGATCAGTCACCAGGGTGAGGAGACATTTGTCAGTTTAACGGGGCATCCTGCCTTTTATCGGGCAACCCTCTCCAGCCATCCTCCTGGAGAGGATGTCCGGATGTCCATGCGGAATATGGGGGATGTAAGGATACTCCTCGAAATACGTACATCTTTCCTCAATAATTTTTGTCTGATGTATGAATGTTCTTTTCTTAAGTGCTCAAGGACTTTTGGTTTTTGTTTTGTTTTGTTTTCTAGCCACCTGCGCTCTCAACCCATCACCATAAATCTTTTCACTCAAGGGAAATAAGCTGGCTTCAGTAATGGCCCGGCATCCTTTGGAATTTGCCCGACAGAATCTCGGCTCGTGCTCTGTGGTTGTCGAGCGCGGCCGGTCCTGCCATCTGCTTTGGAGAGATTCTCCTCCAACGTTAAAGGGCAAATTCCCCGTAGCTTGGAGATTTGGTGAGCCTTCATCTGTTTGTCTTGCTGTAAATCAAGAAGAACTTGAAATACCTGCTGGTGCCTTTGTCCCTCCCTTTCTGTGTTTTCCGAACATCAGTGAAGCTTTCAAAGTTTGAAGACTACATATGAGGACACCGATGATTTCCTCTTCCTTAGCCAGTGTAGTGTACATCTGATCTCCTTTAAAGTGTTTTGAAATAACGCTTTGACGAGGGGCATCGATCAGTTTCTTTGGGAGTCCTTTGGGTTCGTCCAGAAGTGTCTGTTTTCTGCTGTGTTCCTTACAGTCCCCAGCCCTACCATCCAAGCTGTCATCCCCCGAGATCAACACCGGGTTACTCCTCCTTAGCAAGTAGTTATCTGGAGGTGCTATCTGATTTTCTTCCGTTTTCTAACATTTCCCTTTGTTTAATCTGCTTACTTACTCCCCCCTTTCTTCTTTGGCTACTTGTGAAAGCAGCTTCGTGCATCCCTGACCATCGTGGTCTTCATCCAAAGCATATGTAGTATTGCCCAATGCTCTCTTTTTCCTTTCTCATGTGTTTTGAAGGTTGTCCTCGTTGCAGGGACATGGCTGTGTTTTCTTGCATCTTCTAAAGGCTGAGTGGTTCCCCTAATGCTAGCCATCAGCCCCACTTGCTCTAAATGCTTAGACTTCCCTTTGATATGTCTTTTTCTGTTTTATTTTTTTTCAAAGATTTTATTTATTTATTTCAGAGAGAGAGATCACAAGTAGGCAGAGAGGCAGGCAGAGGGAGAGGGGGAGGCAGGCTCCCTGCTGAGCAAGGAGCCTGATGCTGGGCTCGATCCCAGGACCCTGGGATCATGACCTGAGCCAAAGGCAGAGGCTTAACCCACTGAGCCACCCAGGTGCCCCTCTTTTTCTGTTTTTAAGCCCTATTTTAAATCTAAGAGTTGGTGGTTTCCAGCTCTTTATTAACAGTCCCCAGGTTTCTAAAAATTCTATTCTCTCTTTTTTTTTTTTAAGACTTGTTTACTCATTTGAGAGAGAGAGAGCATGAGTAGGGGAAGGGGCAGAGGGAGCAGGAGAGAGAGAAAATCTCAAGCAGACTCCCCTCTGAGCAAGGAGCCCGACACGGGACTCCATCCCAGGACCTTGGGATCGTGACCTGAGGCAGGCAGACGCTTAACTGATGAGCCACCCAGGCGTCCCAACTTTCTTTCTTTTTTCTTTTTTAGTGCCATCTTGGAGTCACAGTAAAATTGAGAGGAAAGCACAGAGACTCCCCATATGCCATCTGCCCCCTGCTCATGCACAGCATCCCCCACCACCAACGTCCCCCACTGGAGTGAGACATTTGTTACAGGTGATAAACCGACGGTGATGTGCCATTAGTACCCAAAGCCCACGGCTTGTGCCAGGCCTCCCTCCTGGTGTTGTGCACTCTGTGGGTTTGGGCAAATGTGTCATAGGTAACCGTCAGTTCTTTTCACTGCCCTAAAAATCTTGGCCATTTGGATAGGTGTGCTGTGGTATTGCATTGTTGTTTTAATTTGTATTTTTTCTGATGATATACGATGTGGGGCATCTTTTCCTATGGGTCTTTGCCACTGGAATATCTTCTTTGGTGAGGTGTCTTAATAAAGTTGTGGCCCATTTTAAAATTGGGCTCTTCGTTTTCTTATTGTTGAGTTTTAAGAGTTCAGTGTAAAGTTTGGGCAATAGTACTTTGTCAGATGTGTCTTCTGCAAATACTTCCTCCTAGTCTGTGGCTTGCTTCTTGTTCTCTTGATAATGACTTTTGCAGAGCAGGTTTTAATTTTAACGAAGTCCTGCTTATCGGTCTCGGTCATATCATTCGTGAGTGCTGCCTCTGGTTATATTGAAAAGGTCATCACCATATCCAAGGTCATTTCTCCAAGGTTCTCATCTGGGAGTTTCGTAATCTTGCTTTTTATAGTTGGGTCTACAACCAATTTGAGTAAATCTTTATGTCTGTCTTTAGATTCTGGAAGAGTCCCAGAATCCAATCACCCCACAAGTGATTGGGATTATCTACTTTCCTTCTATTTACCATCCTCTACCCTATTTTCTTGGCTAAACTCAGAGGAGGGAATTTCTGGGCCGAGAGAACTGTTCTTGTGTTTGGGGCTCTTTGGGACTCCTGTCTGTCCCATGAACCTTCTCCACTTTCCGGAATCTGCCTGATTTCCTCTTGTCCTTGCAAAATCTCTCCATCTGGGCCAGGACTGCTCTTTGTCAGACCAGGCAGTCCCTCTGGACCCTGAAGCCTGCCTTAGCTCTCCACAAAAGCTCCCCTCAGCTCAGCCACCAGAGCCCCAGTCCTCTTAGCAACTAATTCATCCAGGCTCCTGTGGGTCCCCCAGCCTGCACCTAGCATTGCCCTGAGTTGGAGAGGAGCTCCCAGAAGCTGCCAGATGTCCCCAGGCCTGGACATCTGGCCTGGGGACATCTAAGGGAGAGCCCCCCTCCCCCTTAGCCAGCAGCTTGCTCTCCCTGAGGCACCTCCGGGGCTTTCCCAGGTTCCCTGAGGGCCTTAGTTGTGCGTGGACTCCAAACAGGCTGCTGTGGAATGAGGATGCATGGGCCTCCAGGATCACCACCATGCCTGGAGGAACCCAGGCTCCTGACGCTCGCCTGCATTTAGGACAGGACCCAGAGATCACTGTCCCCGTGTGGGCCCGGGAGGCTTCCACTGGCAAGACTCCTTGAGCCTCAGCTGCAGCTCGGGAATGTCCCTTCCGCCCCCAAGTCCCTGCTGGTGACGGGCCCTGGGGCAGAGGCCCTCTGGGAAGGTCCGATGAGAGGCTGGGTGCCCACTTATCCTCGGAACTTGGCCATGTCTCAGAGCGTCCCAGCCAGCATGGGCACAGCGGTTCTGGTGGCCCAGCTCCCAGCGAGGGGTGGGCAGCCAGCTGCCTCGGTCTTCAGCACATCTGAGCACCTGGCCTACCTGCGGGAAGGACCGAAGCTACCGGCCCATGTGGGTTCTGGTCTTTCATTTGATCTCAGATCAGTGGCCCTGATGGTGTTCTATGGGCACTCGTCCCCGAGACGCTTCCCTGCCACCTGCTGGAACACGGTCAGATTAAATACACAAACCTGGATATAATAAGAATGATGGGACCCCTAGAGGCCCATAGCGGGCTCCCCAGTGGGGGTGTTGCTCTCAGCTGAGCTTGCGTGATGCCCGACCGCTGCACAGGGACAGACCCAGAAACACAAGGTGTGATACACAGGAGAGGGATGGACAGCAAACTGGGAGCCCAGCTCAGACCCACACCCTCTCTGAGGGGCCGCATGGCTCAGGATCCCAGCTCTGGGCGCTGGGTCCAGGCCTGACCCAGGCCTCTGGTCCCCAGATGGGTCCACACCATGTCCTGCCTCCCAGTTCTCTCTGGTGGCCCTGGGCATCATGGGCTCTGAGGCCTGGCATCACAGCTGCCCTTACCCAGGCCCACTGCCGGCCAGCATCCTGGAGGATGGGCTTGCCTGGGGCTGCTCCTTGTTCATTTGCATGGAAGCGGGAGGACCTACAGCCACTTCCGAGCACCTGCCTGTCTGGCTTCTCCGCCTGTGGTCCCGTGGCCGCAGCACCCTGGGATCCGGTTAGAAAAGCAGAATCTCAGGCCCCATCCCACATCCTCTGGATCAGAACGAGTTTTGCATCAAAGCCCCTGGGTGAGTGGCAAGGACAACACCTTTTGAGACCAGAGACGGTGCACCTGGGAGCTGGGGGCACCTCAGAGTGGCACAGGGCTCCCAACTATGAGGACGGTGAGTGCTGGCCGAGTAGCCCCTCCTCTCGAGCATTTTGCATAAACGGCTGATCAGAACGGGTGGGATCCCAAGACCTCCTTTGACACGGTTCCTTGTGTAACTGAACCATCTGGAATTTGCTCCTTGGTGAGTCGCAGGTTGAAACAGACACAGGAAGGAAACTTTATTTGCAGCAAATGAAGAGATCAAGGAGAGTCGTGTCCGAAGCTGGGACTCCATAGCGAGAGTGAATGGGTTTCCCTTATTTAGGGTTAGGATGAATATTTAGAAAGGGGAACCTTATCTTCATGTGTGGAGGAGGCTCAGGGGGGCTTGCATTTTAAGCAAACATTGTCATGTGAGTGAGGCTTGTGCTCCCCCTTGCGCGGGGTGGGGGGGTTTGGTATTATAATGAGGTAAAGGTAAATGAGTCACTCCAGGGGTCACTCTCAGTCCCTCTGCAGAGGGTTCAGTCATCAGTGGGGGCGCGGGGGGGCGGTGTGGAGCTCGGACTGGCTGCCCCAGCTCTTCTAGGCGGTCATTCTTCAAGGGTAGTTTTGGTTCCACCATGCGATGCTATGCCTGTCGGGTGTTTTGCTGGAAAGAAGAGCTTACGGAGCTTACGGAACAATGTGGGAGAAAGGCCGATGGGTACAAACAAGCAGGTGAGCAGTGAAGCTTAGGCCTGGCGGTCTGGCTGACAATTGGGCCACAACTATCGGCTTATTGACAGTGTAGAGGGTTAGACTAAAGAAAAGAGATCCTGCCCGCCAAGTCCATTTCTGGCTCTCCTACCTACTGCTATGTGGCCTTGGCCAAGGGGCTGAGCCTCCCTGTGCCTCTGTTTTCCCATCTGTAAAGTCGGGATCCCAGAGAACCTACCCAGCTGAGGTTAACTCAATGAGGATTGAGTTAACCCTTGTAGAGCACTGGGGAATCACTCAGTATTATGAGGATTATTGGTAATTAACTAGGAGCCCTGGAAGAATGGGGATCTGTTGATGTGGGTGCTTCAGGAGGACTTAGATGCGGAAGGTCAGCAAATATTTACCTGCCAATCACCACAAAATACACATTAAATCAACATTGATTCTCTATTGCATCATCACACAATTGAATCTCTAAGTCTGTTTCCTAAGAAGGGAAAAGAGCTTTCTTGGGATTTTAGAAGGCTTGTAATCGTTGCAAGGATGTTGCATTTGCAACCTTGAGACCAACGCACTTCAAGACAGAACAAGCAGGATTTGCCCTGCAGAGGATGGGAGGAAGGGGTGGGAGATGAGGCAGGAATTTAAGAATGAGAGCAGAGCTGTGGGCCCTGGCTGGTGGGCGCCCTGAGTTCCGGTTTGGGCCGGCACATCTGGGATTGTGGCTGGGCACCCACGAGGCAGTGGGAGAGTGAACTCCAGAGAAGGTGCGGTGCGTGCTGCTCAGTCCCCTTAAAAACATGGGGCCCTTCCCCTGGGGCTCAGCAGTGTCTGTGGGGCTTGTATCCCCCTCCTCCCAACATTTCAAGCAAACAGAAAATTCTACAAGGGAAGTTTACAGAGGGAAATGATGTAATGGGGAGAAGAGACAGATCTCTCATGCAGAAGAATTCCAAATAATCCGTGTAGATACTTGCTACTTGCTTCCAAGGAAGTGGAGCCTGATCCCCACTCCTGGAGTGTGGGCTGATGTCGTGACTTCTACCTGAGGACAGAATTGAAAAAGGGAAAACGAAAGAGCAGCTTTACTGCAGAGAAACGCAACAACAGGGTCTCCGCCAGATGTTCAAGGTCAACATCAAGTGATAAGTCACAGGGCTGTGTGCATTCTTGATACGATGTAATGAAGACGGGACTCTATCTGGGTGGTCTCCCTCCTCAAACCCACAGTCTCATTCTAATCAGGAGAAAAAGTTCAGATCCCACCTTTGAGAGATTCTACAAAATGCCCCTCATGGCAAACAAAGGGAATCCGAGGAGCCGAAAGAGACAGGATGGACCAAATAAATGTCATGTTGGGTCCTGGGTGAGATCCGACACAGGGGCAGGACATTAAGGAAAAACTAAGGAAATCTGAGTCAAGTATGGACTTGAAATGTTAATAATAACACATCAATATTGGTCCATGAATTACGACAAACATACTAATTTAGGATGTTCATAATAGGAGAAACCATGTGTGGGGAACATGGAAACGCTTTGCTATCTTTGCATTTTTTCTGTAAATCTAAAACTTTTTAAAATATAAAGCTGCTTCAAAACAAAACAACCATATACCCACCACCTAACTTGGACCCTTCCTACTTTTCTGTCTCTGTCAGTTTGGGTGTGTATGACAAGACACATCTAGCCCTCCCTCTGGCTCTTTCTGTACCTCTCTTGACTGCCCGCTTTTTTTCCCTCAAAAGGGCACTCTGGAATCTGGGGAAGGTGGGGACTCAGCAAGACGGGGGTCCCCAGGTATGGCTGTGCTTCGAGAATGCCCCTCTGGCAATGCCGGGTCCCCAGGCTCAGCAGCTGCTGGCAACAAGGAGCTCTACTGCCACCCAGTGGATTTTTTAAAAAATTAAAGTTGTGTGCTGGGGAGGGGGAAGCTGGAGGCCAGGTAGGCAGGGGTCGCCTCTGGCTGGGAGCATGTCTGAGCCCAGCAGCACAGGACCCTCTAGCCCTATGGTGAATTTTTAGCTAAACCCAGACACTTGCTAATCCTGGCCCCAGTTCCCAACTGTGCAGTCACTTCATAGGGTTATATATACCACACTTTTCAAAAAAAAGTCTTTTTGGGAAGGAGACAGAGCATGAAGGAATCGGGAACTTTCCAGTTTTGCTAGTATTTTTGACGACCAGGAAGAATAATTTCGGAGTGGCGGCCTGGCCTGTGTAGCTGTTTTTAAAATGATAAGTATCTGGAGGCTTTGCCTGACTGGGGCCTGGGTCTGCAGCCTGCGCTGGGTCACAGGTACCCAGTGTCAGGCTTTGACACACACATGCTGTGGCCACAGCCTCTTCTCAATGCCGAGGCCAGAGGGACACGGAGCGTGTGCCCCAAAGGGCAGGCAGCAAGCATGGCCGCCTCCTCTAGGAGAGGCCGTGTGTGCGACACGGCTGACCACACGCCTCTTGGTTGGGAGAAGGAACAAAATGAGCATGTCTCATTGAGTTTGTGTCTCCCCAGAAGCAAGCCTAAGACAAAGGTTCAAATGCTGGTCATTTACTTGGGACTTGATCCCAGGAAGTTCTGGTACAGAGTGGGACGGGAGCCAGGGGAGGGAGAGAATCTGACAGAGCTACGTCCTGAAACCATGAACATCGCGGTTCGGGAGCTCGGTTCTGCTGGGAAGCACCTATCCCAGCTGAGGTCAGGTGAGGACGCTGTGGTGAGGGCTGCTTCTGGGGACATTAACGGCCACCCTTTCAGTGCCCTGGGCCACAATAAACAGTTCTGAGGGCATAAGTGTGCTAAGGAGGTGGGCTGGGGCCCTGCTGGGTCCTTAGTGTGTTCGTGTTGGGGTGGGTGGGCACTCAATCCTACCCCCCCACCACCTCCTCATCCGGGGAGAGGTCCTGGGGCGGGGCTGCCGAAGGCTGGGGAGAGAGAACTCAGGACCACACAGAGATTCAACTGAGCAAGAGAAGGTCCTATTTGGCTTAGGAGTAGGGCTGGCACGAGGGGACCCTCACTGCCTTCTCCATGCAGGTGAGACTTCGTAAGGTGGGGAGATGCAAATGTCTCTCTAGCGTGGAAGGGAGTATGCTGGCCGCCCACCAGGGTGGAAGGAAAGGGAGCCAGCTGAGGGCGCAGCCTGTCTGGAAGCTTCCCCTGGGCCGGCCCGAGGCTCCTCCCATAGCCTTGTCCACTGCCCCTGCAGAATCTCCACCAAATGGAAGACCCAGGTACTGAAAAACAGAACAGGACCATGTTATTTCCACAGAACACCAAGTACTTAGGTGATAAACATTTATTACCAAGGAGCTAAAGCTCATCTTGTAGAGAATGTTGAGAAATATAGACCTTCTCCCCAATCTCCAGTGTCCGTCTCCCTGAAGTGCGACCCAGAAAAATGTTATTTCATAAATTACAGGGGACACGACCTCCTGCCTAGAAACCCGGTGGTCACTGTACTCGGGGACCTAGATCCCCAGGGACATGCTGGGCCTGAGGCCTCAGGCACGTGCTCCACCTTCTGGACGTCTGTTCCCATCTGGTCACACTGGGCACCCAAACATCAGCGGGGCTGTAGAGGTCATTGTGAATAAACATGACACAAAGGCCTCGTGTCAGCTGGGAAGCCACAAGGCTTTGTGCAAAGATCACCACAGCCTCTGTCAGTGTGCACTTGGGCAGGGACGAGGCTCCATGAGAGCAGGCGTGAGGGCTGCTGTTCCTGTTAACTGTGTCTTGGGTTCTTGGGGCCTGCTGGAGGAATGCGGGTCGACCAGAAGTGAGGCAAGCACTGGCAGCCGGAAGCTGACAGTCCTGTCACGGCAGAGCTGAAGTGGAACGTGTCCAGACTGCTCCCGAGGGAGGTTTTTCCATGGGGCTGGCTTCCAGCTAGCTTCCAGCCAGCTGCGAGGGCTCTGAGCTTGCAGTGTGGGGTGTCTTACCTTGTCCTTCATACCTTCTAGAAATAGGATGGTCAGAGAGGGTACCAGGCTCTGAAAACTGCTGTAAGGACACAAATGGCCAAGGGGAGAACATTCCTATAGAAGCAGTAGCTGAATGGAAGTGTGTCTGGGGCATTTCTAGTGAATTCTCAGGAGGGATGACTCGTTATCTCAGAGTGGTTCTAGTCTCCTGAATGAACAATGCATTGAGCATTGAGCCCTTAAAAACTTTTAGAGTCATGATCTTCTTTGGTCCTTACAAATAATATGTGTAAATAAAGGAATCGGGGGAAAGCTATGCATTACGTCTGAGCAGCCTGAGACTCAGTTTTTCTTGCCATGGAGAGGTGACACCTGACTGGTGACTGGTAAGAAGTGGAATGTGTGCTAACGCATGAGGCCAGCCCTCAGCGTGGCCACTTCTTTCTGTCTGATCAGAGAAAGAGCAAAGTCACAAGTTCTGACCTTATGGGACCCTGTCACCTTTGGAGATGACGGACTGAACTACCTGGAAGAAATAAGCAATAAATAAGATGTTCACGTGAAGTGCTTTGGCGAGAACATGTCCCATGCCATCTCCAGAGAGAACGGCGGTCCCACTTACAGACCAAGGTTAAAATGAGAAGCGAGGCCGGGGCTATACACCCCCAGCCCAGGCGGCCCGGGGACAGACAGTCGCTCTGGTACTTCTGATATCTGATACCCTGATATCTGTAAGCCTCCTGCCCTGCGGTCCAGTTTTACCCTTGAACGTTCACAATAAAAGGTCACAGAGCCATGGGAGGAAGGACCCACTCCCCAAATGCTAGAGTCTAAAAAAGCCATCAGACAAGGGGTGACAATACTGAACTATGAGAGGCAGGGCCAGGGACTTGGGAGCCCCAGCACGTAAGGGAAAGTCGCATCTGACACCAAAAATAAAACCAGGAATAGGAAAAAAGACTCAGAGAGGCATGTGTATTAACTGTTTCCGGTTAGTCTGTGACAAGATTTGTGCCTGTGTGTCTCCTGATGGGGCTGTTCACAGACACAAATGCAGCTATCTGTAAGACACCATAAGAACGGACAATGCTGTTTCTCCAAAATTTTATTTTAATTTAAATTACAGGGCCAGCCAGATATTCTGATAAGAAATTTATGTTTCCTCAGGAGAAAAGAAATGCTTTCATGGCATTGTTAACAACTGTATACATCTCCACCTTTTTTTTTTTTAAAGGGTTAAAAATCACAATGAGTAACTGACTTATGTAAAATTAAACCTTTATAACACAAAAAGAAACCATTTCCAGTATAATAGTTTTGGTAATATGAATATATTAAATGTTCATAACTTCAAATGCAACTTTTCAACTTTGAATGTTTTCACATTTTTGTTAAAAAACAGAAACAAAACAAGTCTTAACTGCCCAGATCCCAGTGCGTCGGAGCCTATGGGTTTTGACAGGCTGCACCCCCACTGCCTTCCACACGGAGGCGCTAGTGCCCCAGAGCCATCCCCAAGTGGAAGCTGTTTCAAATTCGAAGAACCAGCCTGGCAAGGAAGGAAACCTTTCTTCCACTTGGTGTGACTAACGTTTTCATGCTAAACCCAGATACCAAGCACGAGACCACGAGAACCAGAACACTTTGTCACGGTCAAGTTTGCCGTTCCCTTCCTAAACATCTTGGTTATTTTCATTTCAAGGAGCTTGGGTTGCTTTCCATACTTCCGACAGAAAAACATGAATTATTTTACACAGATTTTTGGAAAAGACAGCCTCAGAAAAACCAGTTATAACATAGGCTGCCTTTTTAATGAGATGGAATAAAACACATCTCTGTTTCCTAGAGCTATTTTCCCCACTGGTATTCCTAGGAGGGCTGAAAACCTCATGCTTAAAACATCTACTGGGCGTCTCATTTTGCTGGCTGATAAATAATTCAATTAGTGAGAGAGGCTAGCAAAGAGTAATTATATAAATTTCTTAATCAGCTACAGCCATGCTGAATTTGAACTGGCAAACTCTGATTTGTTAAGTTATTAGTTGTGATCTTGTATTACTAAGATGAACAGATACCATTCTAGTAACTTTACACAGGTATGTTCTAGGAGACATTGTTCTGCCGTGGTCACAGTAACAAAGTGGTGCAAAATCAGTTACTTCATAAATACTGATCATTTGCAGCATTAAGGAACAGGACATTAAAAAAAATAAATTTCCCCATGGGACACCTAGGACTAGGGACTCTTCTTTTCCTAAGAGAAGCCAAAGTTTTAATTACTCAGTTTCACAACTACTGTACTGGATTACTTATTCTACAAAGGAAAAGGTGCTCTACAGAGGCTCCCCACACACATGGAGAATCAGCAGTCATTTAGCATAATCGGGGTCATCCGTATCTGGCAAATTCATGACTCATTTAAATGAATAAGGCCAACATCGTGCAGGAAAGCGTAGCCGACTGACTGACTGACGGCTCTCCAGTAGGTAACTGAATACAAAGGATTGGTTTCCATTTTTTCTTTTAATGCTGTGATACTTAAATGTTAAATCAGCATTTTCATGTGATCGGAAGTATTTCAATTACATATGAGCATTCATTTTTTTTTTTGCAAAAACTCAATATTAGGTAATAGTTACATACTAATACAGTAACATTCCTCTGCTGTACAAATTAAATCATTTAAAAGAAATGAGCATTCTAAGAATTATATACAAAAGAAACCTGTAAGCATTGCTGAAATGAAATGCAAGGTGTCACTGTTAGCTCTACTGGTTTAAAATACCTTCCAAAGAGTAAAATTAACAAATACCCTTCAACATACCCAGGCTTACAAGTCTCAAGAAAATCAAATGTCAAAAAATTCTAGAAAGCTATGAAAAGCATATATACATTTTCCTTATGACCTTATGAAGCTTCACACCTTCGAGAAGTTGCTATCAGTTTATTCGCACGTCAACTTTATCCACCCAAAAAGCTCACATCTCGGATACAGCTGCCCTCTCGTTTCAAATACAGCTCTGCTCCATTGTCCTTTAGTGAAGGCGTACAACCTTACCAAGAAACATGCTCAGAGATCAACGCAAACACGCAGGTTTCATCTGCTAACAGCAATCCCTTTCTTCCCCAACCCACACCACCGTCTATACGCCTGCCTCCAGAAACCTAGCCACGTTCAGAACTCCTACAGCAAACAGAGTCCTTGAACCCTGAAAAGACACAAAGATCAAGAGAAAGTCCACGTGTGCTCTAGTGTGCAAGAAAGCAGCAACTACGTTCTCCAACTTGGACTAAAAAAAAAAAAAAAAAAAAAGGTAAAATGAAAAACCGTTCACTTAACAGCAGGTTAGCAGTAAAGTTCCTCATGAACCGATAAAGAGCGCCTGATGCTGAATAGCTAACAGCAAATGCTGAATTTGGATTTAATATTTTAGATGTTGATTGGAAATTAGGCTTCTTGCTGAGCTGGTCTCTTCAAATCCCTGATCTGTTTAACTAAATAGGTCTTCTCATCGTTAAATTGTTCGTCCTCGGTCCTGTCATTCTGAAACTTGCTGAGGAACTCTATAAGTTTGGTCTGATTCTTGAGGAGGATGTCTAGGATGGGCTGCGTCTTGTTGGGATTGGCTACAAACACCTGCAAGGAGAGAAACCAGCGTCAGGCACAGGGGATAACGGGAGCCCGGCGGCCTCGCGGCAGTCAGCAGAGCCCGGCAGCCCGCGGTCAAGGCAGCCGCAGAGGCTGCTGCCTGGGAAGACCTCATCTGACAAGAGGGGTGTGCGTGTGTGTGTCCGTGAGGGGGGAGGTTCTATGTGTCAGTCCAAAGGACTGATGCATTCATTCATGCTCTGAAATTCAGTAGCTGGTATTAAATACAGACTGTTTTTAGAATAAAATGGGCAGAAATTATTTCTAGGCACAGAAAGCCAGAATGGATTTTAAGTACTAAAACCTCCAAGAAGGGACGCCTGGGTGGCTCAGTTGGTTAAGCGGCTGCCTTCAGCTCAGGTCATGGTCCCAGCGTCCTGGGATCGAGTCCCACATCGGGCTCCTTGCTCGGCGGGGAGCCTGCTTCTCCCTCTGCCTCTGCCTGCCACTCTGTCTGCCTGTGCTCGCTCGCTCTCTCTCCCTCTCTCTCTGGCAAATAAATAAATTAAAAAAAAATTAAAAAAAAAAATAAAACCTCCAAGAAAAGGATTAAGGAATGGATTACCCTTTACTTTGTGATTAATAATATTCTATGCCAAAGATAACTGACTCTCCTCCATAATATACGCTTTTCTGGTCCCCAGTCCAGATGATATACCGTTTCTGGGTCTATTTAAATGTCATACTATACAAATGTGAACACTGACTGTTGGATCACTTAGATTACCAAAATTAGGTAATATTTCAATAACTGGTCAATGAAATGAGATTAACAACTCTGGAGGAAAATACTGCTTACAGTTCTAGCACTCTACCTTAAAAACGTGGAAGGCCTCAAACTGGATGTTACGACTCTTGTCTCGTAGGAGATTCATCATTAATTTGAGGTTTTCTGGTTTACTGATGTACTTCGTCATAATTGTGAAGTTGTGTCTGTCTAAAAGTAGTTCACCGAGAAGCTGAGAAGACATTTAAAACAATTAACCCTTACATTATCATCAAAATTTCAAGTAAAAGCAAAGTTTAAAAAGAAACTTCATCTTATAATCACTACTGTTAAGCACAAAGTGTTGTTAGCAGATATTCAGAAGACCGATGAACTGAACTGAAATTATAACCGAAAAATTACGGAGTGTCTACTACTTGCCACTTGAACACCTAGGCCTTTCTTCCGCGGGTAAGCCTATGGGGAGTCCAGCATTGCTCTCCGCTCTTGACACAGTCCAAGACACCTTGGCCCTGAATCTGAAACTGTCAGAGCTACTCTTTAAAGATGCATTTACGTTATTTCATTTAAGAAAAAAAAAAAAAAACCTACCAAAGAAAATGGTCAGAAGGTAGGTTGTTGATAATTCTTGTGTAACTACAAATCTTAGCGTAATTGAAAAATTATTTATCTGGACCTCCCAGACACAGGGTTCCAGGTTCAAAGCTGGAACACAGGGTACCCTTAAGCCTGCGAAAGTTATGCTTTCAGTGTATCGGATTCAGGAAGGTCTATAAAAATGAGTATTTCTCTTTTCTTTCTTCAGCAAAGTATCCTGAAGATACTCCAGTTTTTTCTTAATGACTCCTCATCAACACTAATGACATCAATTAAGCTTAAAAGAGCCTGTCTCCAGGGCTCGCTGAGTTCGAAAGAGTCTATTATACCCTATCAGTTCTTGGTTTTCACACTGTCACTGCTTGCTCTAATTAGCAGTCACCCCTTCGTGCTGTCAGTGGGCCAGCTTCTACTGTGGGTCTAGCGTGCCTGACCCATGGGGCTAGGGGTCGAGTTGCAGTCCTTGTGGACAGCGGCAGAAGCAGAGTGGTAGAGGGCCAGGCCCCAGCATCAGCCTGCCAGGGTTCCAATGCTGGCTCCTTGCTCCCTGCGAGCTCTGGAACCTTGAGCACATTATTTAACTTTCCCTAAGCCCTAGTTCCTACATCTCACATGAGAGCAGTGAGGAAGAAAAGCATAAATATGTGCAAAGCACGTTAGACTTGAGTCTGAACAGAGACACGGGGTGAGGTCCGAGGGAAACAAAATGCATGAATACAGTTATTCTGGATTTATTGCTTTAGTTAATTCCTTTTTGGATTCCTGGCTATGTTCTAGATACTTGGAAGTTGCCAGAAGACTGGCCTCTAGATAAGCAACACGTCATCATTTAAAATAAAAAATACCCTGACGTATAGGAGAACAAACCTATTCTGCTTAGGGTTTTTAAAGAAATTATAGGAAGAATTCAGAAGCTCAAGTTCAGGCTTCACATCAATCTGAATCACAAATAATACAACTTTCAAGGTAAGAACCAACAAGTATTGACTCTTATGAAGACTCAAAAGTTACTATTAAGTATGTGAAAGTTTGTAGCTTTACTAGTGTTCATTTTCTATCAAAGAAATACTGAACATGGCCCATTTGGTTATCTGGAGATTATCAGTTTAGTTATCTGGAGGAGGGTAACTGGTAATTCATTTTATTTCTTTAGACATAAAAATAAAAGTCTGAGGTATTGCACAGGGAATATACATTTGCTGGTAAAATAAATACAGGAATAATAAATGCCAATGTAGCTGCAAAAAAAGGAATAAAAATTAAAATTCATTTTTAAAGTAACACTGGTCCTCAAAATTGCTCCATGCATTCATGAGGTGTTACGAAACTGCAGGAGCCGAAGACTGGCTTTGTGTCCATGACTAAGGTCTTGCAACTGGCGGTCTTAGCCTTCCTTTTCATGTTGGCAATTCCTAAGTGGCAGAAAGGTCTTGAAAGCCCTCCTCCTTATCTAAGCAGCACCAAAATTCAGAACTTGGTCAAAGTCTATCGATTTGCCAATAAACTACCTTGCTCCCCATCCTCTGAAGAGGTACTGGCCCTGGAAGCTACTACCCTAGGTAATCCTGCCTAGTGTCTTTGGACTTGGAAGATGCTGGCTCTATCCAGCTGCTCACATCTGTGTGATGCTGGGGAGACAGGGCATCTTGGCCTGGCGACAGAAAGGGGCTGCTGACAGAAGGCCATTTTACTGTGTGGACAATCACAGGGGAGCCTATACTGTATCATGAACCTTACAAATACATATTACATCATACTGGTGTACCGGGAAGAAAATGTCCTTAACAGCCACCAGAAGTAACGCAACCCATTCACTAACCCCTGCCTCGCCCAAGATGAAAAGATTGGTCTTATCCTGGTCTTATCCTTGGCCATCGCCAGCCAGCACCCCTAGGGAAGGGAGGAGGTTAAGGATCCTGGATGCTGAACTACAGGCCAGTCTGGGAGGCGAGGCCTGAAGAGCAGCAATGAGTGGGAAGTGCCCCAGGCGGACCAGATCATTTCCTCAGCGACTCATTTCCGTGGTTATGATTGGTCCCCTACTGTAGGAGTCATAGCCTTAAGGGAAAAGGAGGAAGTAGCTGGCCTGATAGAAAGGATTCTTTTGGAAATTTGGATGGTAGGGAGTGTTCTTATCAAAGGACCCGAAGTACAAAAGACACTCCTGATGTCTTTTAGTTGGTTCCCACAGAAAGGTCTTCAGGAGTGAGCTCCCCAGGGCATGAAGGGAAGCAGGAATGCAGGCCTGATCAGATGAATGCAGACAACTCTGACAGGAAGAACTCCGAGCAGAGTAGAATTTAAAGTGGACATGGCAAAAAGTATAAATGGAATTAGGATTTTCCCCCCCAAATCCTTTGTGATTTCCATCTATAGTTCCTGTCAGGACCACTTACTGACAGAGTGAGAGGTATGCTTTTATGAACTGCACTGAGAATTTTCTAGAGCAGAGGTCAGTCAGCAAGCTTTCTGTAAAGGACCAGATAGGACCATTGCCGGCCATATGGTCTCTACAGGAACTGTTCAAATCTGTTATCCTCTGAAACATAATATGTAAATATGTAAATAAATGAATGTATCTGGGTTCCAACAAACATTTACAAAAATAGGGAGCTGGATCTGGCCCATGAGCTACAGTCTGCCAAACCCTGTTCCAGAGTTTTAAATCTGAAATATAAATTTCAGATGGAACTGTCCATATCCCAGGTTGATACAAAGCAGCCAAAACTGCCTGTTGATCAAGATTTCATTGCTCATGTCCCCTCTGCAACCCCCCTGCTCCCGAAACAGGCCTGTGCCGTCCTGGGGAGCTACTGGGCCTTCCTCTGGTTGAGATGAATCTAAGTGTTAAAAACAGGCTTCCAAATGTAAAATACAGCACTGCTAAGAGGTAGAGACCTCTTCAAAACTCCGTATATTCCACTTTGGTATCTCTATTCACAGGCAGGTGGGCAGGTGCCCTGTGTGGACCACTGAACTCCTTCCTTTCCACAAAAATCTTGACCATGGAGAAATGTATTTTCCTCTCATAGGTCTAAGACCCATACCAGCATATCTCCCGTTCCCCTAAAGACAAATTTCAAACACGGGGTGAAGAGAAGTAAACCACATAAAATAATCAGTCATACCTTGAGTGACTGTCTTTTTGTCACATAATTTTCTGAGTGAAGTAACTTTTCATATTCACTGAAGAACTAAAAGATAAGAAAACACGTATCAGGAGTTATATTTTTAAAGATTGAAAGAGAAGATTATAAAGCTTGAGCACAAACTTTTTTTTTTTTTTTTTTTAAAAGATTTTACTTATTTGCGAGAGAGTGAGAGTAAGAGCAGGGAGAGGGGCAGCAGCAGGAGAAGCAGATTCCCTGCTGAGCAGGAAGCCTGATGTGGGGCTCGATCCCAGGACCCTAAGACTGTGACCTGAGCTGAAGGCAGATGCTTAACTAAGTAGCCACGCAGGCGCCCTTGAGCACAAACTTTTTTTTTTTTTTTAAATTTTACTTATTTATCTGACAAAGATCCCAAGTAGGCAGAGAGGCAGGCAGAGAGAGAGGAGGAAGCGGGCTCCCTGCTGAGCAGAGAGCCCGACGTAGGGCTCAATCCCAGGACCCCGGGATCATGACCTGAACCTAAGGCAGAGGCTTTAACTCACTGAGCCAACCAGGCACCCCGAGCATTAACTTCTAACACCACAAAGGCCACCAGCTGCCCTTCTGTCTCACACAGCCCTCCTCAGTGGTGCTCAGAGCTCCTTAGGGGCTCCCGAGGATGACCTCCAGGAGTAGGGCTCCTGGGACCGACCCTCGCCCAGTGCTAGACTAGCCAGGCCCAAATGGCTTAAATCTCGTTGTCTTCTGTCATCCAAACTCTGTATGCACAAAACATAACTCCTACCTTCCAACTGTTTCTCAAGGTGGAGTCAGCTCTTATTTCTTGGTGTTAGAAAATTTCTGTATTTTACAGTTCAGTGAGCCTGAAGCACAACTACAGAGAAAAGCTACCTGTTCTTTCAGTGCGTCAAGCAAAAGGAGAAAATAATTGAAAACAGAGTAGGAGAAATTCAGCACTGTCAAATAGGTAGGTATCCTAGAGTAGCTGGGACTTGGGCTCAATCTCGACTAAAGGCAGCAATTTCACTTAGAAAAGGGGAGGGAGGAAGTGTTCTTCAGAGATAAAAAGGGAAGGACACCACCGCATGAGTGAAGACTGGAGAATGCACAATGTGACATACTTAGGAAGTGACACGTGTCCACTGCATTTACAAAACGGGAAGTGACACGTGTCCACTGCATTTATAAAACGAACAAGCACAACGTCACTGGCTGGGTAAGGAGCAGAAGCCCATCAAAGCACGAGGTAGGACATGGAAACAAGGGACACACAGAGGCCAAGGCCACACTTGCTGCAACTGTTTGTGCCTGTGCTTTCCCATGGGTCTGTATACAGCAGGCACTAGCGAACTGCCGCTCTTGGGCCAGATCGAGCCTGCCACCTGCTTTTATACAGTTTTGCTGGAACACAGCCATGCTCATCGACGTACTGCAAATGAGTCTGTGTATTGTTTATGGCTGCTTTCTCAGCACCACAGACAGGAGAGGAGAGGAGAGGGAGAGGGGGGAGAGAGAGACTGCATGGCCAGGAAGCCTCGAATATTTACTCCCTGGCCCATTACAGAAAAGGTTTTCTGACCCTTGCTTTTAGAGCTACCCAGAACCTATGCTTCTGTCTAGGCAGAGGTGGGATGGAGACCTCTGCAGAGAAGGATGTTAACCCACACTTCTGCTCAAAGGATCATCAAACCAACAATCCAAACAACTGGATGTGCCTTCAGTCGGTGACACAGAATATGTTCCCCTCAAGTTCTTGACAGAAAACGCAGATTAAGATGGTCTGTGGCCCAGTTCTTCCAATAAGCATAAGCACAAGAGACTGTCCGGCCGGAGGACTGGCTGAAGAGTGCACGTGCAGTCCATGCGCCCCCCGCCCCCCCGGGGAAGTCGACTCTCTTCCCTGGGTTAGGAACCAGGGCGAGGACAGGCACTGCTGCGGCTCCTCCAAGATCTGCTCTCAGGGAACTAACCGCACTTCAGTTCAGCATCTCAGTCATCCTGAGGGCTGCGTCCACTGCATGCCACTCTGATCCAATTCCTCTGAGAACCCCAATGGGAGAAACGTGTTTTGTTTTATAGGTGCTATTATTTTTTAATGGATTCTGTTTCCCTCTATCCTTCTGGTTATTAGAAAGCTCAGGGCCCAGGTGTGCAGGACTTCCAGTGACATAGTCTTATGTAATCCCACCCCTGGCCCCTCGCTCGCCTTCTTGATCCCTCAGATCTGACCTTACGGTCTACACACATCTGTCAGCTGCCTCCCAGAAATTCTCCTAAAATGCTGTTAACCAATGTCATCCATTAATAACATGTAGGAAACTATCTTACTACAAAACTAAACCAATGTCACTTCGGTGGGCTTTAAGCTAAGACACCAGTGTGCTCAGTCAGAGAATCCCTGAGACCTGGCAGCAGCACGAACAAGCCGCCGACGTTTACTAGCTGCTCACTGTTCCAGCTGCTGCCATCATGCCCACGACACACATGTTCTAGGCCCTCACAACAACCCATGACAACAGAGACACTGCTATTACAAGCCGTCTTTTAGGGCTGAGGATTCTGAAGGCAGAGGGTGACTGAAGGCAGCCACCCAAGGTGGGGCTGGGACTTAAAGCCAGACTCTGGGCAGCCTGGTGCCGAAGCCCATGCTTCTAACTGCTGTAGAAAGGCCCCATTTTGAACCAACACACATGCAAAGAAACATACCATATCCAAAAGGAAAATTAAAAAAAAAAACAGGTGACCAGCAATGTTTAAGCCACTCGTGAGGCCTTCTATGAGAGACTCCCTATGTACTGAGCATTGCATGATGGATGCTACTGAGTGGGAGGGAGAGAGGAGCACAGAAGAGTTCAAAAGCGCAGATTCTGCCTCGAGAATCTTACAATTTAGTTAAACAGCAAAGTGAACAATGAACAGTGTGAACATAATGTCCCTAGGATTTCAAAAATTCAAACGACCAGTGGAAGAATGAAAAGTTAAGGCAGATCTCATGGGTTAGACAGGAATTTTAAGCGGGCTGTTACTATCCCAGCTTCTCTAAGCAGACACATCCTGTTGTGGACAGCACGGCATTAAGCCAGTCTAGCATTAGGAGGCGCTCGTGGGTGTGGTGGGGAGCAGAGCCCGGGCACTGCGGCTTGAGGGCTGCTGTGCAGATCAAGAGCACTCAGGATTGTTGATGAACTTTCAGGAGTTCAGTACCAGGCACTGTGACATGGGCTCAAACCAGAAGGAACCCTACTGCTGGGCTAGTCCACTGTCCTCATTTTAAAAGGAGGACGGACGTCTGAGTCCCCCCAGGGTCATGGCCTTGGTCATGGCCACAAGGAGGCAGCATCAGGGCAGGAGCAGAGCCCCCCTAGGCTAGTGCTCTTCTCACCCTCGTGGTCACCCCCCTTCCTTCTCCCTCCCAGAAGCAACAGGAATGTCAGCAACCGATGGAAAGGAAGGGAGAGTTAAGTCTTATAATAATTTTCTTTTTATCTTAATTGTATATTGTCATTTGGCAACAAAGCACTTTTACTTCCTTCCCTAAAGTAAGAAAAGATGCAAAGGTTTCTGTGTCAATCAAAAAGATAAAATTCTACTCCTGACTTAAGATTCTGTTACCTCAATTCAGTAAAGAAATGATGATAGCACCATATAAAACCATTATAAATATATGCAAAATAAGTATCTGGCATAAAATTCTAACTTAACTCTTTCATTTCTGGTACAAAACTTACAATTCACTAGAGAAAGAGAGAGAGAGTGCGCGCGTGCGCATGTGTGTGAGGAGGGCAAAGGGAGAGAGACAGAGAATCTTAAGCAGGCTCTACAGGCAGCACGGACAGAACCTGACATGGGGCTTGATCTTATGAACCTGAGATCATGACCTGAGCTGAAATCAAGAGTCATATGCCTTTTTTTTTTTTTTAAGATTTTATTTATTTATTTGACAGAGAGAGACAGCGAGAGAGGGAACACAAGCAGGGAGAGTGGGAGAGGGAAAAGCAGGCTTCCCATTGAGCAGGGAACCTGATATGGGGCTCAATCTCAGGATCCTGGGATCATGATCTGAGCTGAAGGCAGACACTTAACGACTGAGCCACCCAGGTGCCCCAAGAGTCATATGCTTTAACTGACTGGACCACCCAGATGCTCCCAAACTTACAATTTTAAGGTACTAGTGCATATACTTACTTTATCATAATGTTGTTCCAAAAATTCTGCACTGAGCAATTTATGTCTTGTAAGTAAATCCTAGAGAAAGAAAAGACACAATTTTACAGTTGTTCTGCATTCAAATTCTTTTAGAAAAGAGAATCCTAAAACATGCCACGCCACTTTACCTGATTAAAAACTGTTGTTAAAAATCACTATACTTAAAAACATTTGAACATGAATTACATTCAAAATGCTGATTCTAGGTAAAAGTGAATCAAATAATTAATAATTTGAAACTGTGATTGTAATGTTTGTGATTAGTCATAGGTCTACAAATCTTAGAAGGAAAAATTTAAAAACAAACATATAAATTCAAAGAAATACAAATTCAAACAAAGGGAATAAAGCAATAAAGTGAAATAAAAGTAAATGATTGTGGTAAAATGTCAAATAGGATACTGTTCCTGGTGGAGAATGAGGAAATTTCTTTCATTAGAAAAAGTTGGAGGTTCCATTTTCTTCCTCCTAAATTCTGTTACATTCAGTTTCATATCTAATGCAATCTTTTTCTCAGGAACAGAATTTTAAAAAACCCCACCACCTTATAAACATCAGCTCCTAAGTAAGCAGACTAAGGCTGCAAAAATGTAGAATCAAACCTCAGAATGTCTCAGAGTCCAATTACGCATGACTACAAACTATAGCTTATGCCTCACCCATATGGCCGGCCCTCCCAGGATGCAACTCAAGGGTCATTCATTCAGAAAATATCTACTATGTGCCAGGTAAAGTTCTGGGTGCTGGGGCTACAAACATAAAAAGATGTGGTCCCTGCCTTTAAGGACTTGGAAGTTAGCAATGAACTAGCCTCTTCCCACCTCTCACCAGGTGGGAAGAGAATGGAACATATGACAGCAGAAATAGTCAGTCACTACTTGCTGAATTACTAAATTAAATATAATTCCTTTAGAGCCACCCATTGGAGAGCTTAGTGCCAATAATCCCTGTTCTCCAAACCAACTCTCCTTGTTTTCTTAGCTGTTGATGTTTGAGTGGCCCAGGTCACGATGAACTAGTGTTTCCTGAAGTATGCCCAAGTGTAATGCCAGTCCTGAGAAATGCTCTAGGAAATGTTCCATGGTCAAACACGTGTGGAAAGCACTATAACTCTGGCCTCCTTGTGGGGATCTGGCAGGTCTTGAGTGATCCTGCAGGGAGCTCTTTTGTCGTCTACTATGTGACTGCCCTTTCCTGAAAGGCCCTCCTCACAGAGGCTTTCCCCTAGGCCTAGCTAACTACCACCTCTGAACCTTGCTCCCACATCACTGCCGTAGAGAAATCTTCCAGACTCGTCACCAGCACCGAAGCATGGACAGAGTTGTCTTTACGTCTGTGGGATTATCTGATTACCATCTCTCTCATGCTAGGCTCTATGTTCTCAATATATATCAGCCATGTCTATTTTACTAATCTTTGAATCCCCAGCACCCATGCAATGCCCAGCACATAGTAAGAGCTTAATATTTAATAAATGAATGAGCCAACAAAAGCAGGGAACAGTCTTGGGAAAACATTACATCAAGCAATCTTCAAAGTATGCTTTTAAGAAGGCTTCTAACTACCCCAAAGATTTACAGGTGTTCAAACTGCTGGACAGGGTATGTACTGTACGCCCAGGAAAGACCTATTTAATTTTTTCTAAATTCCCCTTGGGGATTAAATCAATAAAATTAGAAAACCTGATGTTTGAGCATCCTCAAGAAGCTGGAAAAGAAATGCCATGAAGCTTCCCCAAATGGGGCAAGAGATGGCGGGGGCAGGGAGGGAAAGGAGAATTTGTATTATCTTAGCATACTGGCCCGCGGGAGTCAGCTATCCGGGAGAGAGGTACACAAGACCTCGAATACATCAAGGATGCTTGTTAAAGGCCTTCCTCCTTCTCCATGCTACTGTCATCTGGTTACTGCCATCCTCCCTGTGCAGGAGCCTCAAGGGCAAGGGTTTGTCTCGTTCACTGTCGAGTCTCAGCACCTAACAAAACAGTGCCACGGGGCTGGTGCTCAGGCTCGAGGTGTGAGCTGAATGAACAAATGAATAAGCGAATTAAGGGATTAGTGTGACAGGATCCGTGCAAAAGTAAGCGTCATTTCCACTTTTTCTGTGGTTAAGTCATCCTAGAGACCAATATAAGGAAGTACAGCGAAAGGAACCCAGTGTTTGTGGCTTTGCCGTAATCTGACAGAAGAGAATGCCCAAGGCAGGGGTCTTAAAGACAGTGGCTCTCAACTGAGGTTGATGTTAGGGACAGGTAGGTAGAAAATATTGCTCTAGAAAGCAAAAGTCCTAAATACATGGTACAACGGATTTTTATTGAAGTTCTGAGTAAGGAAAGTACTCTGAAGGATAGATCTCAAATAGAAGCAAGAGCCTCACACTTGGGCCAGACAGGAAAAGGGGGGGGACCTCAAACATCTCGCCATCTGGGGAAGATTCTATCATCATCTGCTTTCAAGACACCAGGAAACTCAGGAAACCACTGTCAATTTAGGAATCAAATCTCACAGCCTTGGGGTCAGAGACTGAAGGGGAGTTCTGAGACTGCTTAAGTAGGAGCCAAACCCCAATGCAGCACAGGACGAAAGCTCCTTGTCAAGACAGGACTCTGCAGGGCCTGGACAGGAGTGACACATCTGTAGGAAAGGAGCAACTGCTGAGAGCCAGCCCCAAAGAAGGTGGATTCTAAGCAGGGAAAAGAGGTGGGGACTTGGGCAGAGCCTCTACCTACTGAGAGATGAGAAGGAACCTCAGCCTTGGGGCTAGAGCCAAGAGCTCTGGAGAGTTCAAAGCACAGTGGGGGACAGAACTCAACAGAGAAGACAAAGGGGAAAGGTCATGCAGTCAGTGGTCAGCAACCTGCAAAATTTCCAGAATGCCATGTGGTCCCAGACCAGGAGATGCTGGGTCTGCTAGCAGTGGGGGGAAGGAGCAGAATCTCTGATTTCTTCCCTATCTAAGTTCTAGTATACTCCAGGCCCTGGCAGGACTGGGAGGAAGGCAGGGGTCATCTCCCAAGCCCAGCAGAATGAGCAGCCAACTTTTAGGGTATGCTGAATTTGAAAAGATTCTTAAAAGCTAGTAAGTTGGGGCCTCAAATACCACGTGGCAAAGATGGTCCTGGGGTCCCTGAGATAATGCCACTGATCCCAGGGCTTGATTTCACAGAGCCCTGGCAAGTTGTGTGGCTTGTTTTCCTCCTTGGTGCTTGACCATGTCCCAAGACAAAAGACTCAATTCTCCCAACTGTGTGGTTCTCCTTTGGAGCTCTTAAGGGTTAGAAAGTTCTCCCTGTGCTGGAGTCAAACCTATCCTCTGGTTATTTCCAGAAACTGCCAGAGCTGACAGAAATAGGTTCAACCCACTTTCTACAGGTCCCCACCTCACATACATGTGGTGCTCCCACAGCAAGTCCCTACCGAGTCTTCTCTTCTCCAGGCTAAATACGTCCAAGTTCCTTTAACCACTCCTCGCACGACAGGTTCTGAGTCCCCCTCACCACCATCTACTGTCTTCTGAAAGTCATCTATTTGTCTATGTGCCTCTTAAAGTGTAGCGCCTGGAACGGAGCACATTTATGTGTTGTTACCTTAATGGCTTATAGTGGGGTGAGACCATCGTCAGCTCCTTAGGTCAGACACTATGTGGTCGCATGTAGCTCTGGGGCAGCAGCATCACGCTGTTTAATGTTACAGGACGGATTCAGAATTTTGTTTCCTCAGAGTGGGCTCTGGAGGCAGACTGCCTGGGTTCAAATTCTGGCTTCCCCATTTATAGCCTGACTTCACCCAACATTTCTAGACTCCAGTTTCCTTATCTGTAAAGGAGATGGTTGAGTCGGATATGAAATTGCCTACATTTTAGTAACTATTACACTTACAAAGTATTATACTGAGTATTAACTATATTATTATGTCTTATTCCCATATCCCTTAGAGCTGGGTCCTCAAGGGGAAGACCTCAGTAATCATCCTGTTCCATTATGGCCTCTGCAGATCACTGTGAAGCCTTATTCTAGGATCACCACTGTCTGCTACTTTCCCTTCACAGCTATCACCTCATATTTGATAAGAAGGCCTCCTCACCCTTTATCTAAGTCATTAACAATGTTCAGCTGAGCTGAGACAAAGCCCAGTGAAAAGCCACAAGAAATTTCTCTCCGGGGTGATGGCAAATCCGTTCTCTAGCACCTTACGGATAGGGCATTCATTTAGATGTAAATCACTACGCTGAAACTTTAGCTCCTTTCTTTTCATCGATTCCATAAAAACAAATCTGTATGATTATTCAATATCCAGTATATCTTTATGGTCATAAAGGGATAATTCTAATAGTTACTGTTTTCTGCACACACACTGTGTGGAGGCACAATAACCTTGACATACTAGTATTATTACCTCCAACTTAACAGATGAAGAACTTGAGATTAAATCCACAGCAGAGCTGGGAAATGAACCCAGGCAGCCACACACTCTTATCCCCTCAGCTACTGTCATCTATGAGATTAATAGGACTGAACTTACTCTTCGTGAATCCATGCTGGCTGTGGGTACATGGTTTCCTTTCCAAAATGCTCAGAAATCATCTCTTTAGAAATACTTTCTAGAACCTTACACAGGTATAACATCAAGCTCCAAGCTCCACCAGCCTCTCTGGGGAATCTACCTTCTTTTACTCTGGAAAAATTGGAAATATATTTGTTGGCCTTCTGATGCCCCCCCCTCCCCAATCTCCTTAAGTCCTCAAAAAAGAAAACACGAACATTTGGCCACTGATTTACTATCTTAGTACATATTCATTCAAGCTGCAAATCGTGGACACATTTAGAGCAGGTAGTTTTGCTGATTTTTTTTAAAAAAATATTTATTTTTTAAGTAACCTCTGTACCCAACATGGGGCTCGAACTCACAACCCCGAAATGAAGAGTCACATACTCTTCCAACTGAGCCAGTCAGGTGCCCCTGGAGCAGGTAGTTTTAATTTCCTTTTGAGACTCAGCACCTGTTCCACAGACTCTAAATTCAGGTTTATGGATGAGCTGCATTTGTCTGACAGTTTTTATGTGCAGGGGCATTTTCTGGAGACATGGGTCTGGTCATATTCTTCAAGGATGGTGCAAGCCATAGATCTAGCCTCCTTTTTCTATGACACAAACAGTCTCTCAAAGAGGACACGAGCAAATGAGGAGAGGAGAGTCCTCCGGCGGGAAGTGTGAGACTGTCCCTGCACTGACTCGGGTTCCTTCTAGGAAGGGTGGGGAGGGAAGGTCTGCCTGACAGCTCTGTGTGGCTTGCTCTCTCCCATGCTGTCTTGGTTTGGACTCTCCTTGATTTGGTTTCTTGGGAGAGCTCTCTGTTCAGGGGCCTCTTGAAAGGGCTCCAACCTTGCCATGTGGTCAGGAGCAGCTGAGACACACAGGCCAGGGCAGCTTCTCAGCGCGCCTCTTCCACAGTCCACCCTTGGCATCCTGCACTGTGCTAGAAAACTTCCCTTCCTCAGGCAGACCTAACTGCCAGGCGCTGCCCAGTCTCTCCCTCTCTGGCTAACGTGACCTGACAGAGCAGCTTTCCCCACAGGGATTCCCACCACTGCATTCTCCCTGGTGAGAATGTAACTCCAAGCAGCAGCCCTAACTGAGGGCTGATCATGAAATTATTGGCAAGGCCAATGAAGACGGTTAGAGACTGAGCCTCACCCCGCCGGCCTGTGTAAACAAGGCTCTCTCACCCGCGGGCCAGCTGTGCTGCCCGAGCCCTCCTGGGTCAGGTCAGGCGCTGATGTGCGCTCCTCTGCTCTCCCCTCACCTGCCTCTCCCACAGTGGCTGCCCTCAGCTCGTGGCTTGCTTTCTGCACAGATCTCTTCCCAACACATGGGGCAACTGTACCTCTCTCTGAAACAGGCCTGATGCTTTTGAATGGGGTATCCCCTTCCACCAATATATCCTAAGTATGAGTCCTAGCCCCAAAATGCAGGGACACAAAAGACGTCACATTTGTGGCTCTGTTATAAACCCGAATTCGAATTCATTTTGTTTTGTACATTGACATAAAAATATCTAAGATCTTACCTAAGGCTTCTGATATCCTCTTTAATGGTTTCAGGGAAATAAATCCTTGGGCACCTCTCACACTATTACCTTATTCTCGTTCCATGAGAAACCCTAATGGCCAGCTCCCCAGGTTTTCATCCTGTTTTAAGAATGTTCATTCACCGTGAGGGACAAATTTTACCCAGGAACCAAGGCGTGTGCTTATTATCTCAAGGGCTCTTTATCGTCATAAAACCGAACCCTCACAAGAGAAGTGGCTACTTCTCACTAAAACAGTGTTCATGGTTTCTGAGCAAAGTAGTCTGCGGGTTACTATATTAAATTCTGACTAAAGTAACAGTAAATACTCACTTAGGAGGGCAGACATTTTATATAAGGGAATGTAACATCTAAAAGCTTACTTTCATTGTGAAGAACGCTAATAAATACTGCTGCTTTATGTACCGTAAACAGCATAGAACCTTGCAATTCAAATAAAAAATGCACACGTTGTACAGTGGTATCGTATCAGATGTGTATTTAGTTTATACAAATATACAACAGGGAGATGAGGTACATAGGAAAGAGAGGCTACAGAGTAATTTGGATAGTGCAGGTGATTCTGCTCTGTTTCCCCCAAGCATTTGACAAATAAGCTTTGGCATGAGCATGAGGTAGGAGAGCTCAGCCGATCGTTCCCTTGGGGCTGTCCACAATGTGGAATCTGTCCTGATTGTGGCTCCAGTACTTGAAGATGTGCCTATTCCAAATTAACACGGCCCTGAACAGAAGACAACTACTTTGTCTGGTGTTTAACCAAAGAAACTACTATAATATGCTCCAACACAAGAGAAAAACCTGTTTGTTAGATGTTCATGTATCAATATACCACACCTAATGGGTAATTTAACAGAAAAGTATACTTCTGATCACACCAACCACACTTAGAGAGCTTATAGTCGAACTCATCCACCCTTTTTAAGCGGTGACTCCACCGCATACACCTAAGTCACACAGACTCACATAAAACATATCTTCTCTCTTCCCGCTAGAGGGCAGCCGTGTATAGACTTGGAGCTTAGAGATTCGGGGGAAAAAACAGCAAACCAGTTAATCAGACTTACAAGTATATTTAGAATTCTATAGTTTTATGTTACCTTGAATGTGGCAAATGCATCTGACGCTATGTCAAATGTTGACATTTCGACATATCTGAAGAAATCATAAAATTGTTCTGACCACAAAATGATTTTTGCAAGTGGTTCATGTCTGATGCATTCTCTCAACATTATTCCACAATTTAGAGCTATTTCTGGAGACTCATACCTACAAAAAGAAAACAAACAAACCATGATTGCTGTTTTAAAACTCCTCTAACACTGAACAGCTCAAATTTTTAGAACAGGAAGTTTCAGATGTGTCCTAATTAAGTGACCAGAGCAGGTTACTGCTCAGGGGAAGTTACTCTAGAGGGCGCGCACACACTAGCTGGGGACAGATGCTTCAAACCAAAGAAAAATAACAATAAATAAATAATAAATAAATGTCATATTTTAGCTAAAAGATTAGAGAAGTATTTAGGGTCACACCTCCAAATAGGGGTAAGATTTACGCGTGGTGCTCCTAAGACTTCAGAAAAGCCAAAAGCTGAATCAAAAACCATTATGAAACAAAATGGTTTCTCTAATTCCTAGTATCCAAAATAGCATTTTGATATCCAAAACAGTATATCAAATATATAGCATTTATACTTCATTGTTTCAATATAGTAGTCAAAACAGAACCTTCAAGACTCGTAGCAACGTGAACCCTACAAAGTTGAAAGCCTGATCTGAGAAGGTCAGTCTGCTTGTCAAGGAGAGCCTGGAGGACTCCCCCGATGGGTGCTGGGGATACCCTGGCATCAGTCACGCACACACGGTTGTGTCTCACCTCGATCAGGAAGGAGCCCCATTTTCCTCTCAGCTGCGCTGCCCGGTCCCTTCTGACGGGGATCCAGCCTCGTGGACAGCCCTTGGCCCCTCCCCCGCCTTTTGGGCTGCATGCACAGGCTTTCCCTCTTACCGGCTCCTCGGCTCCTCAACCCTCCCTCACTCGTTATATTTCCCAATGTTCTACTTGCAAAAGACCTCCTCCTGGCTAAGAAACTTTTCTCACACCGTAAGTTCTACTCCCTACTTAGTGTCCCCACAGTGCCAACCTTTGCATCTCTGTCTTTAAAAAGGAAAAGAAAAAGCTCTCTCAGTTCTCCTTTCTGCCCCTCAGACCATTCCTATTTCTCGCCTGGCTGAGGGCCTACCTCCATGGCTGCCAGCCTACCAGTGATTGCCCATACACTTTCATGGCTCCCACCATGACTCCACAATTCCCCTACTCAGGTGTGCTCCTGAACTCTAGTTAGGCATTTTCTGTTGCCTCTGGACAACTTCAGTTAAAGGTCTACCAGAAGCAATACATATCTAAATTCAAATCTCATCTCCCTCCACAAAACAGCCGCCCTCCCCTGCTTCCTCATTTTTATAACTTGGCGCCCCGATTTTGTTTCAGATACCCAGGTCTAAAACAGGTCTTCCAGAACTTTCTTATCTGATAATGTAAGTGTTCTATACCTGTGCTGTCCACTGTGGTAGTTACTGCTAGTCACATGTGGCTAGTGAGCACTTGAAATTTGGCTAGCCTGACTGAGGGACTGAATTCTAAATGTTATTTAATTTAAATTGATTTAAAGCAAAATGATGGAGTGTGTTTAGGAGGTACTGCATTGGACAGAACAGTTTATACCTTTCCCCCTTCAGCACATCCAAACCTTCCCATCTTCGGTGTCGCCACCACCCATCCTTTTTTAATAAGACTTCTTTGAAATATTTTCGTTTCATTTCTTTTCATCCATCCCACTGTTGCATTAACTCTCCCCTAGAGAAAGGCAAGAGCTCTCTGACCAGTATCTTTGTGTAAGCTGTGTCTTAACCCATTTACCCAATACACAAGGGTATCAAGAGCATTTCCAGTTCAGGAGTTTCAAATGATTTTACTTGCTAATCAAATAAAGACAAATTTCTGGGCTTAATGCCTAGGCTTCCCCTCATGAGATCTGTTCCTACTGTACAATGTCCTCTCCTACTCTGCCATCAAGCACTCACTCCTATTTCCTTATTGCTGCCCATCACTATGTTCATTCCTATCCCTGGACCCAATCTCCTTTTTCCTAACTATGCAAATTCCAAACCTTTGGAACTCCAGTCATTAGTCTCACCTCTTTTACCAACCGTTGCGCCTCACTGACTAAACACTTTCTCCCCTGAAATCCTACAATACTACTCATTCTCTAGCACTGGTATCCCTCTGTCATACACAGGTTCATCATGGAGCTTCAAGAAGATCCAAATGACTCTTCTGTATCACGTGTGGCCCAGCAACTAAAATGCTGACCAGCGCTTCAGTCCTGAAAATATCTGCTCACAAAATGGCTGATCATACAATTCACCTTCACTGACCTTAATTTAATAATCAGGAGACTAGAAAGACAAGAGTAAGACAGTTTGATACAACAAGTTGGGCAGGTTTTGATGATGGTTTGTCAAGCTTGTCTTAAATGATTAAGCCATAAACCATTGAGTACAGGGCAGACAGTTATGCTGCACAACCTGTTAGCACTAGGGAGGAAAACACATCAACGTCAAGTCAGCAGAGGAAAAACTACTGCCTCCAGATGCCTTTGAACGCTAGCAACAAGATTACGTTCAAGCACACACGGACACCAGCAGCAGAAGTCTCTCCCTGATGTCTAACAACAAAGTACTTCCAGCCTATGCAGGTGGTCACGTTGAATGCAAACTGTCTCAACTCACGAACCAAGGTACAGAAATCTTAAACAGGAGCTTGCAAGGCTCCTTGAGGAAATGGCTGTTTCCACGTCTGGGGCAGGAACCCGTACAAAATGAGCAAGGGACATCTTGTGCCGGAAAGCATGAAGCAGTCATATGAGTACCAACTTGAAGGAGCTTCCCAATGGCCCAATGATGACACAATGTGGATATAAAAATCTGGACATAATGACTGCAATGGACTGAAATACATCAAATATATGGAAACTCCCCCTGCCCCCAGACTTGAGTTCATAATGACTAGTTCACCAATTTAAAAGAACAGAGGACAATGAAACACACTAAATGAAACCACAGGGATGCAAAATCCAAAATATGTCATTTTTCTATAGAACAAATGACCCAGTTGCTTCAACAGGTAAATGGTATTAAAAAATAAAGAAAGAAAGAAAGAAAAGAAAAGAAAAGAGAAGGCATGAGTCATATGAACCAAATTCAGTTTGTGGACCTTGCTTGGAACTGGATTTAAATAAACTGAAAAATGGCACTTTGTGGGTGAAAATCCAGGACATGTGAGCACTGAGTATAAGATAACATTGGGTTTGTACGTATCATGACTATGGTAAAAAACAAATCCTCGGATGTTTATTTCTAAAATCCTAGGGATGCATACTGAAAGCACTGTTGTGTGTAAGGAGGGAGAGGAGGAGGCAAGGGCTACAAGTAAGAGTGACAGGAGGTTAGTGACAGGCAGAGCTGGGGTAGGAAGGGGTAGGAAAAGGCTGGTTATTTTCTTCCCTCCAGCTTTCTGCACATTTTCTGCTCTAAAGGCTAAAAAGGGGAGACCAATACCAGCTGCATTTTCTAGGCTTCTCCCTCCTCACTGAGTTTTCTGCTCTGGCTTGCTCATGTGAGAGCTTTCAATTCTTCTTTAAATTGTACCTTAAAATTCTCACTTTACATGATGTTTAACAATATTTATATCATACCTCTGGCTACTTTCAAGTGAAAATATAGGCAAACTAATTTACAGATTTTAATAACCACTGCTTTCTATGGAAAAGGAAATACTCGGTTTAAAAATACACAAAGGCATCTGGAAGGTGCTCTAAGAACACCAAATTTTCAAACTACTCACTACATGTTTATACAGCAACTCTGGATTGGTAACAACAAAAAATTAGATGCCAAAAGTTTTGTATGGCAACATCTGAAGAAGCAACATAGATATTTAGAAATAGAAAGAAGGAAACAGAATGCTGGCATCAAACACACGCACTGACTCACGCTCTGTCTAAACAAGTCTGAACTTGGGGGAAGTGTTAAACCACAGAGATATGAATCAGAGGGAGGCAAGCTGTAAGGCGAGGGGTAGGGGAGCAAGCTGACTCATGCCAACAGTGATGCCAGTAAGACGCCTGTCCGCCAACTTAACAGCACAGCACCAATGCTGGGACAAACAGATGCACAACAGACCCAGAGCTGGCAAACAACTCTTGTGCGAAACGACAGGGGGTGACCTTGCCAATCAGGGAGGCTCACTCCTGAGGGAGAAGAGGATTTGTTTTCTTTTGTTTTGAAGTTTTCAGGCTTTTTTGGTTTTTGTTTGTTTGCTGATACTAACACACTACCATAAATGCCTGCTTATCAGCCCAGTCATTCATTCTAGGAAGATGCAAGGTGAGTTACCAACTAAGTGGGTTAGTGAGTGGACACACACAGGTAAAAAGCAAAGGGCAGACTTCATAAACATGTCCTTTGTTGACACAACACAGGTAAGCTATACAGCACCTGAGCTCTACTTCCCAGGCAGCTTCTACTGCCTCACAGGGTGCAGGTCTGTCCAAAGAAGAGTCTTTAAACACATCATTTAACTGATAGTTCAGAAAACCTTTTAAAATCTAAGGACTAGAGGTAAGACCACAGAAGACTTTTTTCTTTCAGTTGCATAGGATTTGAGAATTTAAGGGCTCATGATTCACCTACCTTTTAACTCCCATATGGGAGTTTAGCTCATTGGCTGAATTTTAAGGAGGGAAATGTGTTTAAGATGTATGGAAAAATGAGCTGACTGAACTACAGAGAAAATACTTTCCCACATTTACCATCTTGTCTTTGCCCAAGACCATCTTTCCTTTTTATTTTTCCACTGAGAATATAAATTTTGTTACATTGTACATACCCTTTCAATAACATGAACAAAATATTCTGTTGAGTGCAGATGTATTCAACAGTAGGAGTTCTTGTACCAATTTGTCTTCTGAGAATATTGTTGAAAATTTGAGCCACGTCTTTTTTGCCCTATTAGGAATACAATCATTAAAATGTTTACCCGACTAACCGCCAAAAAGCCCATCCACCCTCCCAAGTAAACTCAAATTAATGCATTGCATATTTGTAAGTATGACTGAGTATCTGACTTTAAAATGTTCATAGATATTAAATTTTAGTATTTATTTATAATTCCAAATTCTACGTTTTAGTAGTACACTGTTTTTAACATGAGCAATTTATGTTCACAAAGTGAAATCTTACTGCATATAATTTCAACCATTTCTATCCCTTCGGATCATGTGGACTCAGATATGAAAAATAAAACCCTGCTATATGCTTACAGTGTTCAGGTATCTGATTCCCACACATACGGAACAAGCAGCCTCAAATAAAATGCTCGTGTTGTAAACAATACATATAATTTCTTTTTATAGTGATAGAAGGAAGAGAAGCTGCCTTCTGCTAGTATAATAAAACTGAAAGAATCCTGTAAACAGCTGAGCTTTCATGGCAAGTAGACATATCCCCTTATAAGCTAGGCCTACTTCAGAGAGATTTTATGTAGATTAATAATGAAGGCTCTAAGTACCACAAGATGCAGCAGTTCAGAGATCAGAACTATACAACCGCACTGTACCAAGCAAAACAGAAGGACTTTACTGCTATACAGTGAACCTTATAATCAGAAAACTGCACAAGAAATAAACACATGGAAAACAAACCCCTGAGAATTTTCAGAATGGCCACCTGGTACAAGGCTGACACGCCTGCAGGAGAGTAAGTGAAATGAGAGCTTTCCAGCACCAGAGACCATCCTGGGCCCTGCGCTAGGTCAGGAGTAGCAATGGCAATCTTATCTAAGAATACACCTCAGGAGCACACACTGCTCTTAAATTTAAGTTTCAAATGAATATTAAATTCAGTGTCTAGGTCAGGGAATGAGATGGGTGGACAAAGCAGAAGGAACACTGCATTCCCAACTTTGCAGAGGAAATAGAAATTGCTTTTGGTGGAATGTGATACACTATTAAAAATACATGATATCATCTATATACATGGGAAGTAACTTTATCATCTGTTCTACAGAAGTAAATTTTTATTGTCCTTTAGTATTAAAATTATATTCAAGTAACCTATGAACCACACCCTCCCATTGCTCTCCCAAGTTGGATCTGGTTACCCGTCTGCAATCCTCTCCCCTGGTTTTTCAAGCACCTGGACAGACATCGAACTGATCACTCAGGACGATAAAACCTGGGCTTAAAACAAAGCACACCCATGACAAAGACTCAGGAACCTGCTCATACCCATGCTAGAGCCCTTCATTACCACTTCTCAGACTTCTCAGACTACCTTTCAGACTGGAATCAAGGACCATTACTGTCACTGTTAAATTCACTGAACATCTGACGCGGCACGATTCAGCTGTATAAGCTCGGGCAGGGATATCAAATGCCTCCCAGGGCCAGGCAGGAGCCACAGCTGGGTGAAGCAGGTCCTGAGACAGAAAAGCAAGCTGTTGTGTGTGCAGCACACCCTAGTGTGCCGCGGGGTGGGACCTGCTCTGTTTCAGCTGAGAGGCCAGGTAGGCCTTGCAGGCTCAATGCTGCCAGAGTCAAAATTTTCAAGAGAAGCCAGAAATTCTAGTCTTCTTTAGATTGTTGACTCCTTGAGAATCCAAGGCCAGTGAATTACGTAAAGCAGCAGATCTTTATTAAGTATAATGTAAACAAAAGGACACAACGAATACCTAAGAAACTTCACACACAGTGTGGGGAGAGAGGAGGCGGCCCTGCACCCCTGCCCGGCTCCGCTCATGGGACAGGCAGCCGGTGCCCGCTCACACGGCAGGAACCCTGCAGCCAAGAGCCTGATGGAATCTTGGGATCTTTCAAAGGAGAGAACGCAAGGAAAAGGACCACGAGGAAGGTAGCGCGTTTGCAAGAGAAGAAAGCGGCTTCTCACCTCAAAGTCAATGAGCTGCAGGTCGGCCACCAGCGTGCCCAGGAGCCCGCTGTTATACAGCTCCTGCGCCAGCTGCGCCACGGCCTCTGTCTGCGGCTCCTTCTCGTTTGTGCCGTACAGGATCTCCTTCATGGCGACCAGATTTTTAGAAACTTCTTCGGTGGCCTGATGTGGGGGAGCAGAGAAAAACAACTCCTTTAAAAAACCACATATGGCATCTGTCCATTTGTTACATACCTTCTCTCCATATGATATCCCCAAAACTCCATGAGAGACACTCAGGCGGGCCCGGCCCGTGCTGGACCTTGAGAGGTGAGCACACGCGTGCGTGTGCACACGTGTGAGGACTGACATACACGTGGCGGAGAGAAGGCCAGCAGAGTGACAACAGGTACGATAGAATGCTGAAAACTGTGTGTTAGGATGGCAGGAGCAGAACAGAGAGAGAAGGTTTCAGTTCTACCTCCCGTGAGAGGGAAAGGACATGGAAGAGGTCGCCGGGCTGACCCTGAGAATGGAGAGCCACTGACAGCGAGAATGAGGGAAAGGAGACTGAGGGAAAGGAATGGCATGCGGTGGGGATGAGTGAGGGGAGAAGCACAGAGTCTGTCTGAGGAAAGCGTGGTGGGAACAAGGGAATGACAGCAGAAGGCGGCTTTGGATGCCGAACTAAAAAGTTAGTAATAAATAATCACCGAAGAGCCTCCACTTCCGGCTAAGAGAGGACAAGAGCCCGCTCTACCTTCCCCCATGAAAAAGATGAAAAAACAGGGGAATTTATTATATGAAACACTACATTTAAAACACTGAACTTCAGACAGCACAGGACAGTGACCCTCAAGAGAAGGGGAACAAATGAAAAACTCACAATTGCCCCAGCTTGCTGCCTGGAGAGTTTCCAGGCCTCTGTGCAGGAAGGGGGAAGGCAGGCACAACAGGTGGTCTCCAGGCCCTGCAGAGATAGCTGGGAATCCGCAAGGCATAATACCAGAGCGGAGAGAAGTGTGCAAAGACACACCCCAAATCAGGGAGCAGCCTGCCCATCTCTGATCTTCCCCAGAAAACCTCCTCTCAGCCTCCGAAACTATTCCTTTAAGAAAGGTAGGGCTAATGTTTCAGTCCCACCTAGGATGGAAAGATGTAGAAGACACCAGACCACGACTTCCCTATAAATGTCACAAACGTTAATGTAGCCTGAGGCTACCATTAAGAATTTTTGCAATTAAATCATATAATTCATTTGAAGCCAGGTATTTGAGTGACCCTGCAATGAAGGCTTCAACTCCTCCCACTATTTAATTTAACCTCATTAACAGCCCATTGTTCAACATTGGGGAGGTTATTTCTGGATTCTGAAGGACATCCAACATACCAGCTATCACTCTCAAATCTGCATTACCTGCAAATTTGATAAGTACACCTCCCATGGCCTCAATCATTAACCAAAACACCAAAAAGGAGATAACTCTGAACGGAACCTACCATTATGCCTTTGAATCAGCATGCTCTTTTCATGAACGATCTACTAGTAATCTTTGGGCATGGTCACTCAGCCACTTACATATAAACCTATTTCCAAATCATATTCAAAAGGCTTTTTTTTTTTTAAGAGATTTTATTTATTTATTTGACAGAGAGAGAAACAGTGAGAGAAGAAACACAAGCAAGGGGAGAGGGAGAAGCAGGCTTCCCGCTGAGCAGGGAGACCGATGTGGGGCTCGACCCCAGAACCCTGGGATCATGACCTGAGTCGAAGGCAGATGCCTAACAACTGAGCCACCCAGGCGCCCCTCAAAAGGCTTTTTGTTAAACACCTGGATAAAATAACACTTGACCCTTGAACAACAAGGGTCTGAACTGTGCTAATCCACTTATACACCCATTTTTTTTTATAGGACAGTACTAGAAATGTATTTGCTCTTCCTTATAATTTTCTTTCTTTCTTCTTAAGATTTTCATTTATTTGACAGAGAGAGAGAGATCACAAGTAGGCAGAGAGGCAGGCAGAGAGAGAGAGGGAAGCAGTCTCCCTGCTGAGCAGAGAGCCTGATGCGAGGCTCGACCCCAGGACCCTGAGATCATGATCTGAGTTGAAGGCAGAGGCTTAACCCACTGAGCCACCCAGGTGCCCCTCCTCTTCCTTATGATTTTCTTAGTAACATTTTCTTTCCTCTCTCTGACTTTATGGTAAGAATACAGTATACTACGATACATGTAACATACAAAATGTGGTGACTGCTGATGTTAATGGCAGGGCTTACAGTCAGCAGCTGGCTACCAGTAGTTAAGTTCTGGGGGAGCTGAAAGTTCTATGTGGATTTCTGACTGTGTGGGGAGTCTGTGCCCCTTACCCCCATGTTGTCTGAGGGTCAGTTATATACTATTTCTTCCACATTTCTTGAATATAAGACAATGAAATTAAGTTAATTTGCTATGACCTTTTCCCTAAGCCTATGCTGATTTCTGATGACTAGGATTTTCTTTTTGAAATGTTTAAGATTGGGACGCCTGGGTGGCTCAGTTGGTTGAGCGGCTGCCTACGGCTCAGGTCTTGATCCCAGCGTCCTGGGATGGAGTCCCGCATCGGGGCTCCTTGCTGGGCGGGGAGCCTGCTTCTCCCTCTGCCTGCCACTCTGCCTGTGCTCGCTCGTTCTCTCGCTCTCTGACAAATAAATAAATAAAATCTTTAAAAAAAGAAAAAGAAAATGAAATGTTTAAGATGATCCTAGCAATCCCATCAGAACTCCTTCAGTATCAGTGGTCCGCAGAATCTTTACCTTCTCCGGTCAGCGGTTACTGCCCGATTCTGTGAATGCCTTAGGTTTCTGATAGCAGCTCATTATCCCACATACCAAGTTTAAGTACCCCAAAATGTGCTTTTGGGGGACAAGTATATAAAATCATTTATCAACAGAAAATGTTCTCTTACAAACTAATTACATGTGTTATTTCTGTGATTTCATTATATTAATCTTTATTCTTAAGCTATTTTCTCTGACAGGGAAGAACCTGGCTTTTAGTGCATTTCCTGAGTGTGTTATCTGCTGATTTAACACCAGTGACCCTAAGTAGCAGGCCCAGCCCCCTGTGCATCTCTGACTAGATCACACTTTTGAGGCTCTTGGCAACCTTTTATATGCCTCAGCTTACATGTGCTCTTCTTTGAAATCATGATATGATTTTAGATTTGAATTCAGACCACACTCTATGCTCTGACAGTAAAAGACGAATAAGAAGGGAGGGGGTGATAGTTAAAAGGTAGGAGGTTTCTTTTTGAAGTGATGAAATGTTCTAAAATTGACTGCGGTTATGGTTGCACATTATCTCTGAATAAACGAAAAACCACTGAAATGTACACTTTAAATGGGTGAATGGTATGTGTGAGTTATCTCAATAAAGCTATTAAAAAAAGGGGAGAAACCAGGAAATAGAAAGCAACTTATGGTATTTCTTAGATGAAAGACAACCTGGACCCATGTGTAAAAAAGCCTTCTTCTTCCCACTGAGAAGATGGTACTGTCACCTGTATTATGGGCTGGGGAGGGGTGGGACATCAAAGGCATTCCCCTATCTGCTAACCACTGTACTGCTTACGCAGATCCTTGTGATATGGAGAATGGATTGTAGGGAATTCAAGGAAATCAGTTAGTGGGCTACTTATGGAAACCCTCTGGCTTTCTGAGGAACTCACTTGTCTGCATACAGCCAACTCCTTCTCACTTGATTTTTTTCTCCCCAATCAGTTTCAAATATGATCAAGACTCCCATTAACAAAATCAAATAAGCTCTCCCTTGGCCAACCCCAGAGCCCTTTCCCACTACTGCTCACCCTAAGCAAACGTCTAAAAAGCGTCCACCTGTGTGTGCTATAGTCCACATCTTCTCCTGGTCCCTCCCAGTCCAGTCCCATGGGGCTTCTCCACCTAGTGCTTTACAGCTTTTAGCCACTCACCAAAGACCTGCCTGCCAGGAAATACAATTCTCTGTCTTTAGTACATGTTAGCTCTTGGCAGCAGCTGAAGGTGTTGATTACAACCTTCTTTTAAAACTGCTCCTCCCCTGTCCTCTGTGACTCACCACCACCCTAATTTTTCCTGCCTGTCTCCCTGGTTGCTCTTTTTGCCTCCTTCTTGACTCATTCCTCTTGACGAGGCCATTTAAATATTGGGAATCCCTCAAGGCAGGGTACAAGGTCTATTCTTCTCATTCTATCATCTCTCCCAAAGTGATGTCATCCACACCCACAGCTTTAATTAACACCTCAATGCAGACACCTCACAGATTCCTATCTCTAATCCAGTTCTCTTACTAGTACATTAAAGAGCCCACTTGAAATGTCTCTACTTGAATGTCTCAAGGCACCTCAAAGCTAACACAATTGAAAACAGAACTCATGATCTTGCCCTAATGCCTGATACTCTTCCCTTGTTCTCTATTTCAGGGAATGGTATGGTACTACTACTGATGTTCTTGTGCATGCTGGAAACTCAGAAGCCATCCTCAACCCTTCCCTCTTTCTCACCCTGCCTCAATATCTAATTCACCACATCTCCCAAATCCATCCATGTATCCCCATACCACCACCCGCCATGTCAGAGTCCCCACAGTTCTTGCCTGGACTACTATAAGTAGCCCACTAACTGATTTCCTTGAATTCCCTACAATCCATTCTCCATACCACAACTAGAATGATCCTTTCTTAACATAAATACGATTGTCATGACTTCTGCTTCAAAAATACTCCAATTACTTATTGCTCTTGGGTTGGAGAAAATTTCTTAACATGTCCTGTAAGACCCTGCACTACAGTTCCTCCCCCACCATCTATACGCCACTTCTCTGGTCACACCAGCATCCTTTCAGGATCCTGGCATATGTGGTTTCCTAGGCCCATGCCCTGGCCTCACCTCTTGGCCAACTCACATTCTTCTTTTATCTCTCAGCTCAATGATCACTTCCTCAGAGGAGTCTCTTGCTAAATTCTATCACACCTTTACCACCACCACATACTTCTTTTCTCACAGTTGTACGTAATTCTGCTTTTCCTTGTGATTTCTAATTAATGTGTTCCCTTCTACTCCATCAGAAGCCCAGCGCTGGCAGGTGCGCCATACTTGCCTGATGAATAGCTGAAAATCGGTAATCTTGATCACCAGGATATTAAAAAAAACATCCAGATGAAAACTGGATGTGGGGAAATGTGATATTATCACACCATGAAGGCAAGGAATTCTTAAAAAACGCGGTGCATGCAAGAAAGGCAATCTACCTGGCACAGCGACAGCAGTGAGCAATGAATTTAAACCCCTGTGTTCTCACAGAGAAGAGTCTGGAACGAGACACCCCAAACTGAGCATAGTCTGCCTGTGAGGACAGGGTAGAATACTTCCCCTTTTCACTTGCTCTACTTCAGCCTTGTATATTTCACAATTTACACCTTCCTTTTACACCATGGTTAGTCGCCATCTACAGAGGATAATCGGCAGCATGATATAAAAAACTAAAACTCATCAACCTTATTATTAGCAGTCCTGAGAGAGAGTAAGTTCATATTTCAATTGATGACTTTTAATTTTATGCATACTTCAACTATTTGTGTGATTTTGGTTCCCCATTACATGGATAATTACAAGTTGATTAAATAAAACCTTAAAAAAAAAAAAGGAAGAAAGAAACATGTGCAAATTTTCCTGAAAGATGATCAGAAAACCTTGGGTACCTAGGTGGCTCAGTGGGTTAAGTGTCTGCCTTTGGCTTAGGTCATGATCCTAAGGTCCTGGGATCAAGTCCCACATCAGGCTCCCTGCTCAGTGGGGAGTCTGCCCTTCTCCCTCTACCACTCCCTCGTGCTTGTGATCTCTCTCTTGCTCTCTCTCTCAAAAAAATAAAATCTTAAAAAAAAAAAAAAAAAAAAAGATGATCAGGAAACCTGAAGAAGTATTTCACCAGAAAAGGTGATGTGGCAAGTGTTTACTGAATGAAGATAGCACACAGAACAAATAAACTTGTCTGTTCCTGTGTAGGCTTGGCTTGGCACCCTTTATCGGCATTCGCATCAGGGAGCCCGCCTAGTCCCCCATCTCTGGCCTGCTGGCATTAAGTCAACATGTTCTCTGCCTCTCTGACCACATCCTCCTTATTGCACCCCTGTCTGTCCCTTCACACCTACCGAGTAAGCGAGTCACACTTACCGCTTCTCCAAGTACTATACCTTTTTTCAAGCTGCTGAGACCATTCTGTCACCTAATCCACCAGGCTCCTCAACGACCGTGTTACCTGTCCTGCCAAGACTGCATGTTTCTGTGCCGTGCGTGCCCACAGCAACGGGTCTCTTGTTCCCCTAAACAATGTTGGATGTTCTTCACTGAAATTTTCTCTACTTCTCTACCTCAGCTCCCAGGTTTCTCGGCACTGTAGAGAAAGTGCTGGAAACCTGTGTACACTTAGTTGGCTAAAAGTCATGCTGTTAGATGGCCTTCAATCCAGTCAGAAACATTTCTTCCATCTGGATTATTTTCAACCAGTAACTCCTAACAGATGCTTCAAAATTGCTTCACTTTCCTCAAGAGACTTCAGTGAATCTCTCACTCTCTGCTCCCTATCTAAACAACTAGCTTCACTCCTTCCATGTTGAGATAAGACTTCATGAACTTTGGGGCGCCTGGGTGGCTCAGTGGGTTAAAGCCTCTGCCTTCGGCCCAGTCATGATCCCGGGGTCCTGGGATCAAGGCCTGCATCGGGCTCTCTGCTCAGAGGGGAGCCTGCTTCCTCCCTCCTCTGCCTACTTGTGATCTCTGTCAAATAAATAAATAAAAATCTTAAAAAAAAGAAAAAAAGACTTCATGAACTTCTCCATCTTGATGTACGTCTGCCATCCTCCATCCTGACCCTGGACACACACCAGAATAACTTGGGGTCTTTTAGAAAAGATGCCCAAAGGGGCGCCTGTGTGGCTCAGTTGGTTAAGCGTCTGCCTTTGGCTCAGGTCAAGATCCTGGTGTCCTGGGATCAAGCCCCATATCGGGCTTCTTGCTTGGCGGGGAGCCTGCTTCTCCCTCTCTCTCTGTCAAATAAATAAATGAAATCTTAAAAAAATTAAAAATAAAAAAGATGCCCAATTCCCTCAAGAGACTTGTTAATGACAAAAGGAAAAATAGTTCTTTCACATGCAGACACCATCATAACTGTGTGACAGAGTAAGCAAATGGTAACGGGACCACTGACCTCACATGCCTCCTGGCACTGCCAAGAGTACAGCACTAATTCTGTGATTTTGTTGCCAAAAAGGCATCACCTGCATTGAATCATGAGGAAACATCAGCCAAACTCAAACTAAGGAACAGTCTACAAATAACTGGCTAGTACTTTTCAAAAGTGTCAAGGTCACTGGAGTCGATGGAAGACTGGGACACTTCCAGATTAAAGGAGAGTAAGGAGATGTGACAACTAAATGCGATGTGTCATCCAGAACTGGATCCTGGGCCAGGAAAAGGACATGAATAGGACAACTGATGAAATCTGAAAAAGACCCATGGATTAGTTAATATTATCATATAAATGTCAGTTTCCTGATTCTGATCATTAGACTGGTTATGAAAAATGTCAACAAATTTTTGGGAAGCTGACAGAAAGGTACTCTTTTTGTAATCATTTTATAAGCCTAAAAAGTTCATCTACTTATTTTGCTTTTTCTTCACAAGTGACAGGCATCCCTCCTGAGTTCCAAGGCTGATGACGGTTCTATATATGTGCTGGAGAAAGGGCCCCTTGCCTCCAGTCCCCCAAGTGCAATTTTGCCAGTTGTGTGGGCCTCATGGAATGTGCAGATTCCACACCTTAAAATCTCAACTTCCAAATAAAAGCTCTCCCAGTTCTCTACCGCCCCATCCTCTCTCCTCACTCTCTCACCCTGACATTTTTAATCTCTCCTCAAGCCACCCTGAGTGCTCACACTACTCCTGTCCACCCTCGGAGCCCCCATACCCACAAAGCCTTCCCTCACTTCCCCCGCTCTCCTCTGATGCCACAGCAGTTGCTCCCCTGTTTCAGCCCCCCGCCTTGTAGGGTCAGATCTTCTTATCTCTACCTCTCACTTCCCTAACTTATTACAGGGCTTTGGAAAAGGCTTGCTTACATGTTTTGTTCCGTCCCCACTCCACTGTCTATGATGGTGACTTATACACGATATGACTTCATGATTTTGTTAATTGACTCAATTGTCTAAGACATTTTGTCAGCTGAACACGGTGTTCTGGGACACAGACGCTACCCTTGGGTGGCCAGTGAGCATCATTTTAAGTTTCATGGACACAGACTACTAAGAGCAGCCAACTGTTTTACAAATACATGGTCATGAAGAGAAGCATGTGAAAGCATTAGCCCCCTCATGACCAGCCATTCACTTGACTGGAAGACGACGTGGATCACGCCTCACTAAGCCTGCTGCTGTGGATCACGCTGCTGGCCCATGGAGGTTAAGAAGCATGAAACTCGAAGTTCTTAGTTGTTTTCTTGAGGCTTTCTGAGCCACACATGTGGGAATCTGAGGATACTCAGTGGAGCAGAGTCACAGAGAAAAGAATCTGGGGCTTGACAGAACTTCTCAGGGAAAGGCTCTGAGTTGAGAAGTGTTATTGCTAACTGCTGGGGGCCAGGAACATTAATCCTCTGCCAGAAACCCTCACTGACTTCCACATACAACTGACGGTAACACACTTCACTTTTAATTAATATCCCAAGGGATATTTTTTAAATTAAACAATTTAAATTACAGGATCAACTTAAGTAGTAACCAATATTCCAAAGTTCACATCTCACACTCACTTCACTAGTAACAATATCAAGGCTATAGACTAGAGCTCTTTCCCTCCCAGCGTGAGGACATAGGAACTACTTCGAATTTTTAAAGTGTAGTATCTATATAATAACTTCTCCAATTAGAACTGAGGCTGGGAGCCTTTCCACTGCCTGTTTTCCCATTAAAAAATACAGCAAAGTGGGAAAATAAATTAGCAAGCCAAACACTAGTAAAAATGACCTATACCAAGACCTCCAAAAACTCAGGTTTTGTGTTAACTCTTGCCTTAAGGCCAACGTTCCCACAGTACCCATCACTGTACTATTTTACCAACATTAGTGGCAACCACTCAGATGCAAAATAGTGATATGAAAATACAATTTTAGAAGACAAAAGGAGATCCTCACTTGGTAAGTGAGTTAGTACTTCTAGACCATGTCCCTGAAGTGCTCAAAGCCCTTTTCACCCACTCCTCCCTTGGACCCAACAAGGCCCAACTACTCAGGAGATCTCAAAGTGGCCTCATAGCAGGAGTAAAAGATGACAAGGTGGCTCTTCAGAGGTGCAGACATGGGGCTGTGCAGTAGAAGGCTGGGTCTGCCCACTCTCCGACCCAGTGTTTAATAAAGTTACTAGATAAACCCAACTTTAAGTATAAAGCACACTTAAAGATAAACATGGCAAAAGTAGTATGTTTAAAATATAGATATGCCTGCTTCAGAAATTAAAAGGCAAAAAACCCTTCAAAAAAAGATATTCTACTTCATAATAATAATTAAGTTAAAATGGTACAGTATTTATTTCCTCCTGCCAGAAGTAAAGACTTCTAAAAGAAGTCTGGTGAGTGAAAAATAAATTGGTCCAACTAACTGGATGGCAATTTGGCAAAGTGTATCAAAAAGCTTTAAAAGATGCAATCTCCATAAATCACACATTATACTTCTAGGAATTTACTCTAGGAAAACAGATAATTACACAAAGATATAAGTATATAGGCAGTGTGATTTATACTAGCAAAGAACTAGATGAAAAATTATCCCACTGAACTGGTTAAATTATAATGTACCCATAAAATGGAAGACCATGGCAAGCTTTAAAGATAATTAAGTAGATCTATACTGATATGCAAAGATGTCAACATTAAAATTGAAAGGGAAACCAGGTTACAGAACAGTATGATCCCACATTCATTTACTTATTTGCTAGGAGAGAGAAGGAGAGGGAACATATGAATGAGAATATGTAAGGATATCCTGCCACGTCAACAGTAGTCACTTCACATGCTAGTGGAATGAGAAGGAGCTTTAAACATAAAGATACACACACAGAAATCCATCACAACTACTAGGAATAATGAAAGGAGCACGGCTCTCACATACTTCCCCCAGATGCCTCACATCCCCTCGTTACCTACAGAGTGCTCAGGAAAAGAGAGAGAGAGAGAAGTTGCAGATGTCAGCCTCCTCTATGTCTTCAAATGAACAGGGCTTTGGCTAATAGATGCTTAGGTAAGGAGAAAGAACCTGATGATGAAGGCTGTGAGCCAGGAATATAGAGGCAACATAATTCTTTTTTTTTTTTTAAGAGACTGTATTTTTAAGTAATCTCTACACCCAACCTGGGGCTCAAACTTACAACCCTGAGATCAAGAGTCGCAGGCTCTCCTGACTGAGCCGGCCGGCACCCCAAGGCAACATTTCATATATCAGCCAGTCAGGAGGAGAGAGGGACCAACCAATTTTCTCAGAGAAAATGAATTATGAACTGAAATGCTAGATTTAAAGTGATGCTGCAGTATGGAGTCAGAGTATCTTAAATGTTGAAAGGAACATCAGCGATCATCCAAGTAAGTGTTGTTGTTGTTGTTTTTAAAGATTTATTTATTTGAGAGAGCGAGTGAACACATGTGTGGGAGGGGCAGGGGAGAGGCAGAGGGTGAGTCTTGAGCAGACTGTCTGCAGAGCCCAACACAGGGCTCAATCTCCGACTCTGAGAACTAGACCTGAGCTAAAACCACGAGTCAGGCGCTTAACCAACTGCACCACCCAGATGCCCCAAGTGGTTTTTAAACCCTTTTGGGGCCACTGATATTCCGCTCCCTACTTCTGTCCATCACCATTTTTCAAAACAAAAGTCTTACATAGAATCCCAACATACAAATGAGGATAAAGTAAAACTAAAAAAACGGACAAAGGAAGAAGGAGCACCTGAAACCACAGATGGCTTCTCTAGAGCACGCCTTTATTTAAAAGCAAAAAAACAACACAAACACGCCCTTTCCCTAGACCTCGGAAGAATCCCTCCTTTAATCGATCTCATCAGAAATATCAAAGTTTCTCTAGATAAGTAGGTGGAAAACTTTTTGTGGATCATATAGTGTCTGTCACAACTACTCAGTTCTACCACTGTAGCAGGAAAGCAGCCACAAACCATATATCAATGAATGGGCATGGCTGTGTTCCAATAAAACTTTATTTATTAAACCAGGTAATGGGCTGTCCTGGGCTACAGAGTATTGACTCATGCACTGGAAAATATTTGGTGGGTAGAAAATAGGCCAGAGGATATGTGACCCTAGAGTTAGCTGTAAACAACTATCAAATCCTCTCAATTCTCCCTCAGAAATCTAGTCACATAATCTGGCTTCTCCTTATCCTTTAGCTTTCCTTGTCACCAGCATTCTCTCATGAAGTTCATCTTCTGCCACTATATCTTCACCAATACACTTTCTTTTTTTTTTTTTTTTTAAGATTTTATTTATTTATTTGACAGATCACAAGTAAGCAGAGAGGCAAGCAAAGCAAAGAGAGAAGGAGAGAGAGGAGGAAGCAGGCTTCCTGCTAAGCAGAGAGCCCGATGCGGGACTTGATCCCAGGACCCTGAGATCATGACCTGAGCCGAAGACTGAGGCTTAACCCACTGAGCCACCCTTCACCAATACACTTTCAATCTCACCCCATCTCTGACTGAAACACTGCTAGCAGGAATGAAAAGTGGTACAGCAACTCTGGAAAAGACTTTGGTGGTTTCTTGCAAACTAAACATGAGGTTACTTCATGACCCAAGAATTGTACTCTTGGGCATTTATCCCAGAGGAATGAAAACCTACATTCACACAAAACCTGTACAAAAACGTCCAGAGTAGCTTTATTTCTAATAGCCAAGAACTGGAAACAGTCTAGAAGTCCTTCAACAGGTGACTGATTAAACACACTGGGGTACATCCACAGAATGGACTAATAAAACTCAGCAATCAAAAGGAATTATCATTACTCACACGACTATTTACCCTGATCTCGTGGGAATTAAGCTGAGTGAAAAAAGGGGGGGGGGGCGCCTAGGTGGCTCAGTGGGTTAAGCCTCTGCCTTCGGCTCAGGTCATGATCCCAGGGTCCTGGGATCGAGCCCCGCGTCGGGCTCTCTGCTCAGCGGGGAGCCTGCTTCCCTTCCTCTCTCTCTGCCTGCCTCTCTGCCTACTTGTGATCTGTCTGTCAAATAAATAAATAAAATCTTTAAAAAAAAATTTTGAAATGATCTATTAAGCAGAATTTTCCATGCTTCTGTTCACCATTAGTTTATATAATCAAATCTATTATAATTTACATGTGACTAGTTATTATTGAGAAATGCTTCAAAGAGCTCAGATTTTTTAGTGGGGGTGGGGAGAAGGGAGGCTTAAATCATTTATTATTTTGTCTTACATTTTTCTTTGTTTTAAAGATTTATTTATACAGTGTAGGGATAGAAGGTACATACCTCAATATCATCAAAGCCATCTATGAAAAACCCACAGCAAATATCATTCTCAATGGGGAAAAACTGAGAGCTTTTTCCCTAAGGTCAGGAACATGGCAGGGCTGTCCACTATCATCACTGCTGTTCAACATCGTACTAGAAGTCGTGGCCTCTGCAATCAGACCCCAAAAAAAGGTGTCCAAATTGGCAAAGAAGTCAAATTCTCACTCTTTGCAGATGACATACTTTATGTGGAAAACCCAACAGACTTCACCCAAAACTGCTAGAACTCATACAGGAATTCAGTAAAGTGGCAGGATATAAAATCAATGCACAGAAAATCAGTCGCATTTCTATACACCAACAAGAAGGCAGGAGAAAGAGAAATTAAGGAGTTGACCCCATTTATAACTGCACCCAAAACCACAAGATACCTAGAAATAAATCTAACCAAAGAAGTAAAGAATCTGTACTCAGAAAACTATAGAATCCTCATGAAAGAAATTGAGGAAGACACAAAGAAATGGAAAAACGTTCCATGCTCATGGATTGGAAGAATATTGTGAAAAGGTCTATGTTAGCTAGAGCAATCTACACATCTAATGCAATCCCTATCAAAATACCATCAACTTTTTTCAAAGAAATGGAACAAATAATCCTAAAATTTGTATGGAACCAGAAAAGACCTTGAATATCCAGAAGAATATTGAAAAAGAAAAGCAAAGCTGCTAGCATCAGAGCTTCGGACTTCAAGCTCTATTACAAAGCTGCAGTCATCAAGACAGTATGGTACTGACACAAAAACAGACACATAGATCAATGGAACAGAACAGAGAGCCCAGAAAGGGACCCTCAACTCTATGGTCAACTAATCTTCAACAAAGCAGGAAAGAATATCCAATCGAAAAGACAGTCTCTTCAACAAATGGTGTTGGGAAAATTGAACAGCCACATGCAGAAGAATGAAACTGGATCATTTCCTTACACCACACACAAAAACAGACTAAAAATGGATGAAAGACCTAAATGTGAGACAGAAATCCACCAAAATCCTTGAGGAGAACAGAGGCAGCAACCTCTTTGACCTTGGCAGCAGCAACTTCTTGCTAGACACATCTCCAAAGGCAAGGGAAACAAAGGCAAAAATGTAACTACTAGGACTTCATCAAGATAAAAAGCTTCTGCACACCAAAAGAAACAGTCAACAAAACCAAAAGATAATTGTCAGAATGGGAGAAGGTATTTGCAAATGACATATCAGATAAAGGTCTAGTATCCAAAATCTATAAAGAACGTATCAAACTCAACACCCCAAGAACAAATAATCCAATCAAGAAATGGGCAGAAGACAAGAACAGACATTTCTGCAAAGAAGACGTCCAAGTGGCCAACAGACACATGAAAAAGTGCTTCACATCACTCGCATCAGGGAAATACAAATCAAAACCACAATGAGATACCACCTCACACCAGTCAGAATGGCTAAAATTTACAAGTCAGGAAACCACAGATGTTGGCAAGGATGCAGAGAAAGGTGAACCCTCCTACACTGTTGGTGGGAATGCAAGCTGGTGTAGCCACTCTGGAAAACAGTATGGAGGTTTCTCAAAAAGTTGAAAACAGAGCTACCCTATGACCCAGCAATCTCACTACTGGGTATTTACCCTAAAAATACAAATGTAGTGATCTGAAGGAGCATGTGCACCTGAATGTTTATAGCAGCAATGTCCACAATAGCCAAACCATGGAAAGAACCTAGATGTCCAACGACAGATGAAGGGATAAAGAAGATGTGGTATATATACACAATGGAATATTATGTAGCCATCAAAAAATGAAATCTTGCCATTTGCAACAATGGGGATGGAACTAGAGGGTATTATGCTACAAAAATAAGTCAATCAGAGAAAGACAATGATCATCTGATCTCACTGATATGTAGAATTTGAGAAACAAGGCAGAGGCTCATAGGGGAAGAGAGGAAAAAATGAAACAAGATGAAACCAGAGAGGGAGACAAACCATAAGAGACTCTTAACCTCAGGAAACAAACTAATGGTTGTTGGAATGTAGGGGGGTGAGAGGGTTGGGGTAGCTGGGGGTGGACATTGCGGAGGGTATGTGCTATGGTGAGTGCTGAGAATTGTGTAAGACTGATAATTCACAGACCTGTACCCCTGAAACAAATAATACACTGTATGTTAATAAAAAATAAAGATTTACTTATTTGAGAGAGTGCACACCCGTGAATGTGCACACATGAGCAAGGGGAGGGGCAGAGAGAGAGAGAGGGAGGAAGCAGACTCCCCACTGAGCATGGAGCCTAATGTGGGGCTCAATCTCAGGAACCTTAGATCATGACCTGAACCAAAACCAAGAGTCAGGCACTTAACTGACTGGGCCACCCAGGCAACCCTTGTCTTGTAGTTTTCTTTCTTTGAATTTCTCTATACCCACTCTTTAGTAAAAGAATCGTTTTTAAACAAGTGTCCTCTAAATACGTACCCATCTATATTTAATGCCTTAAATATCAATTCATTCTCAAAAAGGGATCTATTATATGATCTCATTGAAAAAAGGAAGTTTTCTTTTTTCTTTTTTGTAAGGATTTTATTTATTTATTTGACAGACAGAGATCACAACAGGCAGAGAGGCAGGCAGAGAGAGGTCGGGGGGAAGCAGGTTCCCTGCCGAGCATAGAGCCCGATGCGGGGCTCGATCCCAGGACCCCGGGATCATGACCTGAGCCGAAGGCAGAGGCTTTAACCCACTGAGCCACCCAGGTGCCCCGAAAAAAGGAAGTTTTAAAATCAAAGTAAATTAAGATAAAGGGTGTGAGATGGAATCTAAAAGAAAGCTGAAAAGTATTGCTCGTGCTAAACATTTAATAAAAGTAATTCTATTTTCACATTAATTCTTGTGTTAATTAAAAAAAACCTACTCCAATAAACACACACACACACACACACACACATCTCTCTAATAAAGAAAATGTCTCAGCAGTCTAAGCTGAAAGATCATGGACTAAGAATAACCTATTAATAACCTCCTGGTGTCAAAGATTACTCTAAACAAGTTGAGTAACCATGAGTCACTATTAAATGGCTATGCTAGAAAAGGCTACTCCCTTTGCCCCTCTTAAATATGCCAACATAGAGCAAACTTATTCCTCTCATGAAATGAGTGAATATAGCCATTCAACACTGTGAACACATGTATTCACAGCAATGAAGGGACCCAAGTATAAGCTGAACAGGCAGTTGTACCTTCTTTATATAGCATGCGATGGGCAAAGAGTGTGCAAATAGCCATTACATACATAGATTTATGTGGCTGTTAGCAATGAAAGAACAAATTCCACCTCATCCCACTCCACCCTCATGCCCCAGTTACCTAAAAATAAGGATGGTAAGATAAACCATGTAAGGGAAGTAGTTTTCAAATTCTTTTTAAAAGGTGTGGCATGGTACCTAAGGGACTAATCTATTTGTATTATATACAATTCTTAATAAGGCAGCTGTGTACCATATAAAACAAGCAAAAATAATAACATATTACAAACGGGAGAATAAGCATTCAAATGTTGTATTTACCATTTCGTCTACAAAATCACAAGAAATGAATGAGAAAATGCCCGTGGATATAATGAGTAAAGCAGAAACAGGCAAAGATTTACCATAGGTTTGGCAGAGCAGAGAGTGAATTCTCATTGTACTGGTTATATTAGGAACAACAGCTCTCTTTATATGGATCTTGAGAATAATGACAGGAAACTATTATACCTCAAAATAAGACAGATGGCCATTCTCTATGAAAGCACCTTGCAAAATACGGTGTTTTTTCAGCATAAGGATGTGTCAACCATGCAAAGCTTGTATTTCTTCTACAAGACCTAGGTGGGCTCTTGGCCTGTGCCAAATACATATCCAGAGACAGAAATCTGCTCTCTTGAAGGGAAGCCAATTTCTACCTATCATTTTTCCTAATAGCAAGATGAAATTGGACTCCCTGTTTTACTTCCACTTACAGGTTTTAATTCTACCTCCTGCCACCATCTGGAACCTTCCCTTTCCTCATATAAGATGATCCCCTAAAAACCTTTAACTAAGAGCCTAGGGCTCACATTTTATTCTTTCTCTACTTCACATCTCCAGTTCATTCAATTATTCCTCATGGCAGAGTTCTCAATCTCTGTGCCAGATGGACATTCCTCTCCCAACACATTCTAGTTTCTCTATATCCTCAAGTATGGACTGGTCTATATACAGAAGACAATTACTTTGAATTTAAATACTGTATTTCTATTATTGCCACCTAGGCTTTCAATAGTCTTTCTGGGTACTTCACTACATGATCTATTCTCAGGGCAAAGGCATGTGGTTTGTAAGCCACCTCTATCTCAGCTGGCCCATGGATCGTTTTTTCTTACTCTCTTCATTGAATTATAATTGACACAGAAGAAACCACACAGATTTTAAAGTGTACAACTTGATTAAGTTTAAACTTATGTGTATACCCATGAACCCATCAAGACATATTAAACATACCCATCACCACTAAGAGTCCTCTGAAGTCCCCCACTTTGCCAACTCCACTCTAACCCTCCACATCCCTGCCAATCCCAAAACAACCACTAATCTACTTTCTGTCATTATGGCTATCCATAGAGTTTTGTAGAAACAGAGCCATACATTATGTACTCTTTACAGACTGGTTTCTTTCACTCAACATAATTTTGAGATTCCTTCATGCTGTTGTGTACAACAACAATTCCTTCTTTTTTATTGCTGAGTAGTATTCCTTTCAATGGACATACCACAACTGGTTTATTCACACACCTGGACTATTTCCTACTTTACACTATTATAGATAATGTTGCTATGAACAGTCATGTACAAGTCTTTGTGTGGACATTATTTCTTCTTCTCTTGGTAAATACCCAGGAATGGGATGCTAGATGCAAAATTAGCTTTTAAAGAAACCGTTAAACTGTTTTTGGTAGTGGTTTCTCATCTTACATTCCCACCAGCAGTTTCAAATGTTCTGCATAATCACCAACATTTGGTATAGCCTGAGTTTTCAATTTTTGCCATTCTAATAGGTGTGTAGTGGTATCTCCTCATGGTTTTACTTTGCAATTCCCTAATGATTAATATCTTTTCAAGTGCTTATCCAAAAGCTGAGTGTTTTCTTAGGTGAAGTGTGTATTTGGATTTCTTGCCCACTTTTTATAGGGTTGTTTGTTTTCATATTGCTAAGTTTTCAGAGTTCTTCATATATTCCAGATGCAATCTTTTATCAGATATATGCTTTGCAAAGATTCTCCCTCCTTCTGTGGCTTGTCTTTTCATTCTTTTAACTGTCTTTTGAAGGGCAGAAAGTTTTAGCGGTGATCAATTCCAATTTACTAATTTTTCATTTAATAGGAGTATGTTTTGGTATCAGATCTAAGAATTCTTTGCTTAGCCCAAGGTCACAAAGATTTTCTGTTTTCTTTTAGAAGCTTTATAATTTTAGGTTTTACATTTAGTTGTGTGATCCGTTTTGAGTTAATTTTCATATATGGCATGAGTTATGGGTCCTACATTTTTTTCACATATGTAGCTATCAAATTGTTTCAGCACCAACTGTTGAAAACAACCACCCTTTCTCCTCTGAATTGCATTTGCTCCTTTGTCAAAAATTTTCCATATACATGTAGGCTTATTTCTAATTCTGTTCTGTTCCACTGGCCTATGTGTCTTCTTTATGTTGATGCCACACTGTTTTGATTATTGCACCATTAGAATTCTTGAAATCAGATGCTGTGAACCCTCCGACTTTGTTTTTGTTCCAATTTGTTTTGATTGTAGGTCCTCTGAATTTTCATACAAATTTTAGAGCCAGCTTGCCAATTTATATAAATAAGCCTGCTAGGATTACAATGAATCTATAAAATCACATTTGGGGAGAACTGACACTTTAACAATATTGAGTCTTCCAACCCATGAACAGGTATATTTCTCACTTATTTAGGTCTTTCAACTCTTAGCAAGATTCTGTAGTTCTCAGTGTATAGGTCTTTTACTTTGTAAGATTATCTCTAAATGTTTTGTATTTTCTCAATACTACTCCAAATGATTTTTTTTTTTCAATTTCAATTTGGGATTTTCCATTGTATTATTACAGAAATACAACTGTCTTTGTATATTTATGTTGTAACCTGTGACTTTGCTGAATTTATGTATTAGTTCTACTAGTGTTTTTGTAAATTCCTTCAGCTTTTCTATGTAGATGATCACATCATCCACAAATATAGTTTTACATCTTCCTCTTTATGTCTTTTTTTTTTTTTTTTCTTGCCTGACTGTGCTACAAACTCCTAGAACAAAGTTGAACAGAAGTGGTAAAAGTGAACATCCCTTTTTCTTTTTCCCCCTTTCTTATTCTTGATCTTGGAAATACATGATTCAGCCTTTCATCATTATGTATATAGTGCTAGCTGTAGGGTTTCTGTAGATGCCCCTTGTTAGGTTGTGGAAATTCTATTCCTAATTTGCTGAGAGTTTTCATCAGGATCGGGTTTTTTTTCCCCCTCTTCTTTCTTTTCACCTACTGACATGTAGTTTGTCAATACAATGAACTATACTGATTGATTTTTGAACGTTAAACTAGTTATGGGTTCTAGAAATAATACATCATTTGGTCATGATGTATGGTCCTACTGTTAGATTCAATTTCCTAAAATTTAGTTTATAACTTGCACATCTATGTTCATAAGGGATATTAGTCTATAATTTTCTTGTAATGTCTTTGGTTTTGGTATTAGGGTAATCCTGGCCTCAGAGAATGAGTTAAGTAATATTTTTTTCTTAAATTTCCTAGAGAAGTTTATGTAGAAATCATGTTATTTCTTCCTTAAATGTTTGGTAGAAATTTTTAGTGAAACCATCTATGGCTAGATTTTTTTTTTGGGGGGGGGGAGAAAATTACTAATTTTGAATTACTTTAATGGCTATAAGGCTATTAAAGTCATCTATTTTTTTCTTGAGTGAGCCTGGGTAAGTTATCTCTTTCAAAGAGTCTGTCCATTTCATCTAAGTTGTCCGATTCATTGGCATGAAGTTGTTCACAATATCCCCTGATTACCCTTTTAATATCTGTAGAATCTGTAGTGATTTCAACTTTCAATGCAGATACTGGTGACTTGTGTCTTCTTCTGATCAGTCCTAGCTAGATTTTATCAATTTTATTCATCTTCTCAAAGATCAAGCTTTTTGGTTTTGAGTTTTTTTCCCTGATTTTTATTTAATGAATTTCTGATTTGATCTTTATTTACTTCCTTTCTTCTTACTCTGTTAAATTTGCTCTTTGACTGGTTTCTTAAGGTGGGGACTAAGACCTTTCTTCTAATATTTGCATTTAATGCTATAAAATTTCCCCAACTAATGTTTTAAAAGCAACATTACACTAATTCCGATGTTGTTTTTTTTTACCACTCAACTTTCTAATTTCTTTGACCCATGAATTATTCAGAAGTATGTTTAGTTTCCAAATATTCTGGAATTTTTCTAAGACTGTTATTGATGTCTAATTAATGTACTATATCTAATTAATTCTACTGTAGTCACGGAACATATATTATATAAATTTATCCATTTAAATGTACTAGAACTTCTTTTAAGGCCCAAAATATGGTCTACATTTACAAAAAACGTGCCATATGTCACAAAGGTGGGAGTGTTCTGCTGTGGTTCTAGAACTATCAGTCAGGTCAAGTTGGTTGATAGTATCTTTCTGGTCTACTAGAAGATCCTTGCTGATTGTCTACTTACTTGTTCTATCAAGTACTGAGATTGGAGTACTGAAATCTCCATTTAAAATTGTGGATGTGACTGACTTACCTGGCAATTTTATCAGTTTTTGCTTGATTTTGCTTTAAGGCTCTGTTACTAGTTGCATACATATTTAGGATTGCTGTGTCCCTTGGATTAATTGACCTTTATCATGAAATTATTTTATCCCTGGTAATATTCTTTTGCTCTGAAAACTACTTTTGCCTGATATTTAATAGAGGCACTCCAGTTTTTTCTTTTGACAAGTATTAATATGGCATATCTTTTTTCCATTCTTGTAGGCTGAGTCCTTATCTTTATTTTTAAAATATTCATTCGTTGATTCATTCATTCATTCCTTTATTTAGAGAGTACAGGAGCACAGGTGAGGGGAGGGGCAGAGGGAGAGGGAGACAGATAGCATCCCAAGCAGACTCCACACTGAGCATGAAGTCTGTTGTGGGGCTGGATATCATGACCCTGAGATCACAACCTGAGCCGAAATCAAGAGTTGGAGGCTCAACTGACTGATCCACCCAGGTATCCCTGTGTCATTATCTTTAAAGTTCATTTCTTACAGGCACATAAAGTTAAATCAATTCAAATCAACAATCTCTGTCTTTTAATTGAGGTATTCAGACCATTTATATTTAATGTGATTACTGCTATGGTATTTGAGTCTATCATCTTGCTGTTTGTTTTCCATTTGTCCCATCTGTTCCTTAATCCCCCCTTTTCCTCTTTTTCTGCCTTCTTTTGGTTTAATCAAGTATTTTTTAATACTTTTTAATATTTTAAAAATATTTTTAATACCAATTATTTTATTTTAATCAAATGATTTTGTTTTATTTTCTCCTTTGGCATGTAGTTTTTTTGTTTTTGTTTTTAAAGATTCTAGTGCAAAGCTGTATTTTTTTCTGTATTGCATTTTATCAGTTAAGATCATGCCGTTCCTTCAACCTCTGCACCACCACCCCTAGCTAACTAACCCTCCTCTGGTGTTGGGATTCAGTTACATATAGAGTTTACTATCCTTCTATAGTATTTGTCATTCACAAACTCTGTTAATAAGCCCTTTGATTCTCTTCATATAAATCAGTAACAACAAATCAACAGCTTAGAGTTGAGGATAGTATCTTTTAACAGATCACTAGAACCTTGCCTAGAAGCTCTGAGTGATCTACTAATCATATCCACTAGGTATAATTATTCATCCAATCATTAGAAATGTCCCCTGGGCAACCTGAACTATAGGGGAAGATAATTAATGAAATAAAACTACACGGAAGACACTGGGTAGATCTCCTGAGAAGGGTCATTTATCTCACTACTTCTATGTGTGGTACTACTAAAAGGAAATGTGATACTTGGTCAACATCATAAAAATCTTGAAGATACGTGGCTATTACACACTATTAGTCACAAACTCAAAATACAAATTGTTACATACTCTCAGTAATACCTGTTTTATCCTATTCAGTAGGAATTAAGAGTTCAGAAGAGTCATAAGGTAACAGCATTTCAATTTAACTGTCCCCTGTATTCTACTTTCAATAAATGCAAATAGTTATTAAGCTGTCTTTGGAAGGTTTATAGTCTAAAAGGGGAAGAAAGAATAAACAAACATCATTCGTATATTAAAAATGTTAAGTGCTACAAAGGAAAATAGAGCAAGATCAAGAGGAACAGGAATGCCAGAGAGGAGAGTTGCATTTTAAATAGGGTGTTGTGTGGAGCGCCTGGGTGGCTCAGAGGGTTAAAGCCTCTGTATTTGGCTCAGGTCATGATCTCAGGGTCCTGGGATCGAGCCCCAAATCAGGCGCTCTGCTCAGCAGGGAGACTGCTTCCTCCTCTCTCTCTGCCTGCCTCTCTGCCTGCTCGTGGTCTCTGTCAAATAAATAAATAAAATCTTAAATAGGGCGTTGTGTGAAAAGTGACATTTGAGCAAAGACTTGAAGGTGGGGAGTAAGCCAAGCAGAAAGCTGGAGGAAGAACATTCTAGGCAAAAGAAACAGCCAAATGCAAAGGCTTAAAGGCAAAAGCCTGACTGGAGTGTATAAAGAAAGGAAATCAATGTTGGGAGAGCACCTGGGGAAGGGACCATTGAAGCCACAGGCCTGACTATCCAGGGCAAGGGTCATTGTGTATTTTTCCGCTAAAGGGTAGACAGCAAATATTTTAAGCTTTGCAGGCCACATAAGATCGCTATTGCATATTCTTCTTTGCTTTTTAAACCAATCCTTTAAAAATGTAAAAACCATTCTTAGCTCACAAGCCTCATAAGAACAGGCCTAGACAAGGATTTGGGCTGTAGAACTCAGTTCAGACCCTTGTAAGGACTCTGACTTTTACCCTAAGGAAAATATTATTTGACACATGTTTTGAAAGAACCACTATGCTTGTAGGGAGGCAAGAGAGACCAGTTAAAAGGATACTGTAGTAATCCAGAGCAGAGATGATGGTAGCCCAGACTAAAGTGGTAACTAGCAAAATGGGAGAAGTGGTTAGATTCTGGCTTTTTAAATTTTCTTCTCCCCAAATAAAGTGAATGGATTTGCTTCATGAACTGGATATGGGAAATGTGAAAGGAGTCATGCATGATGCAAGACTCTTGGTCTGAAAAACAAGAAGGACCGAGTTTCATTAACTATGGTTGGAAAGACTGTGAGCGGATGGTGAAGTGTTTTGTTTCAAAATAAAGCAGAATTTATATTCCTTCAATCCTGCCACAACTTTGTAGCTATTTTATTTACTCTTCTAGAACTTCAGAATAATTTTTTAAATTACAAAAATCCTACTGGCATTTGAATTAAATTGCTTTAAGCTTAAAAATTAATTGAGAAGAAATGGCATCTTAACTGTATGCCAGCTGATAACATGGACCAGGTATTCTTTGGTGCCTCCAAATAAGGTTTTATAGTTTTTTACATAAAAGGTCTTCATACTTCCTGATGAAAGTATTCCCAGACATCTTATACTTTTTTTTACAATTGTAAATGAAGTACTTTCTTAAAATATTACAATTTCTAAATAGTTCTGATTGGCATTTAGGGGTGCAATGAATTTTTTATCAATTTAGCTGCCCTGGTGAACTCTCACTTTCAAACTGGTTTACTTGTGTTTTACACAGATATATGAATATCTCAACAATGTAATTTTCCCTGTTTATTTGTAGTACATTTATTTTTATTTCTAAACAATTTCTTTATGTACTGGCTAGATTTCCAGAACAATGCTAAGTAAGTCATAGCTAGCATGATTTTATTGGGACCATCTTCAAGTTTTCAGTTTGAAGTATGAAGTCTAAGTTGTTTTTCATGGTTTTTAACAAGTGATCAGATTTTCATCTTTTCATGTCTCAGTTCCCTCTTCACCATCTGCATCAGTTGCTACTTTCTTTTGAAGCTTGATAACAAGGTGAGTCAGAAAATTCATGGTCCTCCTCCCTCCTCTTAATCTATTTCAGAGTAAATAATTTACATGGATTGCCTTTCAGAATTGTTCTTTTCCTCTGAAATGAATTTTTTCATAAATTCAACTATTTTTCTTTGCTTTGTTTATCCTAATAGCAAGAAGTCTATTTTTGCTAAGGTTTAAAGTAGGAGTTCAACTCAGTGTTATTGACATTTTGGGCCAGATAATACTGCTAAGTCTGCCAGATAATACTGCTAAGGTCCTGGTTGTGGGAGCTGTCCCATGCTTAGCACATGTCTGGCCTTTTTACTAATTAGATGCCAGTGGCAGTCCTCCCTCCAGTGTTAAAACCAATAATGTCTCTAGACATTGCCAAATGTCCCATAAAGGGGAAAATTGCCCCTGGCTGAAAACCACTGATTTAGTAAAGTAGATGATATGAATTCCAACAGATAGAGTGAGAGAGTGTGTGTGAGCGAGTAAAAGACAGCACTGAGAGAGCAGGGCTTGATCCCCAGAGATCATGACTTGAGCCAAAACCAAGAGTTGGATGTTTAACTGACTGAGTCATCCAGGTGATCTTAAACTTGCTTTCTATAATTACAGAACTTATCTCCAATGCCACCTCCTCAAGGAAGCTTCCTCATATAACCCATCTAAATTAGGATACTCCCCCTACCTGACGCAACTGACCTAGACACACATACACCTTCCATTAACTACCACAGATTTCAAAGTGTAGACTTCTGGGGACCCTTGAGACCCTTTCAAGGGAACCATGAGGTCAAAATTATTTTCAATTGGGCGCCTGGGTAGCTCAGTTGGTTGAGCAACTGCCTTCGGCTCAGGTCATGATCCCGGACTTCCAGGATCGAGTCCCGCATCAGTCTCCCAGCTCCTTGGGGAGTCTGCTTCTCCCTCTGACCTTCTCCCTCTGACCTTCTCCTCTCTCATGCTCTCTCTCACTCATTCTCTCTCAAATAAATAAATAAGATCTTTAAAAAAAAATTATTTTCAATCAATACTAACACATTATTTGCCTTTTTCTGTTATACTGCCATTAGCACTGATAGCAATGACCTCCAACACTGAGTCAAGACATGGAGAGCAAACTGTACTATCACTGTAATCTTTTATCATCAAGCACTCAGTTAACCAAAAAAAAAAAAAAAAAAAAGTCAGTTTCACTTAAGAATGTTAGGAGGAAGCAGGAACAAAATATTCATTTTATTAAATTTTGATCTTTGAGTACACATATGTCTTTTTAACATTGGTGTGATAAATGGGGAGCATGTATTAGCACCTTCTGACCCTTCCGGAAGTGTAACTGGCTGTCTTAAGGAAATGTACTTGTAAAATTGTTGAGCTATGAGCTGAACAAGCCACTTTTTTAATGGAGAATCATTTTTACTTGAAAGAAAACTGACATATCATTCAGGGTTGGACATCTGGCATATATTTTCTTGAAAATGAATGAAGTAAACCTGTCACTTTTAGGGAAAACACCCAACAGTATTTGTTACCAAATCTAAATTTTGAATACAAAATGCAGATCACTTCCCAACACTTAAGATTTTTCTGATGGGATTGTAGTACTACTTAAAAATATGAATTTTTGATATTGTATAATGTGTTAGCATTTGGAAGATGTGTTTATGTCAGTGATCTAATATTTTCTAAATGATCAATGAATGTTACAAAATCATACATGGATAAAAGATCTTTTCAAAATACAGGGTATCAGGGGCGCCTGGGTGGCTCAGTGGGTTAAAGCCTCTCCCTTTGGCTCAGGTCATGATCCCAGGGTCCTGGGATCGAGCCCCACATCAGGTTCTCTGCTCCTCTCTCTCTCTCTGCCTGCCTCTCTGCCTACTTGTGATCTCTGTCTGTCAAATAAATAAACAAAATCTTAAAAAACAAAAAAAAGATCTTTTCAAAATACAGAGTATGAAAAGTATATTCACAACACTTTCAGGTTCTATTACAACCAAGGAACTATCAATTGTTGAATTTTGGTTTGGTATAAAAAATATTCAAAATTATTTGAAAGCCTTTTCTTAAAATATACCTCCTTTTCCTACCTATACATCTGTATGAGGCCAGATTTTCTTTATGTATTTCAACCAAAATAACTAACACATGACAGCAGACTGAATGCAAACACAAATATGAGAATCTAGCTGTCATCTGTTACACCAGACCTTTTTTTTTTTTTAAGTTTTATCATATCATTAACATTTATCGATATCTTATGATGGGAATGTGAGAGACTAAAATTTCCAGGGAAGATCTAACTGAATAGCCTGTAACAAAATCTTAATCCCATGAGTATGAACTTCTCTTCTTCACAAGAACACAGGTAAACCAGAGCCTTGGACTTAAAAAAGATGTTAAGCAGTCAAATATTCAATAACCCAAGACAGGAAACAACCTTCTAAAATAAACAACAGGGTGGTAAATGTCATTTCAATGAGTGTTGAAACACTCATTCAAATAATAGTAGGGAGTCCCAGCCCATGGGAGTCAGGTACTAAGGGCATAAGTGGACCAGAAATAACACAGGGGTCAAAGAGCCCATGTTCTAATAAGGGAGACAAAAATCCGACACAAACAAAATCATGTTTAAGATGGTGGCAGTGCTGGCATTTCCAAAGGAGGTGGCCAAAAGGTAGAGATTTGTTTTAGGGGTAAGGATGAGGAAGGAAAGGGAGTACTCTGGTAAGCCATCTAGGAAAAAAGAAAGGTACAGGGTGGTTCTGAAAGATGAATGGGTCTGAGGCAGAAATGGAGGGGTGGATAAGACAAAGGCATTAAAAACAGTATAGCTGATTATTTGCTTTAGTTGCTCTAACAAACAGAGGCAAGCTGAGATTGTTAAAGTACACAAAATAAAGGGAAGGAGGGTTGAAAATCACCTAGAGAAGCAGAGACCAGGTCATGAAGGGTCTTGTGTGCCATGGGAGGAGTCTGCAAGGAAGGTTTAAAGTAGGGGAGGTATTTTAGAAAGATACTAAGGGCTAAGCTACTGCTAAGGTCCTTAAGAAAGGTCATGAGGGTCTTCATCAAGTGGGAATGGATGTCATGATCAATTCATAAATCCCTTAGGAAGTAGGGGTTAATACAATTTTGTGAAAGATTGCATCTTAAAAAAGGAGACAGACTGGGATGAAAGCCAAGTTTTAGGCTATGGTGATGGGTAGAGGGAGACACTAGTCATGGATAAAAGCAACACAGAAAGGAGGAAAGGAAACCAGAGAGGTACTGCTCCAAGGCAACCACCAGTGGAAACAGCGATTTCAGGATCAGATAAACCACTTCAACAATGAAAACAAAACAAAGCCAAAAACAAAACCATCATCCCCCCAATTTAAACGAACTTGAAAACCTGAAATGAAAAACTGAGAAAAAAGTTAGAAATCAATCTATTAGATGGCAGTACAGAAGAAAGCATGTGGTGTTTAAGCATTAGCAAATGCTACTTTAGGACTCTATTTTAAAAACTCCAAACTGGGAATTATTGATCTTTTAAAATCACCTCATAATGTCTTGTATTTGCTTCTAATCAAAAAATTGAAAACATAAAATAAAGCCAAATACATACCTTTTCTGCTTTTTTGTCAGATATGTCTTGCTTTTCCAGAACGGCCATGCTCTCCTTCAGGTTCTTCACAATGTCTGCTGGAGATTTGTGCGACTTCCCGAATGGGAACGGCATGGCGGCAGCGATGGATGCCTCGCTGCGCTCTGCCTGCTTTACCTGCGGACACAGAAAGGCACAGGTGAGAAAAAGTGGGGTCAACAGAAAAAAACATGCTTTTTAAATCCTAACATGGGAAGAAAATCAGTGTTTGAGAAAGTCACTTTACAACAGAACTTTCAAAATGAGCAGGAACTGAGAAACCCACAAATAATCAAAGGAAATGATAATACAGAAATATCTTGGAATTACAGAACACTTTGTACTTTTCAAAATACCTTTTTTATCACCTGCTCTCCTAACCACTCATTTGAGGAGGAACATGCTGATGCTGATGAGCATGGCAGCTAGTACTGCCAGGCCCCATACTGAGCACTTTAATTCATCATCTTATGTGATCTTTTTAAACAATTCCCTGAGGGACATTACTACCATTACTACTCCCATTTACAAGTGAACTTTAATGAGGTCAAGAAACTGACTCAAGGTACTAAACGATAAAACCAGCGCAGGTCTGTCTTGATCCAAAGTGTCCTTAGTCACTGCACTATACCTCTAATTAATAGATATCTCTATTTTACAGTTGAGGAAACTGAGGCAAAAAGCTAGGTAAGGAGCTCAGCCAAACAGCACTAGTAACAGGCTCACTCACTAGGTCTTGGCCAGTGTTTACACTGTTTTCTCCCAAGCACCCAGTGGGCACACACCTCCTTCTCTTTAGTCAGTCAGGGTCTCAGAGTTGGAGAGAAACTTGGACCAAGCCTTGAGCAAATCTCTAGGCAGATCCTCAAGTCCCTTAAGTAACAGTTTCAATGTGTACTCTTTCTGCCTGGATAAGACTATCTCCTATGAAGGAACTCACTAGATAAAACCCTGGGAATAATGAACTTCTGGAAGTTCTTAATTTTTTTGTGGGTAGCAGAAAACAATATTTCAACCACATAAACCACAATATTACATCATATAAAAGGAGGACATCAACTATTCCAAGAAGTCACCATGAAAAAACAAAGTTACTAACAAGACAAACAATGGAAGTAACTTGGGAACGTGTCAGAACTTGTAATAACTTTTACTAGATAAACTGAAAGAAGTTAGCTCATAGACATTAAACAACCTCAAATAAGATACCAAAAGGTAACATTTTTGAGAAGAACCTTACAGCCCCACTTAGGTCAGTGGTTTTCAAACTGTGACTTTCAATCTCCTATATTTAACTGTCCCTGGGGCCCACTGCCCACCTCCGCCCAAGTTTTTTTTCCCCATGTCAACACAAAGTATCTCCACTGCACAGCATCATTAACACTTCTTTTGGACTTTGCCTAAGACTTTACTTGAATAAAAGTATTTGAATGTTTTTTCTCTCAAGTCTGAGATATAGGGACCTGCATATCTTGTTTATAAACACACTTGGGGGGAAGAGCATGCAAATTCATGCTAATGTTAAGCCTACAATTAAAACATGAATAAGTGTGATATTTCTTGACATTTTTTTTTAAAGATTTTATTTATTTTTTTTGACTGACAGAGATCCCAAATAGGCAGAGAGGCAGGCAGGGGCGGTGGGGAGGGCAGGAAGCAGGCTCCCTGCTGAGCAGAGAGCCCGATGCGGGGCTTGATCCCAGGACCCTGAGATCATGATCTGAGCTGAAGGCAGAGGCTTAACCTGATGAGCCACCCAGGAGCCCCTCTTGACATGTTTTGATATGACCTGTTCTGACCAATCTTTACACCCAAGTATCACCTATATAACTTACCATCTTTCTATCAGCTTGTAAATCTGCTTGATCACAGGACCAAAGAGAACCACAGGTTCTCAAAATCCAAAGATGCATAAAAATGTATCTAAATATCTTTTCTATGACAAGAAGTTTAGATCAATTATAGCTGAGTTATCCCAAGTGGCTATTACATTATCTGATTACCTGACTAGGTACACAAATTATGTTCATAGGCACAGACATCCACAAATCTTGGATCATTCTTTCCCATTACTTTTTTTTTTGAGGGGTTAATGCAGGTTGCTTTTCCATAAACACAGTGAATTCACAATCACAGTAAGTCCTCTGAAAATACAATCTTTCCTATTTGTACTCTGCAAATAATAGCAGTGATGCTACATGTCAATGCTGGGTGGAGGGTAGGAATGTTTAATGGTATTTTGCAGGAAGTGTTACGGTGCTATGCAGCAGAGAGATTTTCAGCTCTGGCTCAATGGTGGAAGAAGTGACTTTCCAGGGCAAAGGGGGTTTTAAAAAGTTCTGCCATAAACCAAATACTCATCATAGCAGAAAGGGTACAGCTGCTGAAGAGAACCCATATGTGCTTCTGTGAGGGAAAAGAGGAAGCATGACACAATCATCCCTTTTAATTAGTATACTACGCATCCAAAATTTTGCAGAACATATAAACTAGTAAGACTGTACTCTGAGGAAATATAGTTAGTAACAAGTACCCAAAACAAGAAGTGGACACTCCTCAGCAAGATCCTTGGAGATGAAATACACTCAGGCACTGTCTGAGTTTTGGAACTGGCAATCCCAAGTATGGTGATACCCGAGTTGAGAGGCAATGGTAAACAAAGATTAAGATGGTTGAAAGATACCTTTCAGCATAAGGACCTGCCCGCCTTTCCAGGTTCCCTCTTTTCCATCTTAGCAATATTTCATTACAAGTATTTGAAGGAGTTTTAGAGATTCGTAACAAGAGCCCATTGATGAAGGCCCTTCAATAATTCTGCACTGCCCTTATAATAAAATCCAAATTCCTACTATGGCCCTCCTAGGCTTTACCCATTTCCACGTCATGGCCCAGTGCCCCAGCCTTTAACATAGAGGTCCAGCCACACTGATGTTCTTTTTGTTCCCAGAATATGCCAACTACTTCTAAGCCAGAGTACCGTGTTTGCAAATATGGTACAAATCTTAATTTTTAAATCTAGATGGTGGGTATATGGGTTTTCTTTGTTACTCAACTTTTCCATATGTTCAAACTATTTCTTCACACTGTTTTAAAACTGCCTAAACTACATTTTGGACATAACCGGAGTTCATGAACGGAAATGGACAAAAATATATAATTGAAAAATCCATTTAGCTTTCAAATACAACCAATTTCCTCCATCCCTTCAAAAAAAGGTTTTTCGGTTCATAATATACCTCAGCAGGATTCTTCAGGCTGAGCCAAAATTATTAATGCAATTGGGAGAAAACCAGCCACTGTTAGCATTCTAGAGGGCTGTGGAAACCCATACATCTACAATTTTCAAACTGGAGGTAAGCTTGCTCCTGATGCTGAACCGTGCTGTATGCTGTATCTATCCCAAAGATAAAAAAGCCTTACACAGGAAATTTAACTTGAAAATTCGAGGCAGTCGATTGGGGGTGGGGGTGGGGGCGAGGAATAATTAAATATACTGGTTTCATATTAAAACCAACATTTATGTACAATATGCTAAAGCTGCAGGAAAGGAGTCTGTGTGAATACTGAGCACTGTATACCCCTTTACTTCCGTGCACTGTTCTCCCTTAGCTGTTTTCCTTTCTCTCCCAATGCCCTTTCTTTCTGCATTTAACTCAACGACTCATCTTTACTACACCGTTGATGTCCTTCCGGGTTCCACCTTTGGCTGTGTTCTTACTCTATATTCCGATTGATCTCATCTACTCGTGGTTTCTTTCTTTTCTTTTCTTTTAATTTTTATTTTTTTTTTCTTTTAAAGATCTTATTTATTTATTTGAGAGAGAGCGCGTGCGCACAAGTGGGAGGGAGAGAGAGAGAGAAGCTGAAGTAGACAGTGCAGAACACGGAGCTGGATATGGGGCTCAATTCCAGGACCGTGAGATCATAACCTGAGCTGGAACCAAGAGTCAGATGCATGACCAACAGAGCCACCCAGGCACCCCTACCTATGGTTTCAGTAACCTGAAATCCATCTCCTTCCCCAACCAACTGGCCTACATTTCCAAGTACTGCTCTCTATAAATGTCCTCCAGGCCAACTCAAACCTCATCCCCAAGCCCTACTTCTTTTTTTAAGTTCTCCTTCATGGCAAATGAATTCTTTCATCTAGTCCCAAACCCTGGTCATCACACCCGATTCTTTCTAGTTGCTAGCTCTTCCATAATAATCAGTTCACAGTTTCAGTCAATTCTATTTTCTCAATCTCTATGCTACAGACACCAAATGTGGAACTTCACTATCCTCCACATAGGGCAGTGGTTATAAATGGGGCCAATATCACCCTTAGGGGATGCTCTGGGAAATCTGGTTCACATAATGACTGGGATCACTGAAATCACCAAGAAATCCAAAAATAACCAAAAACACTTTTTGTGCTTTTGTTCACATAAGCAAAGCTTCTATATCCTTGGGGGTTGGGGGGGGAAGTTGCGGTAGGGGTCAGAATAATGAAAGTCTTTGTATCTATCTACTGCTGCACCTACATCTATCACTGAGAGTTAAACTTCTACTTTTTAAAGAAATGGTGACATTATTCATTATGCAAAATTCAAATATTAAAGGATGACACAAGGTAGACCGTGAAAGTCACCAGCATAGCCTATAGAGACAATGGGTATGAACAGTTCGGTATACATTCTCCTTTTCATTACTTGCCCTGTATCTGTGGTCTTTTGTACCAGAAGTCTACTCTCTTCAAAACAGATGGAGACCAGAAGATACTAGAAATGGTCACTTAATATCTTACAAAGAACAAAATCTGCAAATTAACTGCTCTGTTATGTGAATACTCCTAAGAGAACAAGACTCCACCCCCAAAAGTGCTGGAGAACATACAGAACACCCACCGGGAAAATAAAAGTCTAACATTGTTAGAGTAAGCACTGCAAGGCATTGCCCTCCTTATGCATCTGACTGCTTCTGGCTTGTGTGACCCCCCTCTTAACTAATTCTATTCACCTATGAACTGATAAATACGGAAAAGTAGTCAAGGGGTCCACAGGACATGCAACCATTCACATACTGACTGCGCACTCACTATATGCCACAAACTAAAGGCATCAGGGGCACCTGCTCTGAGGAAGACAACAAACACTCCCATGTGCACAGATATGGGTGTATGTGTGTAGGGACAATAAGGAAAAGTGCTGAATGACGACACATTCCTAGGCAGTTGAGTTCACAGGACTCTATACTAACCTGTTAGATCTGACTCATAAACTTGGTGGTAAAAGCAAAAACTGCAAACAAACAAAAAACCCCACACACAGTAAGATGATTGCTACAAACAAAGACTGTTAAAGTACCTTAATTAAGCAGTCATGGGAAGTGTGAAATGTCGTACACACCTGAACCCATTTTTAGATAGCCAGCTCTGAGGCCTAATGTCCTGCTTCTGAGGGCTCATGTTCCTTAATTCAAACAAATACTGAATATCTACAACATGCCAGATGTTGTGCTAGGTGCCAGACCATCCATACAGTTGTGTGGGGGCAATCAGATAAAGCACAGTGGTTAATTACATGGCTTTAAAGATAACCTGCGCTCAAATCCTGATTTCACCATGCTTTAGCTTACTCAGACTTTTCTAAGCCCCTTTTCCTCACCTTAAAATGAGAAAAACAATGGCTATCTCAAAACTTAGCATAAGAATTAAATTACATGTGTTTAAATGTGCTTAGTGCAGCATTTGCATATGGTCAAATCTGAATAAACAGTAATAAAGGATAGCTATGCAGGCTTTTTTTTCCTTCTAAAATCTGATTTGTGACTATTTCCACAATGAAAAATGAGCAAAAAAAGGGACTATTCACAGACTGGATAACAAAATAAATGATCTTATTTTTCTTTTTAAACTTGCATCTTAAGTTTTGATTCAGCTTCTGGAGGGACAGGATACATGCCCTTCTCAGCTATAAATAAGATGCAATGACTTAGCTCCATTAAAATAAACTATTAATAGCTTGAAGAAGCAATTGAACCTTTGGTTAATGAACAAAGCCACCAAATACATACCTCATCATTAACTATGTCAAAACCAAAATTAAGGGGCACCTGGGTGGCTCAGTGGGTTAAAGCCTCTGCCTTCGGCTCAGGTCATGATCCCAGCATCCTGGGATCCAGTCCCACATCGGGCTCTCTGCTCAGCAGGGAGCCTGCTTCCTTCTCTCTCTCTCTCTCTCTGCCTACTTGTGATCTCTGTCAAATAAATAAATAAAAATCTTTAAAGAAAACAAACAAACAAACAAAACTAAGTACCCAAGAGATACAAGACTTTGGAGTGTCTTTTGCAATTAATATACCCTGACTAGACTTCCAGGGGCTAAAGATGTTCAACACTGGACACTATGCAGGAGTCAAACTGACACTCTAGCATAGCCTAGATGGTAAACCAGGGGGCTGCAGTAGTAGTAACAGTAGCAGTATTTAAAATAAGGTCTCTCATATGACACTTAATGATTACAAAGCAGTGTTCACTCCTCTGTTCAATACTTCCCGCTAACGACTTCCCATTTCATTCAGAATAAAATCCAAACTCCTAATCAAGGCTTGTAAGGCTCCTTGTGATCCATTCCTCTCTGTTCTCATCTCTTGTGCTCTAGACTTGAGGCACACTCTCTGGCTTGAATTCCAGGGCCAGGCCTAAGTACATTCCCCATACTGTTTATGAAGAGCTCTTAGCTCAAATCACCGCGGCTCTCTCCCTCATTTTACTCACACTTCTACTCAAATGACACCCTAATCAATAGGGCCTTCCCAGACCACTGTTTCCAAAATAGCACCTCTTCCCTGCTCTCATCTCCTTATCTTCTTCATTGCTCTCTCAGCACTTATCACCATAAACTGACATATATTTATCTGCTCCTTTCTATTAAAGAGTCCTATGAAAACAAAGACCTTATTGGTTTCACTTATTCACTGTTGTAGACCCAGAAACTGGAAGAGTGCCAGGTACATACTTAGAAATATCTGTAGAATGAATGAACTATTTCTTTTGATCCTCAAGGAAAGAGTGGAACTCTTTTGATCCTTCATTCCTAACAGAAGTTTTATTTTTTTCTGTTCTATAGACAAATAAACTAAGGCTCAAAAATACTGGATCATTTGTTCAAATATCATGAAGCTAGTTAGTAAAGTGGGAGGGCTGGGACTTCAAACAACTTCTATGCACTATCAGGTTATCAGTATCTTTCATATTATAATGAGTATGTTCATTACATAGCAGAAGGGTTAAAAAATGTTTCTCTCTGCTTCTTAAGATTTATGGCCATGATGGCAACTGAATTATTATTTTCAAAAGTGGAAAATGGGGAAAACAACAAAAATCTTCAGTAAATATAACTGAACACTGTAAAGTCATCTAAAATAAATGCTTCTGAAGACTTCCATGGACATGAAAAATTGCCCACAATTCTTCCTTCCTGAAAATACTTTAGATACAGAAGTGCAAATATATATATATATATACTGTGTATGTGTATAAAACAATCCCATGTGTGATCTATATGTGCAGATACATATACTAAGAGAAAGAAATATCAAAGATTAGTAACAGGTAGTGAGAATATGAGTTGTATACTAAATTTTTAAGGTTAAGTATTTACAATGTGCATGTAATACTGTTTTTTCTTGATAAAAGTGCCTTTAAAAAAAAGATTTTATTTATTTATTTGTCAAAGAGAGAGAGAGAGAGAGAGAGAGCACAAGCAGGCTTCAGAGGCAGAGAGAGAAGCAGGCTCCCTGCTGAGCAAGGAGCCCGATGTGGAACTCGATCCCAGGACCCTGGGATCACGAACCGAGCAGAAGGCAGCAACTGACTGAGCCACCCAGGTGTTCCAAAAGTGCCATTTTAAAAAATTAACACAAGCTCAGTCCTTGTGAGAGGAACCAGGTCTCCACGAAGGGGCAGAAAATACACAAGATGAGCCTGGGACATGTTAATTACTTCAGGAAGCAAAGATGAATGGGTTCATGACAAAAAAGACACAGGAGTCAATCTGAAAGGCTCTCATAGACCAAGAGGATATAACTTGGGCATAAAATAAATGACCACAATGAATTGACACACAAATTAAACATGTGCATATATATAATATATAAATTATTAGGTATTTAATAATAAGTATATTTAATATAGTTAATATAAGTAAAACACTAAAATCCATGATAATTATAGCACTAAAAAAAATCCATCGGTCACCTTGCAGTTTGTGAGAGCAACAACTCACTATCCCCAAAACTGGTAAATAAAGGAAGGGGAACAGCACATTTATCCTGTCTTCTCTGAGACAGGATGTGTCTGAGGGTAACCAAATAGGTGACAAGGAAAAGTTCTTTCTAGAAGATTCACATAGCTAATAAACATAAGAAAAACAGAAAATTGCCATTTTGTAATCCCTGATGAATCTAGGATCTAGGCAACAATCATCAGTGATGATCGTTAAAATCCTAGATGAAAGGGCGATGGAGAACTTCAGTGGAAACACTGGAGCTGACAATTTGGAAGACACTGGTCTATTGCTAAAAATAGGACAGCCAGACATCAATCTGTCTCACGACATAATGCAATAGGAAACACAAAGCTTCACCATCTAGAAGTATTTGATCTCCTTTCCCCCAACTATAAAACAAAAACTCTGCATCTAATCAAGTTTCTAGAGCCACCAGTCTATAGGAAACTGGGGATAAAGAACAATTTAAACATCATCACTGGAAGCAGTAAGTCAAGCCCAGAACAAGGGACAAGTCAAATAACTGGGTTTCTCCAACAGATGAAACAGCACAAGGCAGGGTGGGGTGGGGAGCAGAGACTATTAAGAGACTCACAAGACACAGTCAAATGTATGGATCTTCTATGGACCCTGATTCACATAAACCAACTGGTATCCTGGCAATCAGAAAAATTATACACTGGAGAGATAATCAAGGAATCTGTTAATTCTGTCAGGTAATATAATGGACTATCGTAGGTAAGGGAAAAAAAAATGCTCTTAGTGAGACATACATGCCAAAGTACAAGTAATTTGGGATTTGCTTTAAGATATTCCAGTGCCCCTCAGAGTAAGGTGGGGTGGGGGAACAGATGAAACAAGGCTAGCAAATTATTAACAACTGTTGAAGCTGAAAATTCATTATACTAGATTCTATTTGTATATGCTTGAACATTTTCATAATTTAAAAAAATTAATAAAAAGAAAAAGTTCCTATTCTGAAGAATTGGTATGTTTCTTTTAATTGGTATATCTATTGTGTTTTGCTTTGTCCCTTTATTCACCAAACTGTCCAAGGTTAGATTTATGGGTAACTACAAAAGATTACCTTAATCAATGTTTCTGACGTAAAAACAACCCATTCTCCTTTGCAGAGCCTCACAGCTCTCTTACTTCACTGTTCTAACCTACATGTGTTCATTTTGTCCACTGCAGTTCCATAAATGAACTTTTCTGTTTAAGGCACACAGGAAGAGGAAGCACATCTACAGAGGAATAAGTACATGGGCAAGTCCTTCAACAGCTGCCCCTCCTGGAAATAATTCTTGGAAAACTACAGCAATACCACCATGGGTAGCCCCTTCTCTTGGGGGCTTCTCTTGGGAGCACCCTTCTCTACTTGTCCAACATCCGGCCCATTCCCACCCCATGTCTAAATGCCAGCCCCTCGGGACGCCTGGGTGGCTCAGTTGGTTAAGCAGCTGCCTTCAGCTCAGGTCATGATCCCAGCCTCCTGGGATGGAGTCCCATATGGGGCTCCTTGCTCAGCAGGGAGTCTGCTTCTCCCTCTGCCTCTTTTTGCCACTCTGTCTGCCTGTGCTCACTCTGTCTGACAAATAAATAAAATCTTAAAAATAAATAAATAAATAAATAAATAAATAAATAAATAAATAAAATAAATGCCAGCCCCTCCAGGAAGACCCCACAGTGCAAGTTCCCTCCCTCCTCACACCTAAGCTTTTAAAACCTTGATGATGCTGTGCTCTTGTTATTTACATATGTATCAGCCCCCATGACTCAGGAAGCCCTGTGGGGGCAAAACTGATTATTAACCATCTTGTTACACATTTTGTACAGGACTCCGGATACATTTATTGACAGGCACTGAAAAACACTTCTCAAAAACAGAGAAGGCCACAGAAATGACTGATATATAAACAAACAGGAGTTAACTAGAAAGTTTTAATTTGAAACCTAGCCAGAAAAGGGCTAGGGGCCACCACTTAAATGGTTTTATAGGTGAAGTGAGCAGGAAATCTTAGGAAAGCACCTATAATTTACCTGTTGTTATGCACAAAGCCGGACCCCTACTTGCTGAGCAACTCTAATTTGTCCATCTGTATGCTGTTTGTGCCAAGAATATAAACATGGCAAAATTCTGATTAAAGTGCAATGCATTTAGGTAGTTAACCAACATGGAATACTGCTGGGTTCCCGAGACCGAGGCACAATTGGTAGAACTATCCTCTTTTGGATTTTCACAACTTTTTTCACATGGACTACTTTTATTAATGTTAAATTAGAATAAACTTAACAGTACTGATCACTTGTGCATTATAGTGTAATGTATATTCTCTAGTCCAGTGTCTACAGGCTTTTTTTTTTTTTTTAGTTTAGTCAACATGCAATGTTATGGCAGTTTCAGGTGTACAACACAGTGATACAACAGTTCCGTGTATTTTTTAAGATAAGTGTCCTCTTAATCCCCTTCACCTGTTTCACCCTTTTCCCCCACCCACCTCCCCTCTGGTAACCTTCTGTTAGTTCTCTAGTTCAGAACCTGTTTTTTCGTTTGTGTCTCTTTGTTTTTTAATTTGTTCACTTGCTTTGTTTCTTAAATTCCACATATGAGTGAAATCATATGGTATTTGTTTTTCTCTGACTGGCTTATTTCACTTAGCATTATACTCTCTAGCTCCATCCATACTGTTGCAAATGGCAGGATTTCATTCTTTTTTATGGCTGAATAATATTCCATTGCATATAGCTACCACATCTGCTTTACCCATTCATCTACTGATGGATTCTTGGGCTGCTTCCATAATTTGGTTATTATAAATAATGTTGCAAAAAACACGGGGGTGCAAACATTCCTTCAAACTAGTGTTTTTGTATTCTTACTATGATAAACCCTTTCTATCCATAAAACTATCCCTCCCACCTTCTTGAACTCCTATGGAAATACTTCCTATACATCTTTCGATTCACGGAAAAGGCTGGCCCTGAGGTCCCATAATGAGTGTGGATATCAGGATTCAAGGCAAGTCTCTTGACTCCAAATTCTCTTTGTATCTATCTGTCTTTTCATCTTACATACAGATCAAGGATTACAAAAACATACAACAAAATAGTATTAAATTATCAGAGTATCCAGGGACGCCTGGGTGGCTCAGTTGGTTGAGCGGCTGCCTTCAGCTCAGGTCATGATCCCAGCGTCCTGGGATCGAGTCCCACATCGGGCTCCTTGCTCAGCGGGGAGCCTGCTTCTCCCTCTGCTTCTGCCTGTCCTCGCCCTCTCGCTCTCTCTCTCTCTCTGACCAAAATAAATAAATAAATAAATAAATAATCAGAGTATCCAGAAATAAATGTTCACCAAGTGACTTTTTAAGAAATACTGATTTTAAAATTCTGATCAAACAGGCAAAAGGCAATTTCTAAGATTACTGAGTTAAATAAATGTGAAAAGATACCCTGGAATCTTCCTTACCCCCACAAAACAAAAACTGGCCCATCCTTCCATTTCATACACTTTGGAATGGATTTTTACTGCTCATTACTGACAAGTGAAGTTCCTTTTCTATTAAACATCAGAAATGCACGCATAAAGAGCTAGGCTATGAAAACTGTATACACCCTTCCAGGTTCAAGTAAGATTCCCAAACACATGCAGAGGTCTGAGTGAACATGAGCTTTTCGATCCTCTTGTTTTAAGTGAATTACAAAATGAGTACTTAATGAAATGGGCTTAGTAAAAATAATGTTTAGAAATAATTTCAATTTTGTGTTCTTCTAAAACTGGCTTTCTGTTCATCCTTCAGAGTTTCTTTTACTCACACTAAACATGGGAATGTCAAATTATGAATGCTTATGAAATATTCTCTAATGATAAAGTTCATTCTAGATTTGAGCCACAAAGCAAGAGATACACATTTATAGGAGAGGTCTTTGCTTTAGTAGCTGACTTATAAACAAAAGTAATTTTACAAGAACTTATTTTAAACTACCAGGCTTGTGTTAAAAAAAAAAGAAAAGAAAAAAGCTGTGTGTTAATTTTATGAACAGGAACCTCATGTTAAATTTCACTTATTGAGAGAATCATATTACTAATGTCAAGTTTTATTGTGGTGATTTCAGTGTGCCATGCAGTCATTATGGACTTTCAAGACTAAAGTTATGATAACTAAGTACAAGAGAATATTTCAAGCTACCTCAAATCCTTTCTGGAGGAAGGTGGGGCATATGTAAACACCCATTCCAACAATTCTACAATTCACTTTAAAGACAGAGTTGGAAGTATTTTAACTAAACTGAACACACAGCTAAGTAACTCTTAGGAATTAAGAAGTGTACTAACTTCACTTCTGCAGAAAAAAGTATGCTCTTTCTACACAGATTTGCTCTTCACCCCAGTTGAAGACTGGCCCCAGGAGCAGTTTTCAGAGGTCTTTTGTTGTTTAAAGGTGGTCTGCTCAGGACTAAACCAAGAAGCCATGAAAGGGAGTACTCTTAAAAATGTTTTTCTTCTAGTTGTGACTAAATGAATACCAAAGTCTAAATCAGCTTAGTAATATTACAAATAAAGTTGAGTTTAAAAAACCAAGGTCCATGTCTTCATGTTTCAACTTTCTGTATGAATATAGTTTGGCAAAACTTGGTAGTTTATATCAATAATTCCATGCAAAATATACCTCTAACAATGTCTATTAAATAATGCTTCAGAGCTGAAATTGTTGGCCCAACATAGCTCTTTTCTGAGTCAGCAGGGGGTCACTGCAGCACTTCCCCAGGACGGGCTGTTTTATAACTTCTTCAGCAAAAATACTTTTGCTGAAAATACTCAAAAATACTCAGCTTTGGGTCTTATCTCTAATGGGTGACTGGATGTCCCCTCCCTTCTGGGCAGGATCTGCCCAGCTTTACTTTGTATTAAGGTATGAGGCCAGTTGTCCCTGGAAATCTTAAAACAAGAGAAGATAAAGAAACTCTCTGTCTTCTCTCTACTAGCCAGATGCATCTGAGTCAGGGCCGTCACTGAATAGAAGTGTCAGTTCTTAATCTTTATCAACACAGAAGAACCGACCCCTGCCCTGCCCACCTCAGAGAGAGCAATTTCTCATGAAGAATGAACAGCCAACAGGCTTCTCTGGCCACAAAAAGACCACACAATGTTCTGTGCAGTTCTGGATGCCAGATACTGCAGTAAAAGAAGCCAAGGAGATTCTGAGTGACTCAGGTAAGGCAACAGTCTGAGAGTCAGAACACGAAGATTCTTAACTTGTACCAAAAGCTTTTACGCCAACTTACACCGCCATCAACTGTGCATCAGCTAACCAACAGTAGGCTCTAGAAATCCTTTTGATTCCTGCCAATCTGTCAGATTAAAAATTGCTGTTTTCTTGATCTCCTCCTCTCCCTACACCTCTCATCCTTGCAATTCTTTTTATTTGAATGCTTATCATTGGTAACAATGAACGTATTTTCATGCCTATTGTCCATTTCCATTTCCTTAGTAAAACTGTACCTCTCTACTGCTCATTAGTCTACTGGGTTTGGAGTATGTCTTCTTACTGATTTGTAGGATACTGTATAATTATCAATATCATCTCTTCGGCTTTTTTTTTTTTTTTTGCAAATATGTGTCCTAATTTGCCATTTGCATTTCAACTTCTTAAACTTAACGTACAAATCATTTTCTTATAGCTTTATCTACAACCATTTTCTTTATGAAGTCCAGAGCTTCTATTGGGCCTGTAACTACATGCTGAATATGTACATATGAAATGTGAGATTTCATATTTACAGGTATCAGACATAATTTACAATTAAACAATGAATAGCCTTCTCTGAAATGATGTTCTAGGACAATCTAACAAACCTCACTAAATTATTCAACTTGACAAAGCACATCAACTTTTTTTTTTTAAAGGCTACTTTATTTTATTTTTTTAGATTTTAATTTATTTATATGACAGACATAGGTCACAAGTAGGCCGAGAGGAGACGCAGGCTCCCTGCGGAGCAGAGAGCCCGATGCGGGGCTCGATCCCAGGACCCTGGGATCATGACCTGAGCCGAAGGCAGAGGCCTTACCTCACTGAGCCACCCAGGTGCCCCAAAGCATGTCAACTTTTACATTAATGCTCCTTAGTTGTGGGGAAGCCAATCAAGAAATCCACTATAACAGGAGTTCATGACCTTACTCCAGTTAATCACCAACTAATTAAGTTATCTGGAAGGGTGGGCAGCAGAGAATACATTCTTAAATATAACTACACTAAACACATGTTAAGTAAGTACAATGTTAAATAAACACAAAACAATACATTTTTCAAAATTATAGGTGTATGATTTGAGAATATTTTTAAGATGAATCTATAGACATGCCTTTTATTTTTTATTATTTTTGAAAAAGATTTTATTTATTTGACAGAAAGAGACAGTGAGAGAGGGAATACAAGCAGGGGAAGTGGGAGAGGGAGTAGCAGGCTCCCTGCTGAGCAGGGAGCCCGATGTGGGGCTCGATCCCAGGCCACTGGAATCATGACCTGAGCCAAAGACAGATGCTTAACTACTGAGCCACCCAGGCCCTCCTAGACATGCCTTTTAGACATGGATTCCAACATGATGTGACCAATTTCTCGTTTCTAGACTTTACCCCAATCTAAGCAAGCCAGAGGCAAATACCAGGATTAGAAGGAAACTGACAATATGCCATCAAGTCGCGGTAGCAATTTCAGTGAACATCAGGTAGGAATATCTTGCGGTAGACGTGTCTCCTCCCGTCCTAAGCACTGATGCATCCAGGACTAGGCTAAAAGGAAAGTGAGAGATTCCAGTAGAAGAAATCCAAAGCTTTCCGGAGCAGCCTAATCAGACATGTTGTTATGTAAATTACTACCACCACACTAGCCTGTGAGCTGTTAGTGTGCAAAAGTCATGGATCCACCTTGAATCTGCACTGCACCGAGCATAGCTGATAGCAAAATTCCTATACAATTTATCCAGTTTGGGTTCTGTGGCAGATGAAGATGAACTGTGGGGGAGCTAACTCAGAGGACCCCTGTTATTCTCCAGGCATTCCAGCTTGTCACTGTCCTTAAGAGTGCAGTGTTTCAAACTGAACCCTATATTCCATATGTGATCTGACCAGCCAAGACTACCCATCCGTATATTTCATAAATGTACTCTCAGAGTCCATCAAGAGCTTTGATAGTCACATACATGGCTGCTTTCTACTGAGCAGTTTAATTGACCTAAGTCTTCTCCACATGGTTTATAGGGAGCCTCATCTTCACCCACTGTATACTTCTACATTTTGGGACATACCTGCAGGATTGGACAATTCTTCCTATTGAAGCACTTCTATCTTAGATTCAGTATACAATAGGATATTTCAAATTTTTTTCTTGGATCTTAACATCTGTTATCCAGTGTCTTATTATTATCCAGGAATCCCTACCAGATTCCTGCCAACTACGAATCTGATCAGCAAGTCACACAGGTCTTCCTTTACTCCCTATTAACAGTACAAATAATGAAGCTTTCCAATTAAAGCATGCCATCAATCTGTATTGTGTGTACAGCCATTTAAACAACCACAAGGCCACCAGGCCACCTAACTGCATTACCACTAGCAGTGACAGCTTACAGATTTCTCTGACCGTATGACACACATATATTCACACATAAAAAATAAGTATCATACATACGCGTACAGTACCACCGAAGAGTACTTATCCTTACCTACTAAAATTACCATGTTATTCTCATTTTTTTTTTCTTTTAAGATTTTATTTATTTATTTGTCAGCGAGAGAGAGCACAGGCAGACAGAGAGGCAGGCAGAGGCAGAGGGAGAAGCAGGCTCCCCGCCGAGCAAGGAGCCCGATGTGGGACTCGATCCCAGGACGCTGGGATCATGACCTGAGCCGAAGGCAGCTGCTTAACCAACTGAGCCACCCAGGCGTCCCTACCATGTTATTCTCTATTCTATTTTATTCTGTCCTAGTCCCCTGTTTCCTTCCTCCCTCTTAAAATGCTAAGCTGATTTCACAAAAGAATGATAGGATGGAATCTGTAGTTTGTAAAACTTAGAATCAATCTGAGGAGCTCTTTTACTAATGACAGCTAACTTACTCACAATGTTGAACTTTTCCAATTATTGTAAGGCAAAAAGATTTCATGACTTAGTTTAAGATTCAAAATTAGGAGGCGCCTGGGTGGCTCAGTGGGTTAAAGCCTCTGCCTTTGGCTCAGGTCATGATCCCAGGGTCCTGGGATCCAGCCCCACATCAGGCTCTCTGCTCAGCAGGGAGCCTGCTTCCTCCTCTCTCTCTCTCTGCCTGCCTCTCTGCCTACTTGTGATCTGTCAAATAAATAAATAAAATCTTAAAAAAAAAGACTCAAAATTAGTTACATACTACAAAGTCTTATTGAGAAATATCTGTAATACATGAATAATGAACTAATTCCATGAATATGTTAAAGGCCTTTTATCAATATGATATGCCATCTTTGATTTTATATACATTGATTCATTTACAGATGGTCTTAAGGATTTAAGAGTGACATTGTTATAGTTTTAGAATTAGTTACAGAAAATGTGAATCACAACTATTTCTTTACAAATACTGTATTTTAATAATACAAAAGGTTAATCAATGTCCACATTTTAAAATGTGAAGCCATCAGTCTTCAAGCATGAAATCACATATCCATTTTTCTTCTAGTTAAATTTACTGCTTACTTTGCTGCAGGGTTGTGTAAACATAGTCCACATGATCATGGGCAAACATCAGGGTTTCACTCATGTTTTAGTAAATAAGAAAAGCAAAAGCCAATCCTGCTCTTTTAAAAAGATGATAATTCCCTAAAAAGAATGTATAATTAAAAACTGGAACCGTAAACAAGTGAGAAAATTGGAAACAAAGTTCAAATATTGAAAAAAAAAAGGCTTTTAGAAAATTATTTTTGTGTCAAGATAGATCAAAAAAGTAAAAAAAGTAAAAGAAATGCTAAAAGGGTACAGCTGAGAGTGATGAAATGATTTTTATTTTTTCTTTTTAGTTATTCTGATGAAAAACTGCATTTTGAAAAAACAATTGCCTTTTGAAAATTTACAACCTTCAGGGGCGCCTGGGTGGTTCAGTTAGTTGACTCTTGATTTCAGCTCAGGTCATGATCTCAGGGTCGTGGGATCCAGCCCCATGTTGGGCTCCACCCTCAGCAAGGAGTCTGCTTGGGACTCTCTCCCTCTCCCTCTGCCCCTCTCCGCCAATGCATATGTGTGCTTGCGGTCTCTCTTTCAGATAAATAAAATCTTAAAAAAAAAAAAAAGAAAATTAACAACCTTCAAACTTCTATCTAGAGGATCAGATATAAACCTGGAAAATCATTCTCCTTCAAGGTCCAGCACTGCTATTTCTGTTCTGGCCACATGCCCATGAAAGCACAAACATGCCACAAAACCAGCCTGAGCTGCAGCACCATAGTTGGAGATCTAAAGATCTGTTTCCTTTTTAAACTGCTCTAAGGACACCGTATAGTGGTATTTAGTGTAAATAGGCTTTTTCCAGCAGAAAGTATTCAGAGTCACAGAATATACAGTTCCTGGGCCTTTTAGAGGATTGTGTAAAACATTTAACTCAAAGAGGATTTCTCCTAAGGAGTCAACACATCCTTCCCACCCCTCAGGCTGTGGTATACATTCACTAGTTGTTGTTCAAGGCCTTCGAATACAACTGGGGAGACAAGGTGTACACACAGAAAGACTGTAATCTATATAGACTAATGCACAAGACCGTGTATGAAAAAGCCCAAATAAGTGATATGAGGAGCAAGTTCAGAGGAAAGACACAGTACTGTGTGCTCAAGACCTCAGACTTCAACTGAGGTGCTTCTTGAGCTGTGTTTTATAGACAGGATAAACTTGGATCAGAGTCAGAAAAATGTATTACAATTGAGAGCTGGAGAGCTTCATGCAACAATCTGAATTATGATAAGAAAACAAAAATTATTTTGTAATTTTATCAAGCTCTGGTGGGTAATAAAGTATCAAGTGAAGAGGAAGGGAGAAGGTAAAAAAAAAAAAAAAACAACCTCACTGTAAACTCAAGGGTTGTTTACAGAATAATCACATGCCTTCTTTTATTGCCCAAAGAACATTCCACACTTGATGGAGTGGTGCTTTCCAGGTGAGTGTTGACATCATAATACAGTCACAATGGAAAGCTTGCCTTTTAATCTGAAAGCTGTATCTAAAATACACAACAAAAACATCTTATATCCAAGGAAGTCCAAAAGTTAAGGTTTAGGTAGAGGTCCCAAAACATTCAGAAAGCACTATGATGGATGCAATTACTTAAGACTGAAAACATATTTCTTTCTACAAAAGTATTGAATGTGGGACTCCATGTTTCCTTTACTATTTCAGCAGAAGGATCTACTAACTCAAGTGAATGTGGGGATTACAATATTTGTGAAAGTGCTCTATAATCTGCAAAAAAAACCCATACAGAGATTATTATTTCTACGCTGGCCTCAAAAATCTACCTTCTTGGTTTTTATTTCCCAAATGCTTGGATTATTGCTAGTCATATCGCCAAACTGTCAGAATCTTAGTGGTTCAAATAGGAAGTTAATGTTAATGAAAACTGGGCTTTCTACAGGTGTTTCTTGGGGGGCGAGGGGTTGGCCGGCAGAGGGTAAGACTGCCCCAGTGGGAGACTGATAATGCAGGCTTTGAAATTTTTCCAGACTAAAGTAACATCAGCCATGAATCATGTTTTTGAGCCCAAATACCTCATTCTTACCAATATTTTATACTGCACTTCGGTGTCAGAGATTTAACAAAAATTTTTAAACTACTACTTTATGACGTTAAACATGCCTACATGTTAAATACAGAACAATTTTCTGAGGAAAACACTGACCTGGCCTCTGAGTCAATTTCTATAACTAAATTTGAAATCAAGTCCTGGTTAAGCTCTTTAATTTTCAAAGGCTAGTACTGGTGCTGCTGGCCAGTTCAGCTAGCTGTTAAAGCAGAGTGGTTACTAGAACACTATAACCTTGGACTTCTCTAGTATTCAATTTTAATAAAAAGTTCAATGGTAGGAACAATTATAGAGGGCCAGTTCCAAAGCTCCAGAACATCAGAAAAGTAATGATTTAGCTGTACTGTACTCTGGCCTAATATTATTCCTTGTTTTCATACGAAGATAGCTTAAACTTGAACTTGGGTACTTCACTTTTACAGGTACTGTAGAGAATTGAGAGAAGTCCTAAGGACTCAGAGCCTATATTAAAGGATCCAAAGGGTCTCAATTCCTATAACAATTACATTTCTCCTAAGTGGCTGATTTGTTTTTTATCTCATGAACAGCCTTGCAACTGTTCTTGTTTTCTTCTTTGTTCTTGCCACTAAAACTCAGAGCCACAGGTGTGGTTCCCAACTAGCTAGTGTCAAAGACATGTCTTTATTCATGTACTTACCCTGCCCCAGGAATCATTCTCATCGCCTTTCCTTATTTTTCCTTGGCTCCTTATGTGTTTGGGGTGAGGTGGGGAAGGGGGAGGGGACATAAGGGGGAAGAAAAGAGAAGGAACTATTAAGGAACTATTACCCTAACTTTTTCCATTTCCCTCAACTGGAAAGCAAGGAACATGAAAGAATAGCTCATTTTAGCATGAGGGTGTGGCTTTTAACATTACCATCATGATAAATTTGTTAAATACTTTGTGATCAATTCTCCTGTTTAGGTGAAAATAGGTGACCCTGCTAAGGGGACATTCTGTCTGGGAGAGATTACTAAATCAAGTGTATCAAGGCAATCAGCATGTATGGGGTACAGTAAAATAAGGTACTTCTATCATTTTTCTTCATAGTCAAAGAATTCTTACCTGTGTAACAATGGCCCCGGCCTTCAATTCTGTCTCTCAAGCAGCCCCTACTCCAGTGCACAAGGCCTATTTACTCCCTATCATTCTGGTAAGTAAGAATGAATAAAAGTATTTCCAAGTTTATTCAACATCTTTTTCAAGCCCCTACTAAGTGTGAGGCATTGAAGACATTAAGTTCTAAATGGCTGCCTTTAGAGAAAAATATTTTCAATCAGTTATATGAATTGTATTCCATTCAACTAATATTAAAAATACCATTCATAAATTAAAATGGTTGAGCTGTACATTCAAATTTCTATTCTATATTCTACTCCTATCTCTTCTCAGAAATGAGAAATAACAGTAAGAATACTAGTTGGGTAAGGGTGGGGCGGGAGAGTGACAGGCAAAGGGCACAAGGTAAATGTTAAACTACAAATGATGAGAAACTAAAATGCCACCCAATCAAATACTGGTACTTTAGACTAAAAGCAGATTAACAAAGCAGAACATTCCACCCTTGGGTAGCAAACATTCCAATCCCTCCCTGTGTATTTCTGGGATTGTGGAGGGACTATCAGTGCAGTAGCTTTTAGTCAGGGGTGGAATTCCTTTGGGATTCTGTGACCAGGCCTTTAGACTCCTCTGGGCCTTGAGGATATCTACAGGCAGAGGAGCCTGCCTTTCAGGCCAAAGTGAGAGATAAGGGACAAAATGAGAACAGGAAGGAATATGTGGCCTCGGAATGGACAAATAACCAAGAAGTTCATCTGAACTTAAGAACAAATCTAATGGGAGGAGAAGAACCTCAATAATCCTCACAGTTGTGAAGGTCAGAGGGTCATTCTACCTTGCACCCAGCATCATCTCCTTCTGGCAACTGCTCCCCACCCCCAACCATTAACATAGCTACAGTGGGATGTGCCACAGTCCTGTAAGAACCACACTCCTGCCGGCCCTAGCAAAGTAACCTAGAGGAGAAGGCAGACCTCTCCTTAAAGTCTCTATTGCAGGGCTGACGCTCCACGAAAGCACATTTATGAAATGCAGATGGCCAGGCTTGCTATCAGGTGGGAATGACCTGTGTGCACAATGAGTCTGAGTAAGCAGAGAACCGCAGGAGCGAGTGCATGGTCATAATGGAATTTGTGCTCCCAGTTCCAATTGCTGGTGAAGACCCTGGGGCACTGTTGCCTTTTCCCACACTTGCAGTGTTTTGACTTTGCCTGAGATAAGCTTTCAAGAAATCCCTACCTTGTTGGAAAAAACAAGAGTTCCAAGCAACACAGGGGCTACCTGTAAGCTATCCCTGCTCTACTCCTGTGCCCCAGAAAGGCAGCTCTAACAAAGGCAGGACTCAGACATTTCTCCTCTCAACCTCTGAGAGGGCCCGGACCTGCCTCACGGACACTAAGACTGGCACTGTCTTTATTCTTTTTTTTTTTTTAATTTTTTTTTAAATTTATTTATTTGTCAGAGAGAGAGCGAGCGAGCGAGCGAGCACAGGCAGACAGAGTGGCAGGCAGAGGCAGAGGGAGAAGTAGGCTCCCTGCTGAGTAAGGAGCCCGATGTGGGACTCGATCCCAGGACGCTGGGATCATGACCTGAGATGAAGGCAGCCACTTAACCAACTGAGCCACCCAGGCGTCCCGGCACTGTCTTTATTCTTGATGTACTCTGCATACCTGCCATTTGCAGCTGAAGGTCTGAAATGTGTCATTAAATGACAGAGGAAGAAACATGAAAATACTAACAATGTGAAAACAGGTGTGTCTGTTTATTCTCACAAACTGAGAATAAAGTTTGAGATTATTCAAACAAATGCAAATTAAATGCACTTTTCCCCTAGCCATCCTAAACTGAACTCTCAAGATGATCTTGTCAAATCCTGATTTTTCCTTTTGGATGTCACTGCTCTAAAACTTGGAATACGGAAAAGAAAGTATACAGATTAAAAAACTACACAAATACAAGTGTCTGAATAGTGGCGTTACCACCTCCCTGAAAAGTTTTATGGCACCCAAGAACAACCACTTAACTAGAACACCATACCTTCTCTTCTTTAGTCATTCTTGAGAAGTGGAGGGCGAGTGGAAGAGGAAATCTGGGCGAAAACAAGGTGTTTACATTTAGAGAGTCTCAGTGTCTGACTTGAGGCAAAGCAGAATACTGAGAGTTAGAACATCATGGCTCTCATTCAGAGACCAACTCAAGGCAATGGAGTGAAAAGCCCTTTTGGTTCCCCGAGGGACCAGGTAGCTGCTATGGCTCTGGAACTAGTGCCTCAAAACCAAGCAACTTGAGGATGTGACAGACAGCCTTGTGCCCTGAGCACCAAAAACTGAGGACAGGGGTCAAGAAACACCTAGTTTTGCAACGGCCAAATGTTAGATGACATAATTTATCATCCTAACCAGGACAATTTGGCAAATGAAGGGGGATGCGATGAATAATTACGTAGGGACAAGAGGCATAAACCCAGACTTTCCCTTGCAAACAGGGCTTTTTGGTCACCCATACCAAACTGTGGCTATCTTCCCTCCCCTACGACCAGCCAACTTTTCTATTTCATTTCCCCTGAGGGCAAAGCACCGCAGAGCCATGCAGTCACCTGCACATAAATATTAGTGGTGATGAAAATCAGTCTCTCTTGGCAATATTTGGTTATTTCAAATCATTTAACATCTATAATTCACTGCATTTATAGAGGAATATGCCCATGTCACAGATCCCTCCCACCTTAGATGTTTCATTTTTTGTATAATGAGATTTTTCTGCTAATATTTTTATAACTGAATATTGCTAGAAAGAAAAAATGCTACAAATTTTTCATATCTTTATGTGGCATATGGTTCTCTTACTGAACTCTTACTTCCAGTTTTCAGTTGATTCTGTTGGTTTTCCTAGGTTTTATTGTAACATCTGCACATATTGTTATTTTCCACCATTTTTTCCTAATAGTTACATGTTTTATTTGATGTTTTCTTGTACTGGCCAGGGTGGTATAGAATATGAGAAGTGTTACCGGGCATGCCTATTTCACTTTCTTATTTCAAGGGGGAATTCTACTACAGTTTTCCTGTTGGTAGGCTGTTTGCTGTTGGTTTAAGGCAGATACGCTTTTATCTCCTACCAGCTTTTAAAGGGCTCATAATCAAGAACTGGTCAAACAGCATTGTTATCTTGGCACACGAAGGGGGCAATATGTACTGCTGTGAGACCCCAAGGGTTTGAAACCCCAGGCTCTGTGACTTACCACCAATTTATCCTGGGGCAGATTATTTTACCTCTTGATCTAAACTCCTTCATCTGCAAAATGAAGGTAATAATAACACCAATGACAACTTCTTTGTTGGGGTTATTGGGAAGATTAATTGAAATAATCAGAATGGCTGGCACACAGTAAATACCAAGTGTTACGTGTTATTTGCCCTCTTTAATTAAGAGAATTTCCTATTTAATTATTTGCTGATGTTTTACTTAGGATTTTCGTGACTACTTCCATAAATGAAACTGAAACATAGTATTCTTCCTTTGTAATGTCTTATCAGGTTGCTGTTCTTATATTCTATCAGGTTTCTAGGAGTTTTTGCTAGTTTTGAAACGTGATTTTGTTATCTTTTGGTAGTCTAAGATCTAGAATAAATGAGTATTTATTGAAAAGTCTCTTTAAATTTTTAAAGAGAACTTATAATTTCTGTATCATCCATATCCAGACCACTCACTTTTTTGGCTGGGAGGCCATGGCCTTTAAACTGTATGTAATACATTCCATGATTAATAATCTGTTCAAGCGCTCCACTTCTTTTAAAAAAAAAAAAAATTTATGAGAGGAAGAGAGAGAGCGAGAGAACGTACATGGGGCGAAGGGTGGGGGGAGAAGGAGGAAAGGGGAGGGCAGAGAGAGAAGCAGACTTTATGCTGCACTTGGAGCCCCACATGGGGCTCGATCTCACAACCCTGAAATCACAACCTGAACTGAAACCAAGAGTCAGACACTTAATCAACTGAGCCACCCAGGCACCCCTTCCAGTGCTCCACTTCTTTTTTTTTTTTTTTTACACATTGCATTTAAAAAAATTTTTTTTAAAGATCTTGTTTATTTATTTGACAGAGAGAGAGACCACAAGTAGGCAAAGAGGCAGACAGAGAGAGAGAGAGAGAGAGAGAAGGAAGCAGGCTCCCCGCTGAGCAGGGAGCCCGATACGGGGCTCGATCCCAGGACCCTGAGATCATGACCTGAGCCAAAGGCAGAGGCTTTAACCCACTGAGCCACCCAGGTGCCTCAAGTGCTCCACGTCTTAAGACAGTTCTGAAAAGCAACCAGTTCCACTTTTATCATCAGATCTTTCAAAATTATATATAACACACTCATTTAGACTCAATTTTCTCTGCTCAATTCTTTCTGGATGTACTCCTCTGTCTTGCTCCTCCTATTTCTTAGTCCTTCCTCCTTTCAACAACAAAATCCTCTGTAAAAGATAGTTTTGCCCTTTCCACACACCTATGGGGTGTTTGCAACAGTATACTATGCTAGGCAGACTCATCTCTGTCTTCCTTCATCATATATAAGTTTAAAAGTGGGGCAGCCTTCCTGAGGCGCCTGGGTGGCTCAGTGGGTTAAAGCCTCCGACTTCGGCTCAGGTCATGATCCCAGGGTCCTGGGATCGAGCCCCATATCGGGCTCCCTGCTCAGCAGGGAGTCTGCTTCCTTCTCTCTCTCTCTGCCTGCCTCTCTGCCTACTTGTGGTCTCTGTCAAATAAATAAATAAAATCTTTAAAAAAAAAAAAAAGTGGGGCAGCCTTCCTAAGACAAGTAAAAAAAAAATGAACATGCCTTACCCTCACCACCACTCCCATGAGGGTTTTACCTTGTGGGAAGAAGGAATGTATTCTACCGTTCAGCCCTCTTCCCATCAACACAGGTTCCAATCACACACTACGTAGTTTTGAGGAATAAAAGCAAGACTAGCTCTTGAGTAAACAAATGGGTATGACCAATTATAAAGAACAGAGATGAATAATTTTAACAATATAAAGCTAGAAAATATTTACCATGCTGTGTGCACAAACCAGGAAGAAGTTAACAGTTCTAGTTCCTTCAAGTGCCTTGCCTACTTGAGAAGGCAAGGCACAGGGATGTGGGCCATTCAATCTGTGACTAATTTGCTATATAGCACTTAGGAAAAGCATATTATACAGCTTATATTCTAATGCAATGAACATAAGTAAAATAATCTTGTAAGAACATCAAAATAACTTCAAGTCCTAGCAAATATTCCAACTTACACACTTTAACATTTTTCACATAATCTCAAGTATGAATGAAACTATGAATCTTTACAGATACCTGTATCCTCCCTACATCCTTACCTACGACACGGAGAATTCTATTACAAAAGGAAATAGTTACTAAACTCTATTTGGTAGCTTCTAGAATTCAACACTTTGCTAAGGACTCACTCCCTTCTGGAGTATGTCCCAGCAATCAACATCAATTTCAGTCTCTATGATTTGTGGATTCCATCTTTCCCTTCTTTGGACAAACAGAGCATCAGCATCTCTAATCTCCCTGCACAGCTCCCTCTCTTCACAGCTCCTCAAAGGTCACTGACAGCAAATCAGTAATGTGAACATTCTCTCAGTGTCTTAGGGCCTCACATATCCTGACCAGAAAACTGGACCTCATGTTTCTGTAACAAAAATTCCCTATGTTCCTGGATGATTCTATGTTCAGTACCTTGTGGTGGAAGCAAGAGTTTGGTGGGTTAAGACTGTACACTCTGGGACCAGGGGTTCAAATCTAGGTGTATGACTTCAGGCCAATTATCTAGCTTCTTTTTTCTGCATTTACTCACCCAAAAATATGGGAATGAAAATACAGTTATTATAGGATTAAATGAGGTCAAGATAGAGAGGCTTTCAACTTTATACCAGCCACTAACATATATATGCTATGTTAGCAATTTTTAATTTTTACTTCATTTTTTTGCTCATACATGTAGAGAACCTTCAGGCTACCTCAACACTGAACTGGCAAACCTCAACGATGCCAAACGAAACCTCTCATTTCAGCAACCCCAGGCCCTGAGGACAAATGGGCAATAAAAGAGACAAACCGTTGGGGTGCCTAGGGGCTCAAGTCATGATCCCAGGTCCTGGGATCGAGCCCCACAGTGGGCCCCAGCCCCACAGTGGGCCCCCTGCTCAGCAGGAAGCCTGCTTCTCCCTCTCCCACTCTCCCTGCTTGGTTTCTGGCTTTCACTAGCTCTCTGTCAAATAAATAAATAAAATGTTTTAAAAAGAGAGAGACAGACAAACAGAGAAACATTTAATCAGGGACCGACAACACCAACACCTCAGTAGGTGAGGTAAATGAGGCCAAGCTATGTTCAGGACAACAGTGAACAGTCTACAAGCTAGATTTGGCCCCCACCATTGTTAATCTCCTCTAAAGGTCCCTTTTCTTGGGTCAGGACACAAAATTAAACTCCCAATAGCAATATAAAATACTGAGGATGTGGGAATTTTAAAAACTGCAGAAATGAGCATAAAACAAGAAACAATAACTTCTGCTTTGCCTTGTTCTTCTTTTAGTGAATTAAAACTATCAGAATGCCAAATTAATCACTGATGTAGGTATGTACATATCTGTACTTGATGTCATTATAAAAGCAAGATTATTCTAAATTTAAGATACTGTTAAAAGAGAATAGTTTAAAAGTATACAACAATATGGCATAAAGATCACCAATTGTGAGTCCATTTGCAACTATGAGGCAAAACAATTTTAAGTGGGTCCTTTTGACTATTTTAAAACTATTCCAGAAGGCTGATATCCCAATGAATGACACATCTAGCTACAGATCAAAAAGAGTCCAGGTTCACTGAAGGCCACTTTAACACAAAGGCTTAAAGTATTTCTGAAAATGTGTATGGTACAGCAGAGAGTCTTAGAGCCTCAGTTATCACAAAAGCTAAAATGGACTGGGCACTTAGAGCATATCAGGCATGTTATGTAAAGCATTTCTCACTGAATTCTCACAAGTACTTTATGTGCAGGTTCTATTCCTGTTATTTTATAGATGAGAAAGCTGAGGCAAAATGGCATTAAATACCCACCCAACAAAACACCACCAGAATCTAAACGCAGGAATTCCAAGTCTAGAGCCCCTCTCCTTATCTCTATGCTGAGCTTTAGTTTTCTACCAGTCTCTCCAGGGCCTTCTCCCAATAGTAACTTGGGCATTTATAAACTCATGCCTTTGGTATTATTTTTCCTCTTCCCAAAACGAAGAGTTCTTAGAACTTCACAGCATATATACTTAAAGGCTGAAACGCTCAGTGTTTCTCAAATTACATGGTGCATTGTTTTAGTTGCTCATTACATTAAAAAATAAAGCAGGACGAAAACTATCTGAATACATCGTACACAGGAAGGCCCAAGTATTGTTTGGTGAAACTTCTTTCTCAGTTTTGACAGTGTGTTTACGTATGGTGCTGGGTCACTAATCAAAAATGTAATTTCTCACCACAGGTTGAAGTTAAAAAAACAAAACAAAAAAAGGCTTGAAAAGCCACTTATCTGAAGTATTCACTCTTTTACTTAAAAAAACTGAAAATAAATTATTCCAACCTTTGTTGGATTTCAAACCTGACATAAGTAATCATCCCAATCAAAAAGTAAATGCTCTTTGAATTCCATTCTATGTATGGATATTAAAAAGTCCGTAAATAAGATTTCTCAGGGTGCCGGGGTGGCTCAGTGGGTTAATAAGCCTCTGCCTTCAGCTCAGGTCATGGTCTCAGGGTCCTGGGATAGAGCCCTGCATAGGGCTCTCTCTCTGCTCAGCAGGAAGCCTGCTTCCCCGCCCCCCTCTCTGCCTGCCTCTCTGCCTCTTTGTGATCTCTCACTCCGACAAATAAATAAATAAAATCTTAAAAATAAAAAAAAAGATTTCTCAAACTGTATTTCAGTAGAAACCCTTCAAGACTTTGGGGGGAGTGTTTCCTGAGTGGAGGGGGTGTTCTTGTGACCAAATGAACTTGGCAAATTGGGAAATACAGCACATTATATTTCCTTTCTGAACAGCCACAATGTACATTACTAAAAACTCTGACAAACTCTCATGAAAAACAGTAACACAATCACTACCAAAAATTAAAATCTGATTAACAGTTTTTAACCCAATGTTTTCCCAAACTTAAATTTCATTCTGAAACTTCTCTCACCAACAGCCAATCTCTCATAAGACTAATGTTGTACAAAACAGAATTTGTGAAACAATGGTTTAAATGAGATTACCTGAAAAAGGGAGATCCTAATAAACCAGCTATTATAGTTTGTAAACCTTGAAATAAGCACAAATATACCAGAGATAAAGAAAATACACAGAAAACGGTATTCTGGTTACTATTTCATCTCTGCTGAGCAGTTTTATCAGAATATTACACATCTCTATCATTTAATAAGCATTTACAGAAACAAGTATTCTAATCTAAAAACACAAGGTGGGAGAAGAGGGAAGAGAAGAGATATGAAAAAATATTTTAAATAAATTACTATCTATTTCAAAGATTTCCAAGATTTCAAATAAATTACTATCTACAGTACAAAACTTAGATACATAAGAAAAACTCACACATGAACACAAGATGAATAGAGAATAAAACCATACTATACAGGGCCAAATGATCTGTAAAGGGTCACATTCGTGACCTGAGTTCCATCTCCCTGTCTGGAGAATTCAGAAGTAAATGAACTGGCTGATAACATGCCAGCAGAGAGGGAAAGAGTTGTTTACCTAGACCAGGAACTCTTTGCAACTGGCATACAGAATAGGACTCAGCATAATGGGCTATAAAAATTGCTTGTGGAACAAATCAATTCATAATAGATGTTTAGGAGTTATGAACACTCAGGGGTGGCAAATAGCTGCCATCTCTTATCAGTGAGAGAACCTCAGCAGGAAATGACCCTATGATCCAAGCCAGTATACCACCTTTATTAGCAGATTAGAATCAATTACAGTCGATGAATACTTATCTTAAGCATGTTCTGCATGTCTTCAAATGTGATTCTACATTTTGGTCCTTTCCACTTTTCCACTCTTGTTGCCTTTGGTATTATTTTTCCTCTTCCCAAAACGAAGAGTTCTTAGAACTTCACAGCATATATACTTAAAGGCTGACAATGAATTTGATGTAAAGCTTGAGGATTTGTTAATCACTAACTTGACTTATTAAGCTTGTACTTTACAAGCAGATAACATTTAGTTCTTAACCATTTATTCCTAAGTACAAAAGCAGAAAATACATATTGTGATGTTACATTACCTGAAGCAGAGAGCTACCATACGGTAAACTAAGACTAGGCACCTGGCCAACCAGAAGAGAACAATGTTAAAGAATGGTTACATGCCATAAAGCCCTTGTAACGAAACGGACTTAAAGACTACAGTCAAAAGGAGAGGTACAGGGGCGCCTGGGTGGCTCAGTGGGTTAAAGCCTCTGCTTTCGGCTCAGGTCATGATCCCAGGGTGCTGGGATCGAGCCCCGCATCGGGCTCTCTGCTCCGCGGAGAGCCTGCTTCCTCCTCTCTCCCCCTGCCTGCCTCTCTTGCCTACTTGTAATCTCTGCCAAATAAATAAATAAAATAAAATAAAATTTTAAAAAAAGGAGAGGTACATAGTACAAGGGGAAAAAAGACAAGTCAGAAAAGTCTACACACAGGATCACTGAAAATAAGAGCAAAAGAAAGGGACTTTCAGTCTGGTCCCATTCGCATAATAATGGCATGACTGAAGCCCAAAGAGGTGGAGTGACTGGCCCAGAGTGAAATGATTAGTCACTGAGTCAGGAAGGACCCAGGCGAGGCCTTCCAATCCCCAGGCTTCTGTGTTGCCCACTGTAACAAAGGCCTCCCATCTTCTCAAGACTAGTATGAAAAATAAACGCTACCCACTGGCCTAACTAAAACGAGAAACTACTAATCAAATTACAGCTCTCAACAACCAGAGTATGTAAAACAAACCATCTCATTTTGTACTATAACATGGTTACTGTCTGGAAATCTACTAAAATCCTCATTAAGCCTTTATTTACAAACCTCAATTCTTTCTTTTTTTTAAATATTTTATTAATTTATTTATTTATTTGTCAGAGAGAGAGAGAGCACAGGCAGACAGAGTGGCAGGCAGAGGCAGAGGGAGAAGCAGGCTCCCTGCCGAGCAAGGAGCCCGATGTGGGACTCGATCCCAGGACGCTGGGATCATGACCTGAGCCGAAGGCAGCCGCTTAACCAACTGAGCCACCCAGGCGTCCCTACAAACCTCAATTCTGAAGTACTAAATCAAAAATGGTCAGGAAAAAACCAAGGCCCTATTAAGGAAAATAAAACTTAATCGCATATTCCAAGGAGCACACATTTTAAAGTGAGGCAAATCTGGGTTCAAATCCTAGCTCAACTGTACAATGCCTGTGTGACCTTGGACAAGGCCCTCCACTTTCATTTTCCATCTGGAATGATGCTAGAGACTACCCACCCTAGAGGTCTGTCCAACACTCCATGGTACTCAATGGTAATTTTGGGTTTTTGTCTATTTCAACTTTTAACTTCATACAACCACCCCTAAGAAACTTGCCAGCTACATCAAAATGATAAACACGAATAAACACCTTTAAAAAAGGATTATGTGCCAAAGACCATTTAATATGTGAAAATAATCTTTGTAAATGTTAGTGTAAAGGTTCAAAGAAGACATTACTGAATAAAATATAAAACTTAATTTCCTTCAAGCAAACTAGATGAAGAATGAAGAGAAGCAGGCTCTGAGATCAGTCCTGTGGCTAATAAGTCACACGACCCTGAGCAGGTTGACTCCACTTTGTAGAAAGCCCCACCAGTTACAGCTCAAGGTTCATCACGCACTGCTTTAGTAACGGTGGACCTGTGCCCATCTGCAGAAATAGGGTCTCTAAAATTCTCACCTTTCTTCTCCCCTGAAAACAGTCTGGCATCAGCAGCATCACAAAACTTACTATGTCCAGCACTTGGTATGTGCCAGGCCCTATTCTGAGCATGTTAGATGTAGTAACTACTTTAATTCCACTACAGTTTTCTCAGATACGGTGTATATCTCACACCTGTCCAAGAAATCCAAGCTACAGTGAAGTGGAGGAACTTGCCTAACATCATAGAGGCCACAGGACAGTGAGGGTTCAACAATCCAGGCAGTCTAGTTGCAGGGAGTCTGCTAGTGCTTTGAAGCACTAGTAACAATGCCACTCAGAAGTCAATAAATCCCAGAGTGGGCCTTAACTACAGACATGTAGAAAGAAATGTATTTCTTCTTTGTGCCCAAATACAGCCCATACATAACGCACTGTGGAGGGAGAGAACCATGAGTGACGTGTTCACAGTTCCTTGTAGGAGATCAAGCTACAGTTCATTAGACAAAGTTATAAAATAGCAACTTAAGATCAAGCTACAAAAGGTGTATTTTGTTTCTTGAACATTTTATTAAAATAATCCAAGTGTTGTGATGTTTTAACATTATCATACCTCCTTAGTCCTCAAGGAGTGATCTGATGGATAATGTTCCCAAGGAATAATTATAATATAAAACCAGACTGCTACTAAATACTGGTTAACGAGACTTTCTCCGTTTTTGTAACCATGCATATGAAAATGCAGATATACATATAAACAAGCAAACTCAAACCTACAACACTGTACTTTGAGTATCAAAATCTCAAGTTAGACACACTGTATCATGGGAACAGGTGTGTTCACATGCCTACTGTGATGCCTACTGCCTACATAAATAGCCAGGCGGTCTTTACCTCCCTCCTTTGGGGACACTTCACACCTGACTGACTTCCTGCAATCCGCTGCATGCCAGTCTTCCTTCCTCTGACAGTTTACCATCACAGCTGCTAATAAAGCACAATTCCACCATCCCCTCACCCCTTCTAAAGGCACAGTGGAGCCAGGAGGCTCAGTACGGTAGAGATGATACCTACATATATGCACACACATAAATCCCAAAATAAAATGCTAATGTCAACAACCTGTTAACCTTCATTTCATCACTATCAGTCCAGCCTCTGTCACCCATCTTGCAGTAACTCTTCTCACAATCCTGGAAGGCCTGAGAAGCAGACATGGACGTGGAACAAACATTTAACATTTACCGGTCTACTCAGTAGTCTGGTCTACTCCCACAACTGCTGGTAGTAGAAATGTTTGCCTCACGTTGCTCTGCCATCACACTCTGGACTGATAAAGGCAGTGACTAGGGTCCAGTCGGATAGCATCAGAATGATGAGACAACAGAGGAAGAACTCCCATAGGGCTCAGTTCCTTCTTTAATTAAGGGTGGCCCCAACACCAGTCTTCTTTAGTAAAAACCAAACTACAAACTGATGACTAAATTGTTATGCAATTTTTAGGCTACTTGACTTAATCTGCGTTACAAATACAAGATCTTTCTTTACATCTTTAGAAATAATAAAACAAGTCCCAAGCAACCTAACCTGATAGAGGTGGAATGTGATTTTCTTTCCCTCAATTTATAACACAACAAAGTTTTACCAACATTTTTGCTGTTATCCATACTAATCCACCTAACACATTCCTAGTCCTGGAACACCAGACAATATCCATAAAATAAAATTCCTAGTTAAAAGAAGCAGTGGAAAAGGAGAAAGTGGATTTGTAAAACAGAAACACCACCAGGAAGGTAACCAGAAGACACTACCTGAAGTAAAATTCTATCCTATAGTGGATTTTGTATTTTGTGTGCTGGAGGTGGATGTGGATTTATGTCTGTATTTTTATGGCAGATGGCAAAGCTGTGACTAATCAATAATCAATCCCTCCTGGAAAAAATACTCTAGGGAAAACATGGTAGTAATTATAGAAATCTGTAAACTACAAAAGATGGTCAAAGAAAAAACTTTAAATATTCAAAAATTATAAAGGATGCGTTGTGGTATATACATTTGCAATATAAAAATAAAGATTCAAATAAAACCAAATGATAAAGCCAAACCCCATAACTACATTAGACTTTCCTAACTACTTTACACTAACTTTATGAAAATTCATACAATCTAACTCAACATCTCACTTTATATCCCATTAGAAACAGAAACAGAGAATACATTTAGAATGTAAAGCAAAAGGAAAAAAAAACAACTTGGTTTAAGCAGTCTGAAATGCTAATGAACTAAAGTGAACTGTCTTGAAATGGGAAAAAAAAAGTCCCTTTTGTTATAGCAGCAAATTATTTCACCAGATTCTGTATTTTACTAACAAAACACCAACATAAAAACTACATGTAGCCTGCATCTTTGTGATGTCATGATCCAAAAGTATTAACCTATATAGATAGCCCTGGTATAAAGACTATTTTTTAGAGGTGGGAGGGCATGAAGGGTAAAGTGGGATGGGGAGGTGTATCACTGTGTATGGGAGATACTACACCAGATAAGAAAATCTTTTTAAAAAGTACATCTACTCAGGCGTCTGAGTGGATCAGGTCATGATCTCAGGGTCCTGGGATGGAGCCCCACCCCCAGCATCCAGCTCCCTGGTCAGCAGGAAGCCTGCTTCTCCCCTCTCTCACTTCCCCTGCTTCTGTTCCCCTCTCTCGCCATGTCTCCCTCTGTCAAATAAATAAAATCTTTAAAAAAAAAATGTACATCTACTCATATAGCAGAGATGTGTGATCCCTTCCATATCTGATGACAACACACACCCTGAATAATAAAGCCTCTCTTCAATCAGCAAAAGGATCTAAATCCTACAAATAATAAATATACTTCAAACAAGACACCTTTAGAAACAGTTTGGCCAGGGCACCTGGGTGGCTCAGTTGGTTAAGCCACTGCCTTAGGCTCAGGTAGTGATCCTAGAATCCCTGGATGAGTCCTGCATCAGCCACCCAGCTCCCTGCGGGGAATCTGCTTCTCCCTCTGACCTTCTCCCCTCTTGTGCTCTCTCTCGGTTTCTCTCTCAAATAAATAAATAAATACACCTTTAAAAAAAAGCTCAGCCCACAGCAGCAGTTATTAAGCATGACTACTGCATGTTATCTGAGATAAATGCAACCTTGTCAGAAAAAAGGAATACTCTTAAGACTTCCCTTACTTGGGTAAAAATATTTTACATAAAGATACTTAATGACAAAAAACTTGAATAAAATTTATATATATATATATGCAGTTTTTATTTTATCACGCAAGGAAAAAATAACCATAAGACTGAAAAGGAAATATGCAAAACCAAATCTAAGTGGTAAGATTACAGAAGATAATTTAAAAAAATTTTCCAGTATCTCTTGCACTTTATAAGTTTTTTTAACTGAAAAAAGTTGACATTCACTCGTCATATAAACAAACAACAAACAAGTGTTTATGAAACTAACATGGGTTCTGAGCTGCTTCCACAAATCATATATTCTAGACTTTGAGTAAAGCTAATTATCTGCTAGTAATTTGGGAAAAAATGTACAAAATCAAGCTAGATTTTCAATTCTCACTCTCCCATATTTATGTAACTGAAAATAAAGAAATGTTTACCTTTCTATAAAAAGTTTCTATGTCCAAGTTGCCATCCCAGAATGCTAGTAACAATCTGATTTTTTAAAATCATCAATTTAGAATGCTTTACAAAATGCCATTTCGAAGAAGTTATGATTAACTCAATAATTCCAAAGTGTAGCCACTAATACACCGTGTGAGAAGTTTTGATGCATTTTAGTGAACCGCACCAACAGAATTGCCTTATGTGCAAAGAGCTTATTTTACACGCATCTTTCCACTACCTCTTAAGAGCATGATATCTAAATGAAGCTTTTTGCAAGAGCTTTTTTTTTACTTAGCCTGGACATGAATTTATTTGTAGCTGTCAAAATCGATCTCAAACTGCATTATATTCAAGGCACAGAACGTCAACTCTTCACTGGGACTCCTTCTTTCTTTCACAGGACGGCCTTTAATATCTCCTAGCTTACATTTCCGGGCTCATGAGTCACTGAGTAATGAGCTCTAAGTTTACCTTAGAATGCCACTCAAATAGCTCCTCTACAATATTCAAGGGTCTGGCCCCCCAATACCTCTGTAGCCTACCCTTAACTCCCCCACACGGCCACAGACAACTGAATTACCCACTATTCCTAGACTGTGCCTTTTTATCTTTGTCCTCTAGTTTGCTGCCCCTCCTCATACCGTCTCTTCCCCATCCGTCCTCTCCCAAACCCCATTGGGCCTTCAAGACCCAGCTTGGCACCGCCTCGCCCAGGAAGCCTTCCAGATCTCTGCTGGGCGGAAGTGATCGATCGGTACGGTCATCCCCGGGTGTCTTTCTAGCACTTCGTAGTTCTTTCACAGGACTTATCACCTCTTTCCTGGTATCGAGGTTATTAGCGTAGTGGTCTTATCTCCCACACCAGAGCGTAAGCTCCTCGGGGGAGGGGACCTTGGGCCCCGGTTCCCCCTTCGAATCCCTCTGGTGCGGACCGACCATAGCGCCCGCACGCAGTGCAGCGCTCGGCTTCGTTCAACCGAACTCGGGAACGCTCCGGCCGCACAATTCCTAACCAGAAGTCAGTTGGGCATTTCCCCCAAATGAAGATCACAAAAGATGCTGCCTGCCTCACCACAGCAGGAAGTTTACCAGGGGCCAGGAGTGAGGCGGCCAGAGCCGTGTGCGATGGGAGTGACAGCTGGCCCGACCCGCACCTCCCTGCTCACCCGACTCCGGCCGCGGACGCCCCCACTCGCCAGCCCTGCCAGAGAACGGCGAGGGACGGCAGGGGAGCACCGGGCGCCCAAAGCCCCGGCCGCAGGCCGCTGGGCGCCGCGCCGGCGGGGGCTAGCAGGGAAGGCTCGGCAAGGGGCCCGAGCCGGGCCGAGCCGAGCCGAGCAGGGAGGGCGGGCCCGCCGCCTCCGCCACCGGAGAAAATGGAGGCAGCCCGGGGGCCGGTGACGGGCCGGGGCAGGCGGAAGCCGGGCGAGCGTCTGCGCCGCGAGCCGGGCCGGGCCCGGGGGTCACTCACCGGGCTGGGCCGGGCGGCTCCCTCTCCGCCTCCGCGTCGTCGCCGTCCCCGTCCTCGGCCGCCGCCGCCTCGGGCTGCTCGCTGGGTCCCCGCGGCGCGGCTCGGGCGCTCGGCCCCTCCGTTGTCTTCCGCCTGCTCCTGCTCCCGGCGACCGGCTCCCGCGGCGGCGGCGGCTGCACGGGCGGACGGCGGCCCAGGAGCTCCCGCGGCGGCCGCTGCACTGCTGTGCTCACTCGCTTGGGCTGCGGCTGCGGCTGCTGCTGCGGGACCAGGCGCCGCCTTCACCCTCGCCGGCTGCTGGAGGATCAGTCTCTCCCAGGCCTCGCCGCTCCCCGCTCCCGGCCCGAGCCCGGCTTTGACGTACGCACTGCGCAGCCGCGGAGGGCGCGACGTCGGGCGGTGCCGCAACGCCCCCTGCGGCCTCGGGCGCGCCCCAGCGGCGGGGCGGACTCGCGACAGCGGAGTCCGCGCCTAGGCCGAAGCAGGAGGGGACGCAAAGAAAAAGCAGCAGCCGGAGGACGAGAAGGGGGGGGGGGGGGGGGGGGGGAGGGAGCGGGGGTGTTCTTTCACCTGCCGCTTCAGTGTTGGTGCTCAGCCTTTCTCGGCTGTCTCAGCACTTTTCCTGGAAGAATCCTACGTCCGCCTTCTACGACCACTTCCTCAACCGTTAACAAAGCTTTATTTTTTCTAAATGCCAGGGGCCCACTTTGTGTAGACAGAGTCATACTTGCGAGGGACAGATAACTCTCATGTAGCATCCTCTGAGCGAGAGTGCAGAAAGTGATGGAATGATCCAGATTAATAGGACTCAACAGTCTGGATTTAAACTCCAGCTCCACGATGTGGTCTCCGATGGATTATTTCATGTCCCTGTGCCGGGGTTCCTTTACACACAGACACATACACACACACATATGCACACACGCACACGCACACAACGTAGAGCAATACAGGACGATAGGCTTATGAGGATGAACGAGATAATGCATCGCAAAGCTCTGGCAGCAGAGTCCGCTACGTAGAAATGCCATGCATGTATTATTTTTGTTTCACTCTGTTGCTTTGGTTTAATTTGTAATTGAACCGGGTATTTTCGAGCATCTACTGTGTGCCGCTATTCTAGGCGGCAGGACAGTGAACAAAGCAGTCCCCGCTCCTGAGACATGCCAATAAATAAACCAACACATATAGGACATTGGGTGGTTTCTGGTGCTATGGAGACAAACAGCACAGACTAAGGAGGGAAGAGAAGGGAAGACACTGTTAGTTACAGGGCTCGTACGGGGAGCAGCTACATAAAAAAATCAGGTTGTGAGCTTTCTGTATGGAAAGGCAGAGGGAACAGCAAGGATGAAGGCCCTGAGATGGGACACCAGGAAGCCCAACAAGGCAAGCGCACTGAGGGAGGGGAGAGGGAGAAATAGGAGGAGAGAAGGGAGAACCAAATAGGACAAAGTGAGGACTTTGGTTTTCACTCTGCATGAGATGGGAAGCTATTTGGAAGGTTTCAAGCAGAGAAAGGTTGTGGGCTGAGCCTTCAAAAGGCTGTAAAGACCAGCCTGAAGGGCCTGTGGGTTTTAGCCAAGAGACTGGTTAGAACGCCGTTGAAATAATCCCGTCAAGAGAAGACAGGTTCAGCCCTGGGTGGTAATGGTGGAAGAGTAAAGAAGTGGTCAGGTTCTAGACACATTGAAAAGGTAGAGCTCACAGATTTTTGCTAATTTCCAAAGTTTTTTGGTTTTTGGCTTTTCAAGCAACTGGAAGATACAGTTGGTGAAATGGAGATTTAAACAGAAGCAGACAGGAAGGGAGGAACTCAAGAATACATCTGGGGCCATATTAAGTTTGATCTGCCTGTTAGACACTCAATTAGGAAGCAGGACATAGAAATCTGGGGTGTGGGGGAGAGGTCCAGGCTGGAGATAGAACTTTGGGAGCCCGAAGAATAGGTAAAATCTCAGGACTCAGTGAGGTCATTTAGGGGGCATTAGTGAAGTGCGGGGGCTGGGGATGAGCCTGAGACCCCCCAATATTGAGAGGTCAGACAGGAAGATAGCAAGGACCTAGCAAAAGATTCTAAGGAAAGGAGCCAGGGTGGCAGGGAGAAGAAAACATCACATGCTGGAAGACCAGGGATGGAGGATGGATTCATGCCACCAAATGCAGCCAGTAGTTCAAGTAAGGCTAGTGTTGGTAACTGGACATTAGTGTCAGTTACCACATAGGTAACTAGTGGCCTTGGTAAGCGCCATTGAAATAGAGGTGGGTGGGAAAGCCTGCTTGGCATGGTCTCTAGAAAGAATGAGACCTAGAAAGAATGGGGCTCTAGAAAGAGACCATGACCACTTTTTCATGAAGTTTTGCTCTAAAGGGGAGCAGAATCAGGGTGACAGTTGGAGGGGAATGTAGGGTCAAAGCAGATTTTTGTTTTGTTTTGTTTCATTTTGTTTTGTCTTTAGAATGGAAGTGCCAATGGGAACGATTTAGTAGCGAGGAAAAATTTGATAATGAAGGTATGTGGGGCGGAGGGACATTTTCTGGAAAGCCATCCTTGAGTGAGCAAGAAGAGAAGGCACGGGTACCCGGGTATCGGGTACCAGCAAGGCCGATGTTCACAGACAGTAACAGAGGGCAGGCGAGGTGTGGGCATAGAGACAGGGAGCCGGATGGATGAGGTACCAGAACGTGGGAACTTGTCCTTCTGAGAGCTTCTATTTTCTTAGGGAAACAGGAAGCAAGGTCACCAGTTTGGAGTGTGGAGAGGGAAGAGGTGTCAGAAACTTGAGGGAAGAGGAGAAGGTGTAAAGAAGGATCAGTCAGCAGGGGGTTCTGTATTTTCACTGGCCACATTTGGCTGAGCAGGTGCAGGCACAGGAAGGTGGGGAGTAGGATTCCACCAGGGTTATTTTTGTGGAGAGAGAAAGGGAAAGGAAGGAGAGGTATGTATATGCAAGGAAGTAATATTGTACAATGACCAGCTGTTGAATCCAAGCCAGATGAGAGGAAGGTGAGCCAATTGGGCTGACAGGAGGTGGGGGCAGTGGTAGAGGAGAGTCCCTGTAAACCTGCAGGAATCCATGGAATGATGGGCAGAAATTGTTGGAATCAGCACAGGAAGGGGGGTGAGCTGGAAAGAAAGAGGTGCTGGTGGTGGGAGAGGCAGGTTGCTTGCAGTGAGATTATGTGAGGCATAGTTCTCAGTAAATGCAAGGCCTGGGGCAGCTTCTCAGACCGTGATGTCCATGGGCATTCTGGGAAGATCTTGTTGAAGTGCGGTTACTGATGGCATTGGCCTGGGGCGGGGGGGGTCCATGATCCCACATTTCCAACAAGTTGGGGTGGGATGGGGAGGATGCTGATTAGTCTTACTCTTATTAATAGCCTTGATACCAAACCTCAGTTAATCTAGTATACACACACACACACACACACACACACACACAAAACTAGACTAACCTTGTTAGTGAGCAGGTACAAGAAATGGCAGCACGTTAAAAGTAAAGTCCACCCTAACCAAGGACAGTTTATGCCAAGCATATTAGAAGCTCATTAGAAGAACCATAGCTGTCGAGGGGCTGTCTCTGCTCAGAGAGACATAAACTGACAAGAAATCCAGAGCAAGCCCTGGACTTGGGGAATGGCTGATTCCTGGAGCTGTCTCTTTGCTTTTCTCTGGTAGTGGTGGAAGGGAGGTGCCCAGCAGTCTCAAATGTGAGGACTGCAAGTTTTATCTAAGTTTGAAACTTTGTTCAATAAGGACTTTACCCCACAGCGATGTGTGTGTGTGTGTGTTTAAAGCCAAGAGTTCCTTTTAATTGTAGTCCCAAAGGGAGAAGGAAGCCTTTAGTGTGCTCACATTCCACAAAAACAACTGAGGACCCAATTTCCCCCCCCCAAAAAAAAAATGCATGGGGTTGATAATCCCCTATGCAGGGGTTTGATTCCTTTGTTTTAAGGGTCAGATTGGGATTCCAGATTAATCTCTTAACTGGGATAAAGCCGCTGCAATGGCAAGACAGCAGAAATTTCTGGAGCCAGGGTTTGTAACAAATTCTGAAGCCCAGTGGAAGGTGTCATGTCATTTGACTGCTTGAATTTATGCTGGGAGACACCTTCTGAGTCCTTCTGGAGCCTTCTGGAAAGCCCTTTCTACTAAGTATTTCTTTGTAGGCACAACCTCTTTCTGGGAAATTCCTCTACCCCTTCATCTTGAAACCCCCTTCACAGAGGGTCTCCCCCACCCCCACCTTCTAGTGCAGCATCCGCAGATCTCAGGGTCCTAAGGCGGGGTCCTCATGTTCAAGGAAAACCAATCAGTGATAGTCCTGTGTAAATGTCTTGTCACTTTCATTTCCTTTCTTCTCCACTGAAGTTGGGTCATCAGAGGAAGGCACCTCCCTCCCTTCATCACACCATCTGTGAAAGGACTTTGAAGCCTGACTCACAGCTTCCTCCCCACCCCACCCAGTGCCTGACTTCTCCTGGGCAACCTTAGTGCCACTAATCTAATATGTTGGACCATAGTTCCCTCATATCATCCTCCCTAGTGACCTTCACTTCCTTTCCACTTCAGCAGCCACTTAATTGGCCCTACCCTGGTCTCTGCAGTGGCCAGACTCTACCTTTGAAGCTTGACATCTGTGACTTTCCTGGTTAACTGCTTCTCCCATCCACCTACCCTCTCCACTCCCTCAGACCCACCAGACCTGCTTTAAATCTTATTGAAACCTTATTTATTCAACAAATACTTTTTGAAAGCACGTAATTACTGGATATAAGTAGTGGTAATGAGACGTTGAACAATGCATGGTCCCTGCTTTCAATGATCTTGGAGTCCGGGAGAGACACACAAGTAAACAGGCAGTTACAGAAGGCTGAGACATGGGGCATGAGTAAGAGTTAGGCCATTGAAGATGGAGATAAATGTTTGGGAAAATCATGCAAACACCATAAAAACAGGAAAGCATGGTAAATTTAGGGAAGTGCACGGGAATAGCTCAGATATAGAGCTTAGTTTTAAAAGAGAAATTTTTTCTAAAGATTTTTATTTATTTATTCGACAGAGAGAGATCACAAGTAAGCAGAGAGGCAGGCAGAGAGAGAGGGGGAAGCAGGCTCCCCGCTGAGCAGAGAGCCCGATGCAGGGCTTGATCCCAGGACACTGAGACTATGACCTGAGCCAAAGGCAGAGGCTTAACCCACTGAGCCACCCAGGCGCCCCAGAAAGAAATTTTTTCTTGCTATTTTTTCCTCCACTTTATTGAGAAATTATTGATACATATGTAAGTTTAAGGTTCACAGTGTGATGATTAGATATGCGTGTATTGCAAAATGGCTACCACAATACAGTTAATGAACATATTTTACCTCGCATAATGATTTGTGTGTGTGGTGACAACATTTAAGACCTAGTCTCTTAAAAACTTTCAAGTATATATATGTGTATATATATATACACATATATATATATATAATACAGTATTGTTAATTATGGTCATCATGCTGCACATTAGACCTCCAGATCTTGTTTATTTTGTAGCTGGGAGTTTGTATCCTTTGACCATCTCTCCATCTCCCCCATCTAAAACCCCTGGGAACCATCATTCTACTCTCTATTTCAAAGGGCTCAGCTGTTTAAGATTCTGCATTTAAGTGAGAACATACAGTATTTGCCTTTCTCTGCCTATTTAATTTAGTGGAGGACCCTTGAGGTCCATCCATGTTGTTACAAGTGGCAGGATTTGAGGAGGGGAGTTGGCACCAGATAAAGTTGGGAAGATAATCAAAGGTCCACAGGACAGCTAAGTAGGCTGGGTTTCAACAGGAAGGCAGTGGGGGTGAGTTAGGAGGAGTGGGCACTAAGATTGAATCCATGAAACAGTGAGCTCAGATGTGTACTTCTCAGAAACAACACTCTGACCCTCTGCACACTGTGGATGGGAAGAAGGCCAGATTGGAGGTAGTGGGATTAGTAGGAGGCTGTTTTCATCCTGGCGAGGGAAAAACACGGCTTCAGCTAAGATGGTGGCAGGGGCCCTGGAGGGGAATGAATCAGTTAGAAAAAAAAAAAAGTTTTTAGAAGGTGGTACTTGGTGACTTGATGGATATAGATGGGGAGACCATAGGATGAAAAGCAGGCTTTTGACGTGAGCACCTGGTTAGACAGGAGGGCTGTTTGCTCAGATGGACACCATCTAGGAGCCATCAGAGGACAGGAGGAAAACGACAAGCACATTTCCAGACAGAGGCTAGGCGACAGTTCAGAGCTACTGGGGGATCAAGTAATACAAGGCTGGAAGGCATCAGTTGGATGTGGCAACGGGAGGGGCTCTTGGTGACCTTGGAGAGAGCTCTTCCAGTGGAGGGATGGGTGAAGAGACCTGCAGATGGCAGTGGGTTTAAGGTGTGAATAGGAGATAAAGTATGGGAGTAATAAGCACAGGTAGCACCTCCAAGACAGGAAGGTGGAGAAGAAGGGCTGGTCAGGTGAGGGCCTGAGGGGAGCAGAGATGAGCATGTTTAAATGCTGATGGGAAGGAACCACTAAGGAAGAAGATAAAGGTGCAAGAAGGATAAATTATCACAGATACCTTGAGGTCCTTCCATTGGGAAGAGGCTTTATGGGCACACAGAAGGGAGTCTCCTTCTTTGCCATAGAGAAAAAAGAGGAGAGAGGTCCAGGGAAAGGATGGCTGAGTGAAATAAGGGGGAATTTTGGGAACCGAGCCATGCAGGATGTGTTTTGTTAAGGAAAAAGAGTGGCTTTATCCTAAAATAAAATGGCTGGTTTGTTTGAATGAGAAACAAGAAAGCATAGAATATAACTGGAATGGATATTGGAAGTTTTTTTTTTATTAACATATAATGTATATTTGCCACAGGGGTGGATATTGAAAGTTATAGAAGGTTCTAGAAAAGAGAATTTTATCTGTTATGGTTAAAGCTGGCTGGCTGGATTTATTTGTAAGATTTTCAGAAAGAGCTTTGGCATCCAGTAGGTTGATGGGAAACTAGAATTTGGTTTCCTCTGTTAAAATGAGAAAATTATTGATCTGCCCTTCATAAGAAGTTTGTGGTAGATCAAACAATGGCCCCCTAATCATGGCCACAACCCAATCCCTGGAACCCATGAATATGATATTTTACATGGTAAAAGGAATTTTGCAGATTGAATTGAGGATCTTGAGATGGGGGAGATTATCTTGGATCACCCCCTGGGTTCAGTGTAATCACAAGGGTCCTTATAAGAGAGAGGCAGGAGAGTCAGAATGAGAAAAAGGCCATATAACAATGGAAGCAAAAGACATTTAAAGATAAAGTGCTGTTGACTTTGAAGATGGAGGAAGTGGCCAGGAGCCAGGAGTGAAAAGGACTGCTCAATGGTGGAAAAGGCAAGGAAATAGATTGTCTCCTAAAGTTCCCAAGAAGAAGTCACTTTGCTGACATCTTAACTTTGAGACTGATTGTGGACTTCTGACCCCTAGAACTATAACATAATACGTTTATGTTGTTTTAAGCTCTTTAATTTGCCATAATTTGTTGGAGCAGCAATAGGAAATGAATACGAGGTTGTTAGATGATTCTTTACCTTCTGCGTGGTTTGCCTAGGTAACAAAGATTGTGTGCTTTACCAGAACCTTCTATGGTTTATGCTGACTTTCTGATGTCCTTGATTATGTAAAAAAGAACAAAATCCTCTCACTTGAGAAAGAGCTATGATTCTTTACAATCATGTTACCCTTTCTGTTTATTTTTTAAACCCTTTATTGTCACTTTAAATAAGTAGCCAAGTACTATTTCTCAGGAATGCGGGATCTTGCCTTATTCAGTTACTCAAATCTCCTGACAACTTTTGATGTTTTGCCTGCCCCCAAATTGATCCTGAGTGATAGCCAGGGGTGCCTGGGTGGCTTAGTCGGCTAAGCGTCTGCCTTAGGCTCAAGTCACGATCCCAGGATCCCAGTGATCGAGTCCCACATCAGACTACTTGCTCAGCAGGGACCCTGACTCTCCCTCTGCCTGCTGTTTCCTCTGCTTGAGCTCTCTCTGTCTCTGACAAATAAATAAATAAAATCTTAAAAAAAAAAAAAAAGAACTTATTCCAGATTTCCAGAGTCTCTTTACTTGATATTCTTTATATATTCCTGGTGTATTCTATGTTGGGTAAATTCATGGAATACTATGTAAGGATTATTCCATGTTATATCTGAAGTTTTTTTTCCCCCTCTGTGAAGATTGTTTCTCCCTTTTTTATAAGTTAGGTATAATATCTCCTCCTCTTTGAAAATAGAGTTAGTCATGGTATTAATATTTTGTCTACAAGGCTTTCTGAATCGAGTTTATTTTTTAATATTATTAATAACCTTGTAAATGACCAAATGTCCTTGTCAGTTGTCCTGCTTCTGTTATGAATACCCAAGAGATCTTACACTTTAGAAAATTGTCAGTGGGGCACCTGGGTGGCTCAGTCAGTTAAGCATCTGCCTTCCGCTCGGGTCATGATCTCAGGGTCCTGGGATCGAGCCACGCATTGGACTCCCTGCTCAGTGGGGAGACTGCTTTTCCCTCTGCCTCTGCTGTGCCCCCTGCTTGTGCTCTCTCTCTTTCTCAACTAGATAAAATCTTTTTCTTAAAGATTTTTAAAAATATATTTTATTATTTGACAGAGAGAGAGACAGCAAGAGAGGGAACATAAGTAGGGGGAGTGGGAGAGGGAGAAGCCGGCTTCAGGCCAGCAGGGAGCCCAATGTGGGGCTTGTTCCCAGGACCCTGGGATCATGACCTGAGCTGAAGGCAGATGCTTAATGACTGAGCCACCTAGGCACCCCTCAAATAAATAAAATCTTAAATTTTTTTTAATAGAAAATGGTCAGTAATAGGTTAACCACAGCCATTTTATTTTTGTCATGTGCAGATAGCTTTTTTTTGTTTTCCTCTGATGCTTCCCCAAAATCATGGGCAGTCAGCTGAAGACTAGAGCGATTGTCACTGAAGCACTCTCGATTGCCTTGCAGCTGGCCTTTCCCCCAGAATCTGAAGAAGCTCTGTGAGCTGAAGCCCCATAACTTGGCATTAACCTCAAGGCACCCAGCACCGAGGCAGACCATGCACGGGCTATAATTCTCCCTGAACCATCTGCTGCTGGGCCACTAGGGAAGTCCAACAAAATGCTTGGGTCACACATGCTTTTGAAGACTTTGGACAACACCACCAAGAGCATGGCCATCTTAGCGTCAAGCAACTCAATGATATTGCTGGGTTTTTCTTCTGTGGACCTCTAGAATCTACTGGACTGGTTAACTCTCAAGGTTCAACTCCTGGCTCCTTACTCTGATACAACTTCTATAGCATTATTTCTCTATTTGGGGCATCCCTCTTTTAAGATGCCAATCCTTAGGACCTTAAGACCACCAATCTTTGCCCCACTTCTTATGAGATGGCTCACCAATTTTGCAGGAACAACACCAGCGAGAATCCTGGAGGGACTATTTCCTAAAAGGCCTTGCTTTATCCCACTCAGAAATTGTAATGACCACCTCTGAATTATTCAGTGACAATATTCTTCTTGAACAAAATGTGTTCAGACAATGTTGAACTTCATCTGAGCCCTTTGCAGCCTCAACCATGAAACTTGCCCTCCCCTACTTTATGGCGGAAATGGAAATGGAAAACCAGCTAACCACAAGGGACCACACTGCCCTGAGTGTTTCCAAGAGAGCTCTCATCTCCATCCTTTCTTGTGACTCCCATAAGACTCCAAAATCGCCCCCTTGTTAACCTGCTTCTGTAAAATTCCAGGCCTTCTTCATGTTAGGGTCCATAATCAAAGGAGCAAGACTGATACAAAGCGAAGGTCAAGCAGAGATTTATTTCACACCAAGCATCGAGAATCAAACTGACCGGTCAGGGCCGTCTCTTGCAAAGAGTCAACCCCTCCCAGCCTCACAGACTTTTTTTTTTTTTTTTAATTTTTATTTTTTTATAAACAATTTTTTATCCCCAGGGGTACATGTCTGTGAATCGCCAGGTTTACACACTTCACAGCACTAACCATAGCACATACCCTCCCCAATGTCCATTACCCCACCCACCTTTCCCGACCCCCTCCCCCCAGCAACCCTCAGTTTGTTTTGTGAGATTAAGAGTCACT
>PISX010001608.1:39917-189282 GCA_004024625.1 Mellivora capensis | reverse complement strand
CAAATAAATAAATAAAAAAAAAATCTTTAAAAAAAAAAAAGATTCTCTTTCTCTGTCTCTCCCCTTTGCCCCCGCCTCCAACATGCACGTGTGTGTGCTCTCTCTCCCTCTCTCTAAAAAAAGTAAATAAAAAAATTAAAGTAAAAAAATTTTGAAAAAAAAAACAACAAAAAAAACACCTTTTTTTCCCCTTCTGAGTTTTTGAGACCAGAGACTGACTCTTGTCCACCTTCTAAAATTACATCTCTACCCTGACACTTCCTGTCCCCCTTTGCAACTTGTATTTTTTTTCCCAACACTTAGATTTAGGTGATACAATTATCTCAATAATATTTTTTCTCACATTTTTTTAAATCTTTCTCACTAAAATGTATGTTCCATTAGGATAGAGAGTTTTCCCTTTTTTATTTTTATTTTTTTAAAAGATTTTATTTATTTGAGAGAGAGAGAGTGAAGGAGAGAGAGTGTGAGCAGGGGGAGGGGCCAAGGGAGAAGCAGGCTCCCTGCTGAGCAAGGAGCCCAGTGCAGAACCACGACTCTGAGATCATGACCTGAGCCAAAGGCAGATGCTTAACTGCATAACCGACTGAGCCATCCAGGCATCCTGATTTTTGTGTTTGTGTTTTTATTCACAGCTGCATCCCTAGTCCCTAAGAGAGGTCACATATTGAGGGGATGAATGAATGTCTCATTTATCTTTTATTTCTACTTCTTTTTTTTTTTTTTTTAATTTCTACTTCTTAACATAGTATCTGCCAAAGGTTAGGTGCCGAAGAAACATAGCTGAGTAAATGAATGAGTTATGCTATAAATCTGGAAAATTGGAAGAATGTGTGTTGGTGATTTAAATGCAGAAGATTCTCTATTAGGGTTTAGGTGCATTTAATAGGGAGGAGATAAGGGTGAATTGTAGTGCTATCTCCCAGGTGTCCCCTTTGGGATTAAAAAATACATATATTTTTTAATGGAGGGTACAAAATGAAAAGAAAGAAGGTAAGAAGGGATATGGAGTCTCTTAGTTTTTATTCATTTACACAGAGAGTGGATTACCATTGTCACATGGAAGTTTTGCCACTTTCCCTGTCTGCCAGTTTATAAAATGGAAATATAAAGAACATTTTTTTAAAGATCTTATTTATTTATTTTGAGAGAATGAGTGGGAGGGGGAGGGAAAGGGGGCAGAAAGAGAGAGAGAAGGAGATCTCTAGCAGTCTCCCCGCTCACAGTGGACCTGAATATGAGGCTCAGATCTCACGACCCTGAGATCATGACCTGAGCCAAAACCAAGAGTCAGATGCCCAACCAACTGAGCCACGGAGGTGCCCCAAGAACATTTTTTTCCCTCTAAACTCTTTTTCTGTCTTGTGTGAATATTTCAGTTCCTAAAACACACAGTTTTTGTTAAATCACAACAGAGATAAACACAACTGAGTGAAACACAAGTGCCTTTTCCTTGATCATGGCTTTTATGAGACTGAAAACTTCTGTGTCATAATAAGGGAAATCTAGCCAGAAAGTGGCGATTGTATTGGTTGGATTTGAATTGGTGACTTAAATGTAGGAGGTTCTCTGTTCCGATATCAAAATAACTCTCAGTTGATAATTAAGGAATGAAAGAACAAAAGGAAGAACAAATGAAGGATGAAAGGAAAGAAGGGGGGGTGCCTCTGCTTGTGTTCCCTCTCTTGCTGTGTCTCTCTCTGTCAAATAAAGTAATAATATCTTTTAAAAAAATGAAGGAAGAGGGAAAGAGGAAGGGAGAGAGGATGGAAGCAAAGAAGGAAAGAGAGACTGCAGTAATTTTGTATTTTGTTTTGAGACTCGCTCTGACTTGCGATTCTAAATTTTTTTTTAATTTTTTTTTTAAGATTTTATTTATTTATTTGACAGACAGAAATCACAAGCAGGCAGAGAGGCAGGCAGAGAGGCAGGCAGAGAGGCAGGCAGAGAGTGAGAGGAGGAAGCAGGCTCTCCATGGAGCAGAGAGCCCGATGCGGGGCTCGATCCCATGACCCTGGGATCATGACCTGAGTCGAAGGCAGAGGCTTTAACCCACTGCGCCACCCAGGCGCCCCTGACTTGCGATTCTAAAATGACATATATTTTGTGTCCCAACAGCAGCATTTAGCTTCTCTGGATGTAGTAGTGTGGATATACAGGTACATATACATGTATACACACACATATGTTTATGTAATAATAAGTAGTTCAACACGTAATAAATAATAACGAATTAAAAGCCCCACAAAGTTGTTCTCTGATTTGAAAACTATATTAATAAGCTTCTCTGAACAGAATGATGTCTGTCCTTACTGTGGGAACGAACCAATTACGGAAGTGGTAAATTAGCTGATTTGCTGCAGTAAAAATCATGAGGCAATCATGATCCTCCTCTCGCAGCCCAGGGTGCTTCCCTCCTCCTTAAGTCTCTCTCCTCCATGTTAGGCAGGGGCTGTTATTACTGAGGCTCCAAGGCCATTGAGTTGGTTGTGCTCCGGTCTCAGCCTCCTACAGTCCTGGTGTGCAAGGACTGACTTCATCTCTAGACATTTAGGGGGAAAAGCAGTTGGATGTATTCTCCCTCAGAGGCCTTGCCCTTGGTCTCTCTGTCCACCTTCTGTCCCACTGGCTGATCTCATCAGTCCCTTCCCCTACTCATTACCCTTGGCTGTTGGTCATGCAGTTCCCACCAACTGGCTTGCCCTTTTCCTCCTTATCATCTTTCAAGACCCAGTTTCAAGTCTTATCGAGTAAACAAGTTGAATCTTGACTCCACTACTCTGTTCCTTTGGTGAGTTCCTTAACCTCTGTGTGTCTTGTTTGTGCAACAGTGTCTGTCACAGAACATGGCACTGATGATTAACTGAGATCATAAGTACTTAGCACAGTCTCTCATATGACAATATATGGAATAAATTTGGTGGTCAGAAAAAGTTAAATGCTACCTTCTATGCTAATATTGCTCTTTCTTTGAACAAATGCCTCATTAATATACTTACTATATTAATTATAATTGCTGGTATGCCTTTATGTTTTCTAGTAGTTTGTGGGCTCTATTGGCATAGACTTTTGCATTTTTCAAATGCTCAATTTTGGGCAAAATGAATATTGTTAAGAATAATCTGGAGTGCCTGGATAGCTCAGTCAGTTAAGTGTCTGCCGTCGGCTCAGGTCGTGATCTCAGGGGTCCTGCGATCAAGCCCCGAACTGGGTTCCCTGGTCAGTGGGGAATCTGCTTCCTGCCTCTCCCTGGGCTGCTCCCTACCTCACTCATGTGCTCTCTCTCTCGCTCTCTCAAATAAGTAAATGAATAAATCTAAAAAAAAAAAAAAAGAATAATCACAATCTAAAAATGTTGTAAATACAAATACATAAAGTGTTGGATAACTATTCATAAAAGAAGAAAATAGAGGATCAAAAGAATGCCAAAAGAAGAAAGAAAGAACTTTGAGTACTAAACTATGAGCATATTAAATACAAGCATACTCAAAGAAAAAATATATTGTTATTTCAATATAAGATCATTTATGTTCATTAAAAATTTAATTAAGAATATAATGATATGGGGGGCGCTTGGGTGGCTCAGTGGCTTAAAGCCTCTGCCTTTGGCTCAGGTCATGATCCCAGAGTCATGGGATCAAGCCCCCAATCGGGCTCTCTGCTCAGCAGGGAGCCTGCTTCTTCCTCTCTCTCTGCCTTCCTCTCTGCCTACTTGTGATCTTTCTCTGTCAAATAAATAAATAAAATCTTTAAAAAAAAAGAATAAAATGATATGGGCAATCCATATGAGAGCAAGGAGCTTGTTAGTTGGAAAGACCAAATGCTAATGATAAACAGAAACAAGAACAAAAACAAAACAAACAAACAAATGAAAAAAACTGAGGGGAAAATGTGTTGGTCATTGAATGCCTCTTCTGTCTGGATTCTGGTTCCAAGACCAAGTGACTTTGGTTGGCAGCCTGTTGTGGAATGAGGGGGGAGAGGAGGATCATGCAGCTTGTATGAAAAATCTGGAAACTGATGAAAAATACGAAGAACTCAGTATAAGACTTGAAAAAGAAAAGCATTTAAGTTCACAGCATCAGAAATTGTTTAGAAATATATGGGTGGGGGCTGCCTGGGTGGCTCAGTGGGTTAAGCAACTGCCTTCAGCTCAGGTCATGATTCCAGAGTCCCGGGATCGAGTCCCACATCCGGCTCCCAGCTCCATGGGGAGTCTGCTTCTCCCTCTGACCTTCTCCCCTCTCATTCTCTCTCTCACTCTCTCTCTCAAATAAGTAAATAAAATCTTAAAAAAAAGAAGAAATATATGGGTGGTTTGGGATGTTGTTAGACTTTGTTTTCAGTTAAGGAATATAAAAGGAATTCTATTTCATAACATCAGTTATGGAGTATCAAACGATTACCTAAAGACATTTTTTTTCATGTCTTCTGTATTGCCAATCTGTGGACCCATATTTTAGTATTTTGAGTAATAGTTTAGATCTTTGTTTTATCATAGATTTCCTTCATTAATTGGATACCAGAAGTAGCAAGACCCCTGCCAAGAAGACCAAGCTTCAGAATAATTGTGAGTTTCACTTAAAAAGTTGTAGATAATGAGTAAAAATGAGGGGGAATATTACAAATTGAGGAATAGTTATGTAGAAGTAAAGAGCAGCGAGTGCAGGACCCTGCCAGGGCAGAAATGCATTGTGAAGTCACCGAGTAGCGCATCAGCTGTGAGAAAGGCTAATGTTAATATTAAGAAATGTTAGCTAACTTAAGACCATTCAAATATTCACCTTCATCTTTAAAGACCCAAATTAAGAGACATGTAAGATGATACCTGGAACTCTTCATTGCTTGAAAATTACAGGAAACTTAAAAGTTAGAAAGAAAAAGCTTGGAGAGGAAAGGGCCAATATGGCAGTTGAGAAGGTATTTTTCTCAACTGAGAAAAAATAGTTCCTAAAACGTGAGGTTGGGTTAAGGGGTTAAGAGCAGAGTATTTTTTTTTTTTTTTAAGATTTTATTTATTTATTTGACAGAGATCACAAGTAGGCAGAGAGAGAGAGAGAGAGAGGAGGAAGCAGGCTCCCTGCTGAGTAGAGAGCCGGATGTGGGGTTCGATCCCAGGACCCTGGGATCATGACCCAAGCCAAAGGCAGAGGCTTAACCCACTGAGCCACCCAGGCGCCCCAAAAGCAGAGTATTTTTTATTTGAATTATACATAGAAAAATTTTAACTAATAACTGCCAAAAATAATAAAATATATTTGAAAGTCCAAATCTATTTGGAATAAAGAAGTTTTGAGTTGTCTGCCTGATTTTAATTATCATGTTCTTCGGCTACAAAATATTTTTATAGGCTGAAGAAATATGCACTTACTACTAAACATTGACCAAAGTCTAAAGTGTTGTATTATAAGTACAGATAGACAGGCATGTTATTCTCACTTCCTTTAGAGTATTAATTGTACTCAAACTATTAATTGTAACCAGTTCCTGTCCATGAACTACATAATATTCAGTATATTTCCTTTAACATTGTTAGAATAAATATTTTTGCCTCTCATACTTAATATGAGTGTTCTGCTTAGAGGTATTTTGTTTTTTGGTTTTTTTTTTTTTTTTTTAAACCATAACCTAATCGCACTGAATTACTACCAGCATAATATTGGGTGGAAAAATCTGCTTTTCAAAGCAGAATGCTGGTCATGAACCCTGGCAAGTATGATTTTACTTCCACAGCAGGTAATGCACCTGGTGCAAAGGAGTGGGTCCCAGGATTAGATTGTCACTTAACTCGGGGTGCAGTGTCAGACAAGTATCTTTTAACTTCTCCATAGCTCAGTTTACTCTTCCAGATTGTACAGTCTATCAGAGTTGTGGTTTTTGTCTTTTTTGTTCAGTGGAGTATTCCTGATGTCTATAATAATGGCATACGTATGTAGTAGGCATTCAATAATTGCATCTCAAAGTGAAAGCCTGTGTTATCTGCCAATGAGGTGCTTTAAATGAAGACCATTTCCCATAATTCCTGACAAATAGGCAATGTTAGTTGTTGCTGTCACTTATTCTTATTATCATGGTTAGTTTCTATTATTGTGGTTGAGGGTGAAAGAGGTTTAAAAGTAAACTGTTCCAAGTAAGAGGGTGATGTTTTGCAGAAGGGCTCTCCATTCTGGTAAAGTATATTAGTATCTGATGGTTAGTTCTGTTTAGTCAAACACAGACAGCGGAGAGGATAGATTTATGTGCTCCTCACTAATAAAGCTTTGAAGTGGCCTTGAGCACCTTTGATTCTTTTCCTGTTATACTTATCCTTTTCTGGTCTCCTTGTACATAAAAATAGCCTTTGATTCTTTTACTTCTGATGTTTGGGTTTATTCTGAACTTGAGACTAGTAACTCAAGTCGTTGGTGTTACGGCTTGGTTTTTCTCGTCCTTATTATTTCTCTACCTTTTCATTTTTTATATGCAAGAACTTTAGCTAATTCGATGTAATGGCTAATCTGTAATTTTTCTCCCTCCAAATATAAAGCTGATTTGGAAGCTCACAAGTCCAGTATAATATTATCAGGGCTTAGGAACTTTATAATATACTCAATGTTAATAGTAGCCGGGAATGTTTGTCATTTTTTTGAGAAATCTTTTTTAAAATAGAAAGGATTCTAGGAAAGCCAACAGTCCAAAACAGCCCCTAAAAACTCCCCTAAATAAACCCTGTACATGTTGCTCCTTTGGGAAGGGTCCCTTATTCTCTTTCTCGATGCAAGATCAACTGCTCTCACACAGCGTCTATGAATCAGACTAACTGGGAGATGATCTTGAACGTTGATTACCTCTTTCTCTTTCTCTTCTTCTCTCTTCCCACCTGCTATCTACCTACCTATTTTATCTATCTATTTCTCTATCTGTCTGTGCACCCATCATCTATCTATATATGTATGATAGATTTTATCCATGGCAGATTTTAATATGGATAATTTCTTTTGTCCCCCCTTCTTCCTTCTCTTCCAATTTTGTGCTTCCTCTTTCCGCTTCTTCCTTCCCTCTTTGGCTCTTTCCTTTTTTCCTTCCTTCTTCCTTCCTTCCCTTTCTTATTTTTCTGTGTCATTTTTGTTGTAGCTGTTTAAAATTTATAAAGAGGAGCAAAGGTGCTGTGATATAATCTCTGAATTCTGATTTGAAATGCAGATAGACATGCCTGGAGCTCTGTCCACCTGAAGCCCTTTGACTCCTCTCATTCCACTTGCACCCAGAGTTAATCAGACCCTCCTTTGGGTCCTATTCCACCTTATACTTGTCCCTATTGATGTCCTTAATTTTAATGAACTTTTATTAAATTTTTCTTCTGTATAATTTTAAAGTAAGAATTGCATATCTTTTATTCCTTGCGTTGCATATTTGGCACGTACCAAAGGTTCAGTAAGTTTATTTTTCACCCTTGACCTTGGCAGTTTTTTTCAGTTCTTTTCACTTGAACCTTCTGTTGTTCCCCAGTTCTTATTTCAATAAACGGTTGTTTTCTCATTGATGTTTCATTAGGGATCTATAAGATATCTATCTACAAATAAGAAATTGTATATAAGTTATGTATATGTACATATATAAGTAACTCAAATGCCTATGTATTTTGCAAGTGTGTTTGATTTTGCAGTTCGGAATATTAAGAATAAATATTTCTTTATGATTATTATTTTTTTTAAAGTCTTCCTCTATATCATGAAAATGCAGATGAAAGCTTTAGTGTCCATACAATGTGGTATTTAGTGGTTGTGCCCAAGAGACTGCAGTCACTGGCAGATATTTTTACAAATGGATTTTACTTGTTGGAGAATTTTTTTCAAGTCTTAGTTTTGATTACATTAAAATAATTTAAGGATGCGCAGAAAGTACATCTTTTTTTTTTTTTTTGCCACTACATTAGAATGAAACACCAAAAGGATTAAATTTTTTTTTTTTAGATTTATTTATTTATTTGACAGAGATCACAAGCAGGCAGAGAGGCAGGCAGAGAGAGAGGAAGAAACAGGCCTCCCATGGAGCAGAGAGCCGGATGCGGGACTTGATCCCAGGGTCCTGGGATCATGACCTGAGCCGAAGGCAGAGGCTTTAACCCACTGAGCCACCCAGGCACCTCTTGTTCATGTATTGTTTTATCTATCCTCTCAATCATAATAATAAATTCATTCTTTCTAAACTGATAATGATTTAGCATGGCAGCCCTCACAAGAGTATTTTAAAATAAAACAACATTTCAGGAAAGAAAAAGTTTATATAAAACAAGGAATGACTGATTGCAGGTGGGAAGAAAGTTAATTTTTCCGGCCCCCTTTAAGTCCCACCATATAGGACCCCCAACTTTATCTCTGCAAACAACTCCTGCTTTCTCTTCAGTTTGCATCTGTGCAAAGAAGCAGAACTTAAGGAAAAAATAGTCTATTATGTGACCACAGTTAAGGCATGTAAAAGCCAGATATAATATTTTTGTGCTGTATGCTCTCTTGGCTTGCCCCGTAATACCAGTTTTTCTTTTTGATGTTGATGATGAAAATTTCAGTGGGTTTTGAATTTGCAGGTTACTCTGGTAATCTGAGGGTACAGAATTGGATGAGTGGGTAAAAACTTAGGTGAGTCAGAGGGAGAAGGAGAGATCGCACTGCATAATTTGCCAGTCCTGTTCAATCCACTGTTAGATATTATGAGGAATTTCCTCCTGACACATAAAGCATGCACACTACCTAATAATCTAATTATAGCCTTGTGTGGTGAATGTGTTGTCACATTCTAAAACCATCTCTGAATTGGCGTTTTTTTTTTTTTTTTTAACCTTGGTGCTCTGTGCTTTCTGAGATCTTCTATGGTCCTGTGAACTGTGAGTGACGCTCAATATTGACTAGTATGGTGCAAACAGCAGATGGTAAGATATTGATGGAGACATTTGTCAATGAGCCAGTTGTCTTGCTTAGAAGTACGGCTTTTTGGCAGTTTTGGGTATTTTTCCCCCCTGCTTTTCTATGCTACGTACCTTGGAAAGACGTCCATTTACGTCTTTTTCATGGGAAAAAAAAAGTGAATGTCAGGACAGCATCAACCTTAAATAAAACCGCTCTTAGTAAACGGAGTCACTGCATTGTGTAAAAGAATACTTCTTTCAAAATCATACAGTTGCTGTGATAAACATTACAACATATATATTACAGTGTTATAACTCTGTTGTTCTATTCAGTAACTAACATTTTCTATCCTGGATACATAATTTTGTGTGTGTGTGTGTGTGTGTGTGTGTGTGTAGGGGAGGTGCTATCCCATAATCCATGGTAGCACCTCAAGGGAAAAAAAAGATGTCTTTCAAGTCCTTTGTGAAGGGGAGGTGGTGGTCAGGCTTCCCAGTTTTCTGGAACTGTACCCATTCACAGCAATTGCTGAATAAATCTTTTTTTTTTTTTTTTTTTTTTTTTTTAAGAAGTGACTTTCCATCTTTGCTATTCATTTCTTTGCTAACTAGCTATTTCTTGATGATGTAGTCCTTAACACCTGATTTAAGGAATGCTAAAGAGTCTGTCAGACTTACACTGTATTTCAACTCTTGTTTCATACAACTGCTTGAAATCTGGGAGAATGAATATTCAACTTTCCCAACAGGTTTTTCTTTTCCTCCAAGAGAATATGAATGTTAGCATATAGGTAAGGGGCCAGTGACCCCGCTTTCTGTTAAAGGTTGGTCAAGACCCAAGAGAAGAATTGCTCTCTCCAGTCTTTCTCCTACAGATTCTTTAACTGACTTTGACTAAATTAGAATGTTCTAGGGATGGCCATTGAAATGAGCCATACCCGTACTGCCCTTTCTGTAAACCTTTCCAGATTTCCGGAATGCTAGTTCATCTTGACTTTTCTTGTTCTGTCCTGACCCCTTAAAGTCCTAGAGAAATTCCTGCTACCCCATATTCTCTGAGATCCTGATGCATGTACATCTTTTTAAACTTAAATAACAACACAGAATAGCATGTGAGATATATTTAACTTTAAAAAAAATATATTTTATTTATTTATTTTGACAAAGAGAGAGATCACAAGTAGGCAGAGGCAGGCTGAGAGAGAGGAGGAAGCAGGCTCCCCGCGGAGCAAAAAGCCCATGCCAGGCTTAATCCCAGAACCCTGAGATCATGACCTGAGCCGAAGGCAGAGGCTTAACCCACTGAGTCACCCAGGTTCCCCGAGATATAATTTATTTGATTGCTTATTTTTACATACAGTAGTTGGTATGATTCTCCTAACAACCCAATAGGTTAGGTGTCACTATCTGTATTTTAAAGCTGAGTAACCAAGGTTGAGAGTTTCTGTGGTCATGTCCAGTGAGAATGAGGCATCAAATTCAACTATCAGCAGAGTGAGCCAGCTACATCATTAGAAGGCTGTGGGGCATGGGTGCCTGGGTGGTTCAGTCGGTTAAGTGTCAGACTCTTGATTTCGACTCAGGTCATGATCTCAGGGTCCTGGGATCATGCTCTGTGAGGGGCTCAGCATGGAGCTTGCTTGAGTTTCCCTCTCTCCCTCTCCGTCTGCCCTTACCCTTGCTTGTACGTGCATGTGCAGTCTCTCTCTCAAATCATAAAAAAAAAAGAAGCCTGTGATGTAGGAGACTAGGAGATTATTCTAGTAGAGATAATACCTTATATTATCGTGCACATAAATGCAACTTTATTAATAGACTGCATATTTAAAAAATGGAGATGAAGTAAAGGACCAGGAAATCTTTAAAAAAAAATCAGAGTATATGTAATATATAAGTAAAATTTAGAATTCACTTGTTCGCCAGATATACCCATTGTGAGTATTCAGATCTCTAGTGTGTATTAAAATGTTGGGGGTTATGGGGTGCCTGGGTGGCTCTGTGGGTTAAGCCTCTGCCTTGGGCTCAGGTCGTGATCTCAGGGTCCTGGGATCGAGTCCCACATCGGGCTCTCTGCTCAGCGGGGAGCCTGCTTCCCCCTCTCTCTCTGCCTGCCTCTCTGCCTACTTGTGATCTCTCTCTCTCTCTGTCAAATTAAAAAAAAACTTAAAAAAAAAGTGTTTGGGGGTACAAATGACAGCCAAAATGAGAGCTGTCTTTCGAAGAAAATAGTCTAGGTATTTAAAAATGATCTTCCATCCTTATTGTCTGATTTACCTTAAGTTTTTTTCAATTGTGTAATTTCTTTTCACTTTTTCTGGAAAACAAAGCTTCGATTGTCAATTATTGAGGTGAGATCATTAACATACTACCCTTAGAGTAAATTTACATATTCTCATCTTGTCTGTGAAAGGTGAAACTGTAGAGAGATTCCCATTAATTTCAAGCAAGGCTTTCTTTTCCTTTTTCCTTCCTGAGAAAATGCCACCCTGGAGAAGCAAGTAAGCCTCAAGTGTGGTGGTCTTTGATGCCCCTGAATTCTGCTGAATGTTTTTTGCTTCCTAGTCGACATCCTGCTGTAGTTCTCTCGTGTACCCTAGAGCTGCTCATAGCTTGGATGCCCTGACCTTTGTGGATCATATGTATCGTGGAGAACACTCTTAAAAAATGAACAACCAACTTGAGTATATTCTCACAGTCTTGTGCATTTTGTTCTCGGAACAGTGTACAGTGGTTAGAACATCTGGAATTTATTTTCTAACCTGTTCTCTAGCCAGTCAGTCCTCCCTTTCGCCCCTAGTAAAGGAAGCCAACGTGAAACCATAGCCTCCTCCTTTGATTATCAAATATAATGAAATTTGTAGAAAATTTGCTAATTCATGAAAGAAAAGTGAATTTATAAGTAGAAAGTCAGTACTTCGGGTGCCTGGGTGGCTCAGTGGGTTGAGCCTCTGCCTTGGGCTCAGGTCATGATCCCAGGTCCTGGGATTGAGCCCCATATTGGGTTCTCTGCTCAGTAGGGAGCCTGCTTCCCTTCCCCTCTCTCTTCCTGCCTTTATCCTACTTGTGATCTCTGTCAAATAAATAAATAAAATCTTAAAAAAAAAAGTACTTCTTCCCTGTTTTCATATACTTCTTTCTCTGCCAATGGAAAATCAGATCTAGAGATAAAGAGATCCGCTCTGATTTAACTTCAACAGAGAAACCTTTACTTTGAATGTGAACAACTTACGCTTTTCTAATGTATTTTTGTTTTCTTTGCTGCTTTACATTTGCAAATGGCTAAGGAAGTGACGAAATGTCTACTGCTATGGTCTCAGATACTTTGAAATTGACAATGTCTGAAATCCTGTAGGAAAGGTAGTTTTTTATTTGTGATTCCTCCTGGTCATCTGTGTCCCTCGGAGAATTAAGGGGCCATTTAGGAGAGTGAAACCTGATATTTTCTTGGTAGCTTTCATTGTTGGAGCATCATATCCATCATTTATTAAAACTTCATAAATAAAATTTGCCACCCTTGGCACTTTGAAGCGTGGTAAAACATCTGTGAACTTGAAGAAACATTAAATTTGGCAGTACAGAATAAGCTAACAATATTGCTTAAAGTTGTATGTTTTTGACTCACATCTGAGCTTCACTGATCTGGCAGTGTTCTTCCGTTTCACATAGAGAAGAATAATAAGGAAAATGCCCTTTTTAACATGCGGCGGAGGGGAGTCAGGATTGGAATAGCAAAGAATGCTTTGAATTTTGCAGGGTAAGATGACTACAATTATTCCTAAGCTATTTCACAAATATTTATGTCTTCATTAGTACTATTTCTAATGGTTGGTTATGGAAAAACTAAACCTGGAGAGGACTGACAGTATGGATTACTTTGCTCACCATCATAGTAAAGGCATTTAATGATTTATAAAGGACATATGGCCATTGGAGATGGGTTTTTTCCCAAACAGCTATCTTAAGTGCAATAATTAATAATTAAACATGTCACAACTATTCTTTAACCACATGATATATATTTAAATGGTCACTATTTTATACTGTATGCATTAACTGTGTGTGTGTAAGTATGTAGTAGAGGGTGCTAACCTAGTTGCTTGGGATGTAACAATTTTCAATTATCACAGAATATTTTTACAATGAAATGATTAACAGTGGATTAGATACTTTTGCATATAGGGTTTTTAAGTGGTGTGGGACTATATTTTACCTTGCTCTTCATACTTGTGTGTGTATTTCTGCTGTTTCTCCCTTGGCTTGCAAAGGTTATGATTATGTTAAAATGTAATTTGAAATAGGAGCTAATTTCCTTCCTCAATCTCATGTGCAAATGTATCTCTAACGTATTGTATATTTTGCACTTTCTAATGATGCGCAATTGCATTTGATATAAAATCATCCCAGGAGAATCAGTACAAAATAAGAATTGGGAATCTGGTTGATTAAAATGGAAGGGTATTCAATACTACCATTTTTGTTTTTTGTTTTTTTTTCCCTTTTTTTGCTGAGTGTGCTTATTGCAGTGGTTATTGCTATTTGAACAGGCAGAAGCTGCCACTTACTTAATGGTAGCTGCTGGTCTCTAGGGGACTTTGCAGAAGATTCCAAGAAGGCATAGTGATTCCATTAACCAAAAATATTTTGAAATTACCTGGAAAAATTCTAGCTCAGATGTTTCTAAAAGTTCTTACAACTCTAAATCTAAATATTAATGCCAGGGTATAATTAATGTTATATAATTTAAAAACAGACAAATAAGGGGCACCTGGGTGGCTCAGTTGGTTAAATGGTTAAATGTCTGACTCTGGCTCAGGTCCTGATCCCAGGGTCCTTAGATGGAGCTCTGTGAGCCCTGTGGCAGGCTTCCTGCTCAGCCTGCTTCTCCCTCCTCTTTTGCCCCTCCCCCCAGTTTGTGCTCTTTCTTGCTCTGCTCTGTCTCTCAGATAAATAAATAAAACCTCTAAAAAACCAAATAAAATGTCAAAAAGTATATCCAGCTTAGGTGGTATTTTGCTGTAGTGTTCCAAAAGTGTATTTGCAAGTTGAATTCTTTGAAAAACAAATAATGTATTGTATCATAAAAAAACAACAGTTTCCCAATTCAGTTTGTAAAGCCCATTTAACCCACATGTACCGGATGAGTTAAAATAGCATGATTTCCAACTCTACTCGACCACCAGACTTTCGTGCTCATTTATTCATCATGGGCATCAATGAGAGACATTTTTAGACATGAGGGGTGGAGGGTAGAAATACCTATACAGGAGTCCCCTTCTCTAAAGATCCGCGGATTCCTTCCATAGTAAGTTATAATCCATTCCAATTTGAAGTATCTTTCTTATTTCACAAATGGGACCCAGGGTCTCCAGCCTTTTTGGGTAGCCAGTAGCAGGGCTGGAAAGAGAAGGATAAGCCAAGCACAAGCTAAACAAGATGTGCTCCTCTTCCTCGGGGAGCTTGCCATCCAGAGGGAAGGTAGAAAATCCTTGGGTCCGTGGTCTTGTGACATGGTGAAGTTCCTTAGGAGATGTTGCAGTGAGAGATGGGAACTACTAATACAGCCTGAGGAGAAGGATTTGCAGTGGGCCCAGTATTTCAGTAGGGGCTAACAGGATGGGAGCCTCTCAGTACGTTAATGTGATTTATGCTCCATCTACGTGCATTAATTGATTCTTACGTCATGCCCCCTGTTCCCTTGTGTCTTGCATCAACACTCCGTTAAAAACAACTCCACCTTTGCTATTTTCAGCAGTGAAATACACTTTCTGTTGATTTCTGCCCTAACTTCAAATTATATGAAAAGTATCTCTTCCTCAACCAGTTATTTTTGTTACTTATATATCAGGCGGACAAGTAAGCTTTACATTCTTTTTACATTCTTTTATCTTTAGCCTCTTAATGCAGTGTTCATTTTGTATTGTGAAACATAAATTCTTTCCAGAGTATTCTTTTTCTTTTTCTCTCTTTTCTCTGTTTTTTTTAAACTCATTTTACTATCAATTATCTATTTTATTATTTTTTTAAAGATTTTATTTATTTATTTGACAGATCACAAGTAGGCAGAGAGGCAGGCAGAGAGAAAGGAGGAAGCAGGCTCCCCACTGAGCAGAGAGCCAGATGCGGGGCTCGATCCCAGGATTCTGGGATCATGACCTGAGCCAGCAGAGGCTTTAACCCACTGAGCCACCCAGGAGCCCCTGATCTATTTTGTTTTAATTTCAAAATATTTTGCAGTGAATTGTATTCGTCTGCTTGGGCTGCTCTAATAAAACACGGTAATATATCGCATGTTTAAATAATAGATTTTTATTTTTCACAGTGGTAGGATGATAAGGAGTTCAAGATTAAGGTGCTTGGTGATTTGGTTCCGGGTGAGAATCCTCTTCCCGGTTTGTGGGTTCCCACCATTTTACTGTGACCTCACCTGCTGGAGAGAGAGCATTTTACCTTTGTTTTATAAAGCCACTAATTCCATCATGAAGATTGCACCCTGATGCCCTCATCTGAGTTCAGTTATCTCCCTACGACCTTATTTTGTGATAAGTCACATCAGAGAGAAGGGCATCAACATACTGATTTGGGGGAGGAATATAATTCAATCCATAGCATCGAAATTAAGTACAAATTTAAAACCCCATGGAGCTTTTTCAATTGCTACATTAATTCTCTGGTGTTTTTGTCACGTGAACCTTGATAAATTAGAGTTTTAGGTGTATGACTGACAAGGAGCTGGTTTTTCTGTAGTATTTCACCATTTTGTATTTTCAGCACTCATTTGGCTACATGTAATGGATATATACTTCATACAGACTTGCAGATTTTTCCAGAAGCTGCTTTGGCTTATTTAGTTTAAAAAAAAAATCATTTGGCTTTTCAAATATGTAAAATTTTGGTCATCTGCATGCTTTAGTGTAAAGAGGTACTATATAAGTTATTTACTGAGAGCAGTGTCAGAGATTTTAATTTGTTAAAAAAGAACTTTGAGTAAGATAGGAATCTAGTGTGTGTATATTAGTCAATAAGCATTAATATCAAATAGAGCTAATTCAAAATAGATGGGTTTAGGCCAAGCAGTAAAGTTCCTGTGGACGTGGGTCCAGGGAGAGCAGAGCTCAGGCATAGACACAATGTGACAGAAATACATACCATAGGGTCTCTGGGTGGTTCAGTCGTTAAGTGTCTTCCTTCTGCTCAGGTCACGATCGAGGGTCCGGGGATCAAGCCCTGCATTGGGCTCCCAGCTCAGCAGGGAACCTGCTTCTCCCTCTCCCACTCCCCCTTCTTGTATTCCCTCTCTTGCTGTCTCTCTCTCTCTCTGTCCAATAAATAAAATCTTAAAAAAAAAAAAAGAAAGATACAGATACTGTTCTTGTTCCTGCTCTGAGAGCCTCAGCTCATTCTGCATTGCACTGAGCTTTTCAGACCTATTTGGTACGAATTTATTTTGTGTCTACAAAGACCGAGGATGCTGTCAATTCTTTAAAATCTTTTTTTTTAAGATTTTATTTATTTATTTGACAGACAGAGATTACAAGTAGGCAAGAGAGGCAGGCAGGGAGAGAGAGGAGGAAGCAGGCTCTCCGAGGAGCAGAGAGCCCGATGTGGGACTCGATCCCATGACCCTGAGATCATGACCTGAGCCGAAGGCAAAGGCTTAACCCACTGAGCCACCCAGGCGCCCCGGTGCTGTCAATTTTTATCAGAATTTCTGAGTACATTGTCTCTCTCCCCTGTGCAGATATCATCATTCTTCTGTGATGCCCCTTTCCGTCATAACTATTAAAAATCCTCTTTCTTCCCAGTCTGTGTATTTGCTGCTCTATTTCTCCTTAGTGCTTTCTCTTCCAGACAAGGGCTGCTTATGAATAATTGAATGGTGAATCGTTTCCGGTTCAAAGTGGCAGTGGTACGGCTGGCAGTCTTGCCTACAAACATCCTTGGGATGGAAGAGTGTAGCCCAGGGATAATTGTTCTCTTTTGGAATAGATCAGTGGCCCATAAATCTTGCTAGAAGAATTTGAAACACAAGTTCTGCAAACCCGTCTAGTGGAGAGAAATACCCAACATGAATAATGATCTGTTTTCTGATCAAGGCTGCATTCGAAATGGCACTTGTGTAAATATCCCTGGTGATTGATTTTACAACTTCTACTGACTTTTCCGTTACTAGATAAAATATCAGTGTGAGTCCTTCTTCTATTGTGGAATGGATGGTTTAGAAGAATCACGGTGTTCTTCCAGTAGAAGCAATTGAACAAGTGAATCCCAAACCATGGAATCCCAATCAATAGAAGCAACTGAACCATTGACTCCCAAACCAAACTTCCACCACCTGCATATCTCTTGCCATTGTATATTTTCTTTTCTTTTCTTTTTTTTTTTTTTAAAGATTTTATTTATTTATTTGACAGAGATCACAAGTAGGCAAGAGAGGCAGGCAGGGAAAGAGAGGAGGAAGCAGGCTCTCTGCAGAGCAGAGAGCCCGATGTGGGGCTCGATCCCAGGACCCTGGGATCATGACCTGAGCCGAAAGCAGAGGCTTTAACCCACTGAGCCACCCAGGCGCCCCTGCCATCGTATATTTTCATGCAGAAATGTCTCCAAATATATTTCCGCTTTGTTTTTAGAACAAAGAGTAAATATTTGTGAATTCCAGTCATATCATAATAGATTTTATACTCTTTCTGTATATCTAAACATGTCACTTGATTAGTCTTAAATACCAATAATTCATCCAATCTTTTCAGAAGCACCATTTTAGGCCATGTAACGTTTACGGTATCACAAAGCGTATTATGGAGGAGGTGGTCCCCTTACACTTACTTAGACAACCAATGACAAATAGAAGGTCATTTTCTGATTTAAGAGGTCACTCTCCTTTCTTCTCTGGAGGGCCTCCATCCCGCCCACTGCCCCTCCCCTGGCAGTTCTCTGAATAGTCTCTGTGAATGGGCCAGCACGCCTCTGTTGAGGCCTTCGCCACTCTTGGTGCAACACTTGAAAAGAGCAGGTGGGGGTCAGAAGTGAATGGGAGAGCCCAGCATCACTGCTGGGAAACATGTTCAAGCAAGTCACAAACTAATCTGGGAATGACTTTAGACAAAGAAGACAAAAGAACACTTTAGGGTCTAAATCACCCACTTGACAGAGGAGGGCTCCAAGATGAGAAGCCATGTAAGGACTGGTTGCTTCTGTTTTCCTTTCACTTTAATTCTACTGAATTTTCAAGGTGAAGGACCAAACTCAGGCTTCTCAGAAAATCAGGAGATTTCCTTATTTTCTTAAAAGAATTGCTGTGTATGATTATTTATCCTGCATGTCTGCTTTCTTACTAGGACTCTGTGTGGATATAACCCAGCTTCAACTTGAACTTTATTACTTTGGGGTTCAAACTGTCTTTATTGAGGATTTATTCTTCAAGTTAGGATGCTTTTTTTATCTTCTGGATGTGTGGTTTTAAATAGAGTCTCATCTGTAATATGGGCAAAACAAGTCTGTTAAGGAAAACTGTACTTCTGTGAATCTTTTTGTGTTTATACACTTATAAGGACATAACACAGTAGGATATAAAAATAATACAGAGTTAAAGACAGGAAAAGGGTAAATGTAAATAAGAGGCTAGTGTAGTTTAAATCCAAATATATAAACCACAGGGTATTCCATAGTTTTAAAAAATTGGCCTGTGGATTTCGTTCTTGAGTCTCCTAGAGGCTGAAGTAAGAAGGGAAGTAAGTCTGTTATAAAATTTATATATAGAAGTAGTGTACTAATTTTATAGGGGAGCTTAAATCCCTTTTCTGGTACTTAGATCTGAAAGAAATTCATCCATGGGTTTCCATATATGAGTTGTTGAAGGATTAATATCTGTTAAGACTGGATTCGTAAACTTCTCTACATTATAGCTGAGGGATTAATAGCAAAATCAAACTTAGGAAAAGTAATTTTATGGGGTTTTAAGATGATGTGATGCAAGAACAACATAGCTTTGGTCGAGAAATAAGATCTAGACTACAGGGGAATGTTTTTAAACAGTCTTCCATAAATATCATTTTACTTTATTAGGCTAATGATAAAAGCAGTCACCAATAATTTGAGAATATATTCTCATAGGACCCGGGAACCTAGATGATCTTTGTTGCTTCTTGGAGACATATTTATATACTACATTGACAGTGAAAGAGTAGTTGGTAGGTTAGAAAGTTGGTTAAAATGCAGTTTATCTGGTCAAAATGCTTATTAAATGGAGAATTTACCCCCCACTCCCCCGGTCACCTAGCTCTCTGTAAAAATGTGTTCTAAGAGGGTATCTAGAGTTACAGTGAGCTTTTCTTTATGTCATAGTTCTGGATTACTCCAAAACATGAACAATCAAGTGACCAATTCTCTAAACTTATCCTCAAAACAACCAATAATCTTAAGATATTTTCTTTATTTGTGGACGTTGATATAAAGGAAGTATTGACACGAAGGTGACGTTATGAATGATCTGAAAGCACAAGCTGGAGTTTTCATAGAATGACTTCACTTTTTTTACCTTTCCAATCAGTCATAATGCTAGTTTTTCTATTTAAATTTTATCGTCTCTGGAGGTGAGAAGAATGTGAGATTTGAAATGAACAGTGTTTTAATGCCAAACAGAAACTTTCTGCTTCTTGGCTAATGCATTGGAAGACAATTATAGTTAGAACAGAATGTAAATATAATGAATGTTGACGACTTAAGCGTAATGCTGTAACGGGAGGAAGCTGGGTAATGGGGGAGGGAAGGTGGTAAAGGGATGTGGCAAGACATTTTTTTTTTTACTTTTCATACTTAATGAGTAAGAAGTATTGCCTGAAACCTATGGATAGTCCAGTAGATGCTTAGGATACTATCTCAGTTTAAGGATGAAAATAATAGAAAATTAAAAATAATTATAGCTAAGAAAAGTTGGAAGAAGGGAGAAAGACAGATGGGGATATAGGGGAAGTTAGGGAAGTAGTACATGGGAGTTAATTTCCATAGATTTCATAGGAGTAAGTAGGCCCTTTTTACATCTGAAGAATCAAGAAATGGAGGTGAAAACAGATTATTTCAAGAATGAACATGGCCAAAACAGGAAATGTAAAGAAAAACTGGAAAAATTGGTTGTACCTTCATGAAGTAGAACTAGGCATGGAATGATATAAAGCTTTTACTTTTCATTTCAGAACTTTCCATACTATGTATTGTTTTTATTTTTATATTTTTAAACAGGTAATGAGCGATTCACTGGGTATATTAAGTTTGAAATTTTAGGACATTTTATGAGTAGTCAAAAATATTTGAATGTGTTTGAGGATAGTACACATATTTTCATACACATGCAGGTTTTCCTAAATGCTGTTTTTTTTTTAAAGAGATCAAAACCCGAGTTGAGATCAGTAGTTTGATAGTTAACCAACTGAGCCGCCCTGACACCACCCCAGTGCTATTTTCAAAGCATTTTATGTAGATATAAATAAATTAGATGTACATAATTGTTTTTACAAGTGCATACAGTTTTTGTATGGGTAATCATGAGTGTTTGTATTTGTGTGAGTACTTTACAGATTTTAAATGATTAAAAATGGTAGTGCTTCTATTATTTGTGAAGGTTGTCTTTGAAATGTTTTTCTAGGGAGAAGTAAATATCTAATAGCTTTATGAGAAAAAAAAGTCTTATGAATTACGTTTCCATGAATTCTTTTTTTTTTTTTTAAAGATTTTATTTATTTATTTGACAGATCACAAGTAGTCAGAGAGGCAGGCAGAGAGAGAGAGAGAGGAGGAAAAGCAGCCTTCCTGCTGAGCAGAGAGCCCGATGTGGAGCTCAATCCCAGGACCCTGAGATCATGACCTCAGCTGAAGGCAGAGGCTTTAACCCACTGAGCCACCCAGGTGCCCCGCCCATGAATTCTTTTGACCCATACTCTGAAATTCATTATTCAGAGGACAAGGGGCTGGACCAGCAAATGTGTAGTTTTAAAAATATTTAATTTATTATGCAACTGGTGAGGGAAAGACAGTGAGAAACTTTGAATAAAAAGTAAACTGTCCAGGTCACACACGCACACACACACACACACAGAGGAGAGTACCATGTCCTTTTCCAGTCCCCTCCCTCATCTCAATTTTAAGAAAAATACAGTTTAACAGGAAAAAATATAAATTCTTTAAGTTTACAGTCGGTTGTACAGAGTTAGGAACAGGCTTGGACATAGCTCCTGAGTATGGCATAGACACACACACACACATACACACACCCCTTCAGCAGCAGTAGCAAGTTGACTGTAAGCAAAACCTTCCATCCCTAATAAGACCCAGAACTCTGGCCTGGTCATATGACAACTTGCATGTTGGCTTCATGTCTCAGAGTAAAAAAAAAAATTTTTTTTATCAGAGTCAAAATTTTATGTAATAAGTTTATTATCAATTAAATTACTTTCAAGGAGACTGACTAGGATGCTAAAGTAGCAAGGAATCATATTTTAGGAAGAAGAATAATTTGATATTTTTATCAAACCCAAAGAATTCATGACAGAATTAGACATGAAAGCATCAGAAATTTAGGGCTAACGAAGTGAAAATCATAGAGAAAGCAGAGTATGGCTCACCTGAAAGATGTTTCTTCTGTTAATTAAAAAAAATGAAAATAAAATCCAGCTCAATAAGCTGAGCTTGTTGGGGCACCTGGGTGGCTCAGTGGGTTAAAGCCTCTGCCTTCAGCTCAGGTCATGATCCCTGGGGTCCTGGGATCGAGCCCCGCATCGGGCTCTCTGCTCCTTGGGGAGCCTGCTTCCTCCTCTCTCTCTGCCTGCCTCTCTGCCTACTTGTGATCTTTGTCTGTCAAATAAATAAATAAAATCTTAAAAAAAAAAAAGCAAAGAAGCTGAGCTTGTCATGACTCATAATGTTTAATCCAGAGATAATCACTGCTATTCATTGTGCACTTGTGTACCAAATACTCTTATGTCCTTTTAATCTGTTATTTTATTTAATTCTCACAATATCCGAAAGGGAAAGAGATTGCTAAATAGCTTCATCCTATAGGTGAGAAATGGAAGATTCAGGGAGACTGATTCTCCTGACGAGGATCTTATAGGCTGAATGTGACAGGAAATCCCAGTTCTTCTGACACTGAATCTTGAACTTCCACGTAAGAAGATCACGTCTAAATGTAATATATTTAAATGATACATATTTGAAAGAGAGTCTGAGTTAAATATGCTGATGACCTTTTTTGTTGTTGTTGTTTTGTGTTTAATGTCATTTACACATCTTAATGATTTTCTTTGATCTTACGTGAATCCAACTTGACATGTTTTTCTAGTAGTTATGGTTGTTGTAGTATTTAATGGCATAAGGTAAGAAGACCAATCCTATTTCCCATCAGGTAGTTAGCAGAGCTGATCTTTCTGGAGATTGTAAGAGAGCATTTTGGTGTAACTTGATGTTATTAAAAGAAAGATCTAGAAATGCATGAATTCCTGCCAAACACTGCTCTTGTTTTGGGTTTTTTTTTTTTTTAGAAGAGTTGTGTATACATATATATAATTCGGGGAATGAAATACTATCATAGAGGTTTCCCAGGTGATTGATAGCCTAACGCAGTGTTTTGGAGCTGATGGCTTAGCTGTAATTAATGTCTTGTGAATCTAAAATTTGGGCCCAGAATGCTCCTATATTTGTGGAAACAATAAGAGCTAAAGGAAGACCAAAAGAGAAAGAGAAAGCTAGGTCCACAAAGGGAATTGGTCTTTTTTTCTCCATCCAGATTCTCAGACCAGAAGAAGTTGGAGAATATTACTAATACAGTCTGAGGTCTGATAATTCTTTGGAAAAGTGCAGAAGGTGCAAAACAGAGAGAGAGGGAGAGAAAGAGAGAGAGAGAGGCAGATCTTTTCAAGTATCCTTGCCCTTTATGCCACAGTGACTTCTGCACAGGCAGATCAGTATTTCAGGTACAAACCGGTGAGATTAGGAAATCCCTCCTTTAGGCAGGGAAAGGTAAGGAGGTATGCTTCTGTCTGGGAGGAAGGAGACAAGTGTTTCATGTTATGGACATAAAGCAAAACTGTTCCCGCTCTTACAATCTTTATTGGATTATCCAGCCTTCATTCTTGACGGTTTCCCCAAACCACCTAAGAGTCTTTCTGACCCTACCAACTCTGTAGATAAATTACATGCCGAGACAAGTTGATAGGAAGAGCTGAATCCAACAGATGGTCCCAGTTGTATTGATTTAATAGAAGAATCCCAATCTAAATGGAAAAGAGAATCTAATACCTTCCAGAGCAACTCTGAAGCTTTAATCAATAATTGGAACGTTAGATTTTGGCAAAAGAAAAGGTGTTAGATTTTTAAAGCTGACTATATGACCCCGATAGAAAAGAATCAATTTTTATTAGGAATGGAACCTAATAATTTTGCACAATACATCTAGAATTTCCTTGACAAAACTTGAGTAATGGATTAGCTCCACTGCAAATTAGGTAATTTCTTGTGACTTTAACATAATGCACAAGAAGCTTCAATCAATAATGCTTGGGTTAGGGAACAGTTTTGAAGTAGGCAAACAGCACGTATAATAGTGTCATGTGTATATAATTATCTCAGTGTGCCAAAGGGTGGGAAACAATCTTCAAGTGGCAGAGAATTAATAACCCTCCATTTCATTGTTTAGCATTCTATTCTAAACTTGTGTTGGTTTTGTTTGTGTTTTCCTCTATTGCCTTTAGAGATTTTCTTTTTTTTTTTTTAAAGATTTTATTTATTTATTTGACAGACAGAGATCACAGGTAGGCAGAGAGGCAGAGAGAGAGGAGAAGCAGGCTCCCTGCTGAGCAGAGAGCCCGATGTGGGGCTCGATCCCAGGACCCCGAGATCATGACCTGAGCTGAAGGCAGAGGCTTAACCCACTGAGCCACCCAGGCGCCCCGCCTTAGAGATTTTCTTATAAGTATAAACTTGACATTGCTCAATACAACTTACTTTCATGAACAGTGAGCTGAAATGCTATTGAAAGCCAAATATTTTACTTGTCAGTGTCTGAGAAGGCTAGTCGCGAGGAAGAATTTAATTGGGCTAGTTACTATATGGAAATTGCATGCATATATAGAATCAAGAGTATAACCCACATGAATTCTTCTAAATTAGATACAGTGGTATATATTTGGAAAAGAAGCATGGAACTGTTCTTTTCAGCTGAGAAGAATTTAACCATTGCCGACACTACTGAATTGATAAGATATCTGCTGTTTTGGATTATTGTTTACTTAGCTATGAAGAGAATATACAGTGCGTAGTCAAATGTTATATGTCACGTCTTGGTTGTTTCTCTTTGAAGAGAACATTAGCCTTGTGATAGGGAAGGAAGCCCAGGACAGATCTACTGCAGATCCTGAGTGTTAATGCTGGTATTGTCAAGTTCCCAGCTGTTTTCTGTGTATGATAACAATAGAGTGAACCATAAGTGTGGTGTCACTTGCATTAATGCTTGTTTTATTTGTAGTGTGTGAATGACAGGTATGCACTGAGCTGCTTAAGACGTGTAGCAAGAGGGAAAAAAAATCCGTTAAAAGCTCCTAGTCACTTAAAAATATATTTTAAAGAATTTTTTTCTTCTTTTATTTATTTATTTTTTATTTTAAAGAATTTAAAAACTAAATTTGCTGATGTTTGGGATCCAGCCACATTTTTTTTTTTAACTGACTCTTAAGCTGGTGAATTGCACCAAACCAGCCAGATAATTCTTTCTTAAGAAAAAAACCCAAAACCAAAAAGCAACACACAGATTTCTTGTATTTCCTAAGAGGTAGAGTGCCCAATGCCCTAAAGATCCTGTTTGTGACACCTCTTTTCTGTACCCCCAGCTCTAGCGGACAGAATCACAGGGACACGTGGTCTTTTCCACTGACAGGCAACTGATGTGTTTTCAGTCATTAAGACTGCTCCTGGAGCCAAGAGAGCCTGAGGCAATCACCAGTAACTGATTTTCCCCCTAGGGACCCCATAGACACATTGTTTGGGGCTGTAGGCAATTAAGATAGTCTACAAGGAAATCAATAATATATGGGAGGATTTGCTAACCACTGTGCTAAATACGCTTATGTGTGTGTACCGCCACAAAACTCTGCATCTTTCTGGAGGAGAACCTACACATGGGAAGTTTGTTAACCTCTCTGACATGAGTAACACAGAATTGTAAGAGGGTTTGGAAGCTCCACCTGATGAAGGAAGTGTTGTACGTAATATGGGGTCTGAAGAGGAGAGAGGAGCCATGGACCTGGGGCTACTGGGAACATTTGCCCAGGAAGAGGCTTGAATGGGGCACACATTCCCATCCTTTCCCTACGCCTGTGCTCCTGAGATACAGATAGCTGGGATTTTCATCTAGGCACTTGCAGTTTCGATAGGAGAGATTTTATGATGTGGTAGGAAAATCTTGTGTCACTGAAAATGCCCAGGAACATTGCCTGACAGTGTCACCTCTAGCTTCTGAAATACAAGCAGCTACCGGTATCTTCGTGTTCTCTAGTGGCTTGAAATAAGACTTGGTGATAGGGTATCAGTCAGGGGCATTTCTGTATAACTGCAGACCCTGTGGATAATGGGGTAGGGCAGATAGAATAGTGGCAAACCTCAATGTTCTCTGTGTGTGTGTGTGTGTGTGTGTGTGTGTGTGTATCTTAGGAGCATTCAGGTTGAAAGTTGTGTTCCTCTATCTTTTCTGCTCCTCATTTTTTTCTCTTTGTATATCTCTAACCCTGGTAGGGAATGCCAGTTTTTCATTTGCGTTATCTGCAGAAATTCAGATAGAATATAATAGTTTTTGGAATAAATCTCTTATATTCCATCAATTTCATGCCTGTAGTTTGTCGAGGATTAGAAAACTGGCATGTGACTTCTAGACTGTAAATTGTACAATTCAGCTACTCCCTTAGCCTTTTATGGAAATGCCTTATTTCCTACTTTCCAAATGTTTTTATTGAGCGAGATTTTCATAAGGGTAAACTGAGTCACATCAGTCCACAGATAACTATATACATACCTTTGAGAGCAGTTAGTCAAAGGGATGGAGAACATAATTGTGTTAACTTTCTGGGTTCTGTGCCTTGCAGAAGGAGGTAAGGAGAATCACTTGGCACATTTCAGGATTTCTGAACTCCCCTTAATGATAGCTATAGGCTGATTTAATCAGCAGACCTTGCAACTGCAGCGACTGAGAATCCGTTCTTGCGAAGTAACAAATGTTGCGCAGTAAATTGCCGGAAGATGCAATTCCCTCTTCTGTGTGTGTGGTTTTTTTGTTTTGTTTCTGCTTTTATGGATATTTTTGTTTGTTTACTGTGCTTTGTCTTTACTAAAAAAATTTTTTTAAACAACTCTTTTATGAACAACATTGCCATATAGAACCTTTTTATGAAACTGTTGCTAAATCTGAATTCTCTTTTCATTTAGTTTTCCTTATTTTTCTACCTATTTATTTGATCTTCTGGTACTGATTGCAGCCACCATAAATTCTCATTTGCAAAGATGGATGGAACAGTGACAAAAGCATGGATCAAATCCTAGAAGGAGCACTTGTGTTTGCTGTGGGGTGTGTGTGCACGCCTGTGAGTGTGCGTGTTAGATGTCTTGATCCATTTGTACATTTCTCTGGGGAATTTTCAGGCAATTAAGTCAACCCTATTGCAAATAGAGCCCTCTCCTTACATTCTGATTTGATAGGAGAATGGGTAATTCCTGTTAATGACTAGTACATCTGTTCAATTATATTGTTTTGTATTGATGGTTAATTACGTGTCAGATTGGAGGACGGGGAGACCATGAAAGCATGATTCCCTTTTAAATGTCAGAGACTCTTCCTAAATTACCTGTCTTTTTAACATACATGGAACACTTTGACAGCCATTGTGTTCTTCTGACCTTAAAACATTTCCCGTCTTGGAGGAGAAGTGGAATGTTCCCTGGAAAGGGAGCTATATTGGGACTGGTTTGCCTTGAATGTCACTCATGTCCAGTTTCGTGTGGAGTAACCCTTGTCAACCTTTTGCTGGCACCAGAAGAAGGGCTGCACATGGGTAGTATGATTTTCTTAAATAGCTTTTTCTTGGGGAGGATTTTCTTTAGAAAATATGGCTCTGAGCAAAATTGAGGCTGTAGTGTTTAAAACTACAACTTGCTTTTTTCCTAGCTATATCTAGATATAAGCAAATGAAACAGCATTTGCCTATTTTCTTTTTTAAATGGTACGATCAACCTAAACTTATTTGGAGGTTATAGACTAATGCATAGACTTGTTCAGGGAAGAACAGTATTTATAAATGTGACCCTTGAAAACAGAAGAGGAATAGATTTGTAATAGAGAGGAGAGTGGCTAAGGAGACAAGTATTCTCTCCCTTAGCTAGAGAGTTACGAATGCCACCATATAAAAGCCTTCTTTGCCAGTTCGTATGTGTATTTCATTTTTTATTGATGTCAGTGGGTGGGTTGAGGCCAAAGATTATTACGTTTTACTTGACAACTCCTGCTATGTCACAAGGCAGTATGATGTGTTTTCATAAAATTATGCATTATGTATGAGATCCTGTAACAATTAAAAAGGGGGAATTGACAGCACAGAAAATTAAGTTCTTAAAAATGAATCATAATGGTGGAGGCTTGCTTGAGTAGAGGGCTGATCTTGTTTAATCACCTTGTCTCTGAGCGTTTGGAGTGTTTTTGTGGACTGTGTGGTTTCCCTTAACAAAGGAGAAGGATATTAATATTACATTCAAAAATGCAATAAAGAGTTGTTGATTGTAGTGACTTCAATTAGACTCCTCTTTCCCAAAGAAAAGGACTTATGAGGCTTATGACAGTATATTAACGACCTGGCAGTTTCTCAATTTGGTATCGCTCCTGTTCATGTTAGTGATCTTTGTTTTTTTCTGGATATACCTTAAGATAGTAAAATATGAAAATACATAAAGGAAACCATAAGCCTTTCTCTTTATTTTAGACACAGTGATACTTAATTATCCATTGTCATAGGTTCCTTGCAAGACCTCCCCTTCCCAATTTTATCAATATTTAAGATTTTATAAATACTTGTGAAGGTTCTTCTCTGCCAACCCTTCTAAATTTGAATAACATTATTATCTTTTATGTTTTAGGTGAGATTAGAAGATGAAAATCTGTTTTCTAACATATATTACTATAATTCAATACAGAATGAGATTTTGCCCTATCAAATTTTTCTTAAAAAAAAAAAGTTTTTATTTATTTATTTGAAAGAGAGAGGAGGAGAGAGTGAGCACACAAATGGGAGGGAGGCGTAAAAGGAGAGGGACAAGCAGACTGCCCACTGAGCATGGAGTCCGATATGGGGCTCTATCCCAGGACCCTGAGACCATGACCTGAGTTGAAGGCAGACACTTAACTGAATGTGCCATCCAGGCGTCCCCTATGAAAATTATTTCTTTTCATTGTACTAATCAGTTCTGTAAGTTATTTATTCGGGAACTAATTCATGTATATCTTAAATGCAATGAGGAATCTCACATTAATTTCCAGGGGATTGACAGATTTTTTTGAGGAATGGTCATGCTAAAACTACCCAATATTTTTGGAAATAATATAGTGATGTTACATAGTATCTTAATTTTTACATTTTTTTTTTTGGTGTTACTAATGCTGTATTTTTATTTATGACAGTATTATCTTAGAAGTTATATATAGTTAAAAGTATTAACTATAAAAAAAGTATTAACTATAATAACCATTCTTTTTATCTTATATAAAAATTTATATTAAATATAATATACAAGCAACATAACTACAGTTTTTAAGCTTCTGATCTTATTAATTTGTTTAATATGTGAAATTGAAGATCAGTTCATTTCATTTTACTTTTTTAATAATAGAAAGTATATTAAATATAGAAAAATACAGAGGGGAAAATTTACAAATAAAATTTACAAATAAAATTTACAAATAAAATATTTACAAATAAAAAATTTACAAATAAAATTTACAAATAAAAAATTTACAAATAAAAAAATACAGAGGGGAATTTTAATAAAAACATGAAAATGACAAACGGTTGTATGTTTCAGGCCTATAGTCTCGCAGTGAAATAGCACATTACGGATCTCAAAGAATTTCATTATAGTGAAAGTTATTTCTCAAATCTGATCTGGAACAAGTGAGTTTTCAATCAACTTTTACATCGAAGGCACAGTTATCCCAATGTAAATAAATGTTCCCTCTTGAAAAAGCTAAGGATATAGATGAGTAATATGTTTATTTCTCAACCTTAAGCTTCTAGTTCTAACCTTGTAGTCTTTGGGGAGCTGCCACAGTAACTTAACGAAGACTTACTATGTTGCAGGTAATTGTTTTGAGCACTTCATGGGTAAGATCTTTTTTTTTTTTTTTTTTTTTTTTTGGGTAAGATCTTTTTTAATCCTCACAAGAGCCCTGTGAGTTACTTGCTCTTACGAGCCTAATTTCTCAAATGATAGAGCAACCTCATCTAGTAAACAGCCAGAAGATTAAAATCCACGAAGTCTGGGGGCGCCTCTGTGGCTCAGTCAGCTAAGCGTCTACCTTCTGCTCGGGTCATGATCTCAGGGTCCTAATCTTCCTAGATAATTCTAGGATCAAGTCCCGCATCGGGCTTCCTGCTATAGGGAGCCTGCTTCTCCCCCTGCTTGTTCTCTCTCTCTGTCAAATGCATAAATAAATAAATAACCCAAGAATTTTGACCAAGAGCCCAAGAACTTAACACAATTACTGTGATACTGCTGACTGGGAAGGACTTGCTCCAAATCTTGTTAATTGTTGGTAGGCCGTATCTGTCTCAGGAGGGTTGTAAATTCGCCTTTAAAAATTCTGTAATTATTACCTTATAATAATCATGTTGTAAGAGATTTAAACAGATAACATGTACAAAATAAACTATAGGCCACTTCTTTGGACTCACGTCCCTGCTCCCACTACCTGTCCCGCTCGTACCAGTTTGGTCTATGTCTTTCCAGTAATGTCCACTTCTATCTTCTTGTATGAATGCTTACAGAAGAAAGTATTTATTTATCTCCATATACATATGGATAAGTTCATAGTCTATGCATTATTATGACTTGCTTTTCCACGGAAGATCTCGAGATCTTTCCATTCATTATTTTGTCGTTCCTTCATTTTTCTGTTCAGTCTTCCAACTGCTGTGTATTCCATGGAATTGATGTGTCTGTCTTCAACTTCTTAAGGAATCCTTGTATGTTTAGGTTGATTTTCTTTATTTCCTGTTATTAAAAATGTCCAAATGTTGAAACATCTGTTTCTTCCTGGAATAAGTGTTCCGTGGTCATGGTGCATTATTATTATTTTTTAAAATTTCCCCTTTGACTTAGTTAATCAGCATTTTATAAAGATTGTTTGCTTATATTCATAGGTGAGATCAGTTTATAGTCTTTTGGGGGGAGACCTTGTCTTAGTAGTGGGATAACTTTTTGCTATTTCTCAAACTTTAATTGATGTATACATATTAATTTATAATCAGAAAAAATAATGTTGCTTCAAAAAATCATTATATTTGCTCTGAAGCAATAATTTCTGGAATTATTGGAGGCAGAGGAAGCCGGAGGCAGATTGTTCAGTTAGCAGGCCACTCACGCAGTAGCCTGTACACTAGCTGGAAAAAGTCCTTCGGGGACGCCTGGGTGGCTCAGTTGGTTAAGCCGCTGCCTTCGGCTCAGGTCATGATCCCAGCGTCGTGGGATCGAGTCCCACATCGGACTCCTTGCTCGGCAGGGAGCCTGCTTCTCTCTCTGCCTCTGCCTGCCACTCTGTCTGCCTGTGCTCGCTTGCTCTCTCTCCCTCTCTCTCTGACAAATAAATAAATTAAAAAAAAAATTAAAAGATAAAAGTCCTTCAAAGCAGTGACTGCAAGAATGGAAAGGGAGAGATGACAGAGTCTTGCACGTAACAGAGTTAATATTAACTTACTCAGTGGTTAGCGAATTCCTCCCGTGTGTCAAACCCTAGTCACTCTCATTGTCACCTTGAAGCTAAAAGTTGAATGAAGAGCTTGACAAACAAATAATTACTATGAAATACAACACCCTTTTGATATTGTAAGTAAATTGTACAGATCCTGTACAGGATTTACTGAGAAGGAAATATTTGAATTTAGCCTTAAGGGATGAATGAACATTTTCTAGGTGGAAGATTTCAAGTAAGAGATATGTCTAGCAGAGAGAATACAGCATGTGATGTTGTTAGTAATATCCTATACTCAAATTATTTCAGATTTCTGGATTTTTATGCAAAATGATCTTAGGATGAATTCACATAATTCTAGAGTAAGACTGATACAAGGATCCTTGTTATGTTCAGCAAAAGAACAAAATACATCAATAGAAGATAAGATTGGAAATATAAGAAGTGCTAGTTCTTGGAAGGTCCTTGCAAAACATGAAAATGTAGCTGACTGTGATATACCTGGAAATTTCTGAACAGGGAGTAAAATGAACAGGAAAAGTCTGAAAAGGAAGTAAAATGGTAGGATCTGGCTATTATGAGTAATAGGCAGGGCTTTACTTTTTTGTTCTTGTTATTATTGTTTAATAATAGGGGAATGCAGTCCCTTAGCAGTGATCTAGAAAATTGAGACTCTATTAAATCATATGTAAAATATGTAAAATTATATATTTCTTGGAATTAATATTTTCTATCAATTTAAAGTAAAATGGTCCATTGATTTGCTTACAGTCCAAAAATGCAGAAATAGAGCTATTCTATTTGCAACTTTAATTTCAGAATCTCCTTTTGACTCTGAATGAGAAATCAGCTACGGAGTCATTTTTTCCTGCTTCATAGAACTTAATGAGCTTTAAAAAGTAATTTTAACAATTGGCAAAGCTATACAGTGTTAAGCAGTAACCTCGGTGTATTTCCACACAATTTGTGTGGCTGTTTTTCTTTGAAGAATCTAAATATTTACTTTAGTATGCCAATACTTTAGCTTCATAGGGAAATAACTCTGCAGTCCCTTGGGTCAAAGTTTCTGCAAGTGATGTAGTGCGTTCCCTAATCACATCAAATGCTGGCAGTTGAAGTCTCATAGTCGAGCAAATTGCTAGTGGTTTGTATCCCTGGATCAAAGCTGGTAGAGGTGGACAGTACCCACAAATTGTTATTCTCTGATTTATCAGCAGTTGCTGACGCGTTGGCTTCATCCTTGTTGAGTTTTCTGATTTTTGCTATAGGGAAACAACATTTATTTTATTTTTATTTATTTATTTAGTAAAAAAAAAAAGATTTGGTTTATTTGTCAGAGAGAGTGAGCACAAGCAGGGGGAACTGCAGGCAGAGGGAGAAGCAGGCTCCCCTGCTGAGCAAGGTGCCAGATGGGGGACCTAATCCCAGGACCCTGGGATCATGACCTGAGCCAAAGGCAGACGCTTAACCAACTGAGCCACCCAGGCATTCCACAAGGTTTCATTTATTTTTCTCATTCCAAAAGGATTTGAAATAATGGGCATTTGTATGAAAATTCAGAATTTGAAATCTAAGTTTACTTGCATATAGCATTAATAGAAACTTTATGGTCTCTGTATCAGCCAAGAATTTTTTTACCTATTCTCCATTCCATTAAGAAAAAACAGAAGTCGAGTTACTGGATTTAAGACAATGCTTCTTCAGTGAAAGCCTTGTTTACCCTGCCTCACTCATAAATGTAGATAACTCAGTTTGACTTTCTCTGTGCTTTCCCCCAAAGAGTTGTACATTTATTTATTTAATATCTTATTGGGCAAGTATTTTATCCCAGCAAAGCTAAGTGCTTTTGATTTCAGGTAAGACAGACCTCTTAGATTGTTTACATTCTATTAGAGGAAAGAGACTGAAAACAAGTAAATGTAATCATTGCAAGACTGTGAGTGTCCGAAGAAATCATAAATGCCCGATGTTAAGGACAGGAGGGAGGACAAAGTTATGGATTCAGCTGGTGTGGCTAGGACTGTGTCTTTGAGGAGGTGACATTGGTCATGGGGCCTAAAGGGATGAGAAGGAATGAGAAGACATGGAGGAAAAACATGGTAGGCAGAAGAAACAGCAGGCAAGAATGTGCTATTCAGTGATGTCAAATTCTACATAGAGTGGCGCATCAAGATTCTAATTTCTTCTTACCCAAAAGGTTAGTGAATGCATGGAGTGGTATATCCGTGTCGTGACAGTCGTGGTCTGCGAGATGGCTGGCTCAGGAGTTATTTCTCATTTGAGTTCATTTTCCCTCCATTGAGTCTGAGTGCTAAAACTTTCTCTGGTTCATTAGCTGAAGTAATAAGGAGTTAAGATACCCCCCCGTTAGGATTTTAGAGAACAACCAAAGGCTCCTCCCCATAGTAGCTATTACCCAATTCTTGTGTCATCCACTGTATTCAGCAGAAAATAGGGTTATGCAAATCAAATAATATAATTTCAGCCCTTCTTCAAATGTCTGCTTATTAGCCACATAGAACTCATGAAGAGAATGTAAAAGTTGGCTGCCCAAGGTTTAGAAATAGTGTGTTCTATAGCTTTTTCAGTATTTGCTGCAATGAAATAATTAAAATTTTAAGGAAATATTTAACTCTAAGAGTGGCTAAGATTTAGAGATGCACAAATGTGAACTCCATTTCAGGGAGCCAACCTAATGACTGCTACAAACAAGTCACCATTCATTTATTGATCTGTCATTGACCTGTATAGCAAAAATCAATGTTATTCAAATCCCTCGTCCACCCTGAAAACATGTATACTTGAACTATAAAGATCAATTAACAGTACCTTTCTTAACAATTAATTAAATTTAAACAAAAAGTGTTCTTACAAATAAAATCTTATAAGAGATTTGCCTTCCCAGTTCTGTGTTGAATAGACCAAAGCAACCATATGTTCCATCGTAATTGGATTAAAGGCTGTATATCTTCTTAGTCTCTCGGACTGCTAATTGAATATTTTATTTTATTTTTTTAAAGATTTTATTTATTTGATAGAGAGAGTGAGAGAGAGCATGAGAGGGGAGAAGGTCAGAGGGAGAAGCAGACTCCCCGTGGAGCTGGGATTCTGATGCAGGAACTTGATCCTGAGACTCCGGGATCATGACCCGAGCGCAGTGGCTTAACCAACTGAGCCACTCAGGTGCCCCTACTAATTGCATATTTTAAAAGTTGCAATGATTATTTGAAAATAATATATTGTGCACTGTGTAAAGTTTTTGGTGATGAGCCAATTTTTTTCAAATGCGCTAAGGTAAATTTTCATCTTTTTAAAAGAAAGTTCACATTCATTTTTTAAAAATGTGCTTTTATTTCTGGTCTCCTTTATTTTTCTGCTTTCCTCCCCACTGCTCCCAACTTCATATGTCCCTCTTCCTCATTCCTTCCCCTGATTTCTTTCTTTTCCTTTGGGTCCATTGAATCTCTTTCAATTTCTTCAGTTTGATTTTCCTTCATTTAATCTTATCTGCTACCAGGTGGCTGTGTTACAGATTCAGGGAGAGTTGGTTAATCAGGAGCATGTTATTTCCCCTGGGCTTCCCAGCTCTGTTCACTCCTCTGGATTTCTCTAATGAAAAGGAAAGATACTGTGATGGGCACCATGGAGTCTCTTCCTTTAATTTTCTTGTCTGCCCATTCATTTCACAAACTGCCCCCTTTGTTAAAATCAGAAGAGTAAACCTAGAGTACACCCCTTGGGTGGAAATTAGAGCATCTTTCCCACAATTCTGACAGAGGTATTTTCTTCGGATGGAGAGTATATACCCTGCTCTTGAATTCACTTAAAAAGTGAATTCCATGGACTTTCTGAAAAAAATCTAGCAGGAGGAATCTGATTGAGAGATTGAGGCATAAGACTCTAATTTTTCTCCCTAGCTTTGTTGAGAGATAATTGACCTATATCATTGTAAGGGTTTGAGGCTTGTGCTGCATGATGGTTTGATTTATATGTATTGGGAGATGATGACCAGAGTCGGTTCAGCTAACATCCATTCTGTCATACAGATCCAAAAAAAGAAAAGAAAGAAAGAGAGGGAAAGTTTTTTTTTTTTTCTGTTTATGGTGAGAATTCTTAGGAAATACTCTCTTAAAAACTTTCCTGCATATCATACAGCAATGTTAGCTGTAGTCATTGTGGAATACATTACCGGCCTTGTCCTTATTCATCTAATGACTGGAAGTTTGTACCTTTTGGTCACCTTTCTGTAATTCCCTCCCTTCCTTCAATCCCCTCCTCACCACCTGCCTCCCTCCAGCCTTTGCTTCTAGTACCCACAAGTCTGATCTCTTTTTCTTTTCTCTTTTTCTACGACTTTGGTTTTTTGTTGTTGTTTTTAGATCCCACATATAAGTGAGATCGTACAGTATTTGTCTTTCTCTGTCTGACTTATTTTACACAGCATGTCTTCAACGTCCAACCATGTTGTTGCAAATGGCAGAACGTACTCATTTTTTTTTTTAATGGCTGGATGAGATTCATACGTGTGTGTGTGTGTGTGTGTGTGTATATATATCTATCCCACAACTTCTTTATCCATTCACTCATCAATGGACAATGTGGTTGCTTTCATAATTTGCTGTATGTAATTGAGCCCTGGTGTTAACATAAAGATAATTAATAAATAATAAATATTTATTACATAAATAATTTTATTTTATTTACTTCTCTAACCTCACTTGTCCTAAAGAAATAGAAAAACCAAATTAATTTCACATTGTGGTAGCATTTCATGACATGTGTTGGGATTTCAGAGTAAGAAATGATACATAGAGTGGAGGTCTTTAAACAAAACTTCATAGCCACCTTTCTTAACCAGTTTGGCCTTTTAGTAGCTCTTTTTGTATCCAGAGATAGACAAGAAAGCAGAGACTCTATTGATAGGTCCTCAATCAGATTATGAAATTCTTGGGATAATTTTTTGATCCATAATTCTGAAATTACTTACTCTCTTTTTGGAATTTGCTGTATCCTTGTCTCCAGTTGCTGTTCTCTTCCTAGAGCTCTGCATTCTTTCTGCCCAGCCCCTTTGAACCATTATGCCTGTGGGCTACTTCTCTGATTTTTGACTCCAACTTTGCTTTAGGACATGAGGTACTGGATCCTCCTCAGATACCTAGTCCAAAGAACCTGGGTGGAGGGCAGACTCCAGTCCACTCCTAAACCCCTAACCCAGGTCCTAGAACTTACCACTTGGTGAGAAAGATGCTTCTATTAAACTTACATGGATGATTATTAATCATGATCATCTGTTTGCCCTTAGTTGCTGATGGTTGTTTTTCTCTTAATACCAGGGAGGAGATACAGATTCTCATTTTGCTCATGATATCCATATATTTTTATTCACCCCTTTCATTCTGTTTAAGTCTAAAGGCAAATAAAAATGGCAGTCATATGGCCACAAATAAGTCTGTTGTATCTATTTTCTTTTGGCTAGGCATTAGGAATTGGATGTCTAAAGACATGTTTAATTTTCTTCTGAAATTTTTATAATTTCAGTTGTAAATTCCAAATCAATAATCATCATGAAAATATCAAGCCATATAGAATGTATATTAAAAATTAAATCTTATTTAGGTGATTACCTAATAGTTTATTAAGATAGATATACCACAGTTTCTTTTGTTCCCAGAAGAACTTAGTTCTGTCCCCAAACAACAAGGTTGTAATGCCTGTCACAGAAAGTGTTTGGGAGAATTGGCATGATAATTTTTCATGGGTAGTGTAAATGGGCAGCTTCCATTAACTAGGAAACTGGACAGGAAGACTAAGATGTTTCCTTCTTTTGCACTTACTAGAACTGAAAATAACACTTATTACCCACAATCATTGGATAAATAACTTCAGTTAAGAGATTTAGTTACACGGTGCTCCAAGGTGATATAAGTCCCATGAGGCTGCCATCTCCCTGATGTGATCAAGAGATAGGCGAGGACGATCTGGACCTTGGGGAGGTACACCAGGCACAGTGGAAAAGACAACCTGCCACACAAGAAGAGATGTGCCAGTGGGCTTTTTTTCTCCCTTCTACTACTACAGGTGACCTAAAACAGGTAGTGTGAGTGCCTACACTCAAACCCTTTTGTATTTTCTGAGTAGCAATATGAAGAGTCCATTCAGCCTCTCATGCAGAGGGAGCATTCAGAGAGAGACACTATGGGCTGTCAAACCTGTGGGAGGCCGCTGAGTCACATATGAGTCACACATCTGGCTTTAGAAATCTTGAGACTTCCACGTTACCAGACGGGGTGGTCCATTTTAAAACTGCTTGTTGAAATTCACATTGGGATGTGCGCTGAACGGAGCACCAGGAACAGTGACAGAACGGCTGTTAAAAAAAATTAGAATTCTGCAACGATTCATTCTGATGGTTGATGTTTAATTCATGTGACTGGCTACTCCATGATTCCTTCATATTTCATAAAGATGATGGGTTACACGGGCATGCCATCTTACCAAAGTGGTGTCCTCCATTCACTGGGGCTTCTGACATGCTTGCCGTTGTTTCTTGGATGACTCAATGAGATGCGTGTTTAAGTCTTTCCTTCTAATTGCAGAAGAATTATTTCCAGTGTGGAAGATAACAACATTAGGACTTTCTATAAGGAGGTTAACCATTGCACTGTAAAGTTTTTCTTTCATATTTTATATGAATAATTTAAATACCAGAAATCATTGTGTTATTTGCTTCCTGAAAGGCAAAATATACCCAGGGCTGACTTTTTTTTTAATTGCCTTTTTTTTTGGTTAGTGATAGCAAATCATCTAATAATAAAGATTTACCTAGAAAATTCACATTTTAGGGCACCTGGGTGGCTCAGTTGGTTGAGTGATTGCCTTCAGCTCATGTCATGATCCTGGAGTCCCGGGATCAAGTCCCCTGTGGGCTCCACACTCAGCAGGGAGTCTGCTTCTCCTTCTGACCTTACCTCTCTCATGCTTGCTCTCTCTCAAATAAATAAATGAAATCTTAAAAAAAAAAAAAAGAAAATTCATGTTTTAAGTATGGATTTAAAAAGGGCTTCTAAGTAGTTATAGGTATGTCAATCATGCTTCACAGCATTTTTTTTTTTTATTTACTGGCTATGACGTAAACATTTCAATTGTATTTAGCTCCATAAAGTGCTTTTTCTCCCTGATAATTTTTTCTATTTAATTGCCTCGACTTTCAGTTATTTTTTTCACATACAATACATAAAAGCCCATAATTTTATAATGCTGTAACTTAAACATCACCAAGTATTACATGTATTACATTATTTGGAAAATTTAATTCAGATAAAAAATGTTTGAAATTGTGACTAAGAAACTAGAACTAATTTCTTTTCCTGTATTCCTCTGATATTTATATAGGACTTCCGCTGATGGTTCATAATCTTTGCAAGGAGTTCTTTGATAGTGCTAGAAATTGTTCAGTTTTTCACCATTTGATAAGCATAAATTCACGTTTAAGCACAATTCTCATTGTTAATTTTATGGCGTTAACGGAGAAAAACGATTTGATCAAAACAACCAGTTTAGCTCTGTGTTTATATGGAGCAGGTCAGGAGGGAGAGCTGGCTCTCACTGCCCCGCCCCCCCACCCCACGCAGCAATCTCGTGCCGGGCATGCGCTCTGTGCCCAGACCCTCAGAGAGGAGCGCAAGGGCCACGAATGCGTAGCTCAGGCAAAGGGGGTCAAAGAGAAACACGTGTCTGTGGGGACAAAAAGGTTGAGAGCAATTAAACTGTAAGGTATTTTCTGGAGCTGAAAGGATATTTATTACTTCAAATTTGAGGGTTTCATTCCAATTTTTTTTGGAATTGAATTTCTGCGCCTTATGGCAAAGGAATTAAAAAAGTTGGGGATACGCCACTCTTGCCGTGTTCCTTTCTGATGGTTTTCAGAAGGAGAGTTCTTATTTGTCGCATTTGCAAGTTAATAAATTTGCATCGACAGCTTTTTGCTGTTAAGTAAACTCTGTCCTGGAATGGCTGCCAGACAAATGATCCTATGGGCTGTCTTTACAAGGAGGGCGGCACCAGTCAGTCTGGGCCTAGGCTTCCATATACTGGGATTTGTTTGTGTGTCTGAACCTTCATTATGAAGACAATGAAGGCCAGCTGAAAGTCACGTCTTCCATCCCTATTTGAAGGATTTCATGTTGCTTTGAGAATATTTTTTATTTAGAAACGTAGCAGGGCTGACTCTACATCTAACCTGCTACTTGATGTCAGATCTGTGTGCATGTTGCGAGTAACAGGCGAGTCCGTGGCCGTGTACCTAATACCAACCATGCTTTGGTAATGAAGGCAGAGCAATTCATGGTTTGGAAAATAAAACAAATAGTGCTTATTTATTTGCTGATATGAATGAAATCTTAAAAAAATGAGGAAATATGACGGCATTTCAGTAACCGTGCATATTTCCACAAAAAATTTTTTTTTAAGATTTTATTTTTTTCATTTTGAGAGAGAGAGAGAGGGAGGAAGGGGAAGGAGGGAGAGGATCTCAAACAGGCTCCGTGCTGAGCTCAGAGTCCCTACCTGGGGCTTGATCTCAGGACTCTGAGGTCCCAACCTGAGCCTGAATCAAGAGTCAGATGCTCCACCAGCTGAGCCACCCAGGTGCCCCTCCACAAAATTTTTCTTAAGGAATAAAATATTTGAGTTTTCTCAATTATTTAAATCTTCATTTCCTAATTTCCTTTTCTCTTGCCATATAAAAATAAGACTTATGTAATTGTCATTTCTTTTCCTTACATCGGTGAAGCAGACGGAGAACCCAGGGCTCTGACCTGGGTAAAGTAAAGTAAAGTAGAAGACAGGAGACATTTGTGAGTTCTGAGAAGAGTTGAGGCCTCCTGTCTGGTGGTTTAATGATGAGAGCCAAGCCATGTTTCAGACCACCCTGTCAATTAGCACTCACTAAGACCGTATGCTCTGTTGGCTTCTTAGGGCAATTTGTCCCACTGTGCCATTTACTAACTCTTTGATCTTGGGCAAGTTACTTCACCTCCCTATACCTCAGTTTCCTTATCTGTAAAGTAGGACGCAATACCTGCTTCAGTAGATTCTTGGAAGAATTCTCATTCTTCCCATCCCAGAGGATGTTCCCATGACTTGTTTAGAACAGCCCCTCACACTTCGGTGCTCAATGGATATTATCTACTATTCATTGAGTGTCTGCTGTATGCGTAGAACTGTGTTAGATATTCTCAGAATACAGAACTATAGGCTGTGGCTTCTCTGCTTCCTGAAATTAAGTATTGCTGGAGAAGAATAATACTAACATAAGACCTATATCAGCGTGTGTGACATTTTGTAGGACAGGCTATATAAATCTTAGAAACGTAGGGAAAAGAACAATTTCTGAGGCTTTGAGGACTCGGGTCATCCAGAAGTAGGATCTAAGCACAGACTTGAAGGATGAATTTTGGGAGCTGAGGGGACTTAGGTAATTCCAGGTGAGTGGGAAACACGATTACCTAACATGACAAAACTGCCATGTTTGTGAGGCGGCTGACCTGGCTTGACTGTAGATATTGGTCCATACGGGGAATTGGATTGGCCATTTAGAATCCAAATATAATAAGCACTTGAGTATGTGGTAGTACTGAAAATATTATGAATGCGCGGTTCATAATTCAGATGAGAAAGAAATAAGGACGTTTTTATCAGGACATTACATAATAATCACATGCTTGAATGCGGCTTAAATAAGTTTTGGGAACAGTGCTATGACTGAAAAAACAGATAAACAGTGCAAGGGAAGATCTTCAATAAAATGCATGGAGGTTTAGTAATAAGCAAATAGAAATGCAGCTGATTTCGTTTATAGAAATATCAGTAGCAGACTGCGGGGCCCATGTGGGACACCTCCATTGGTCCCAAGCTAGAGGGACGAGACTGGAGGTTGTAACTCACAGGGATAGGGAAGGATAAAAGACTCAGGGCCTCAAGAGTCAAAATACCTCACAGGAGCACCCCTCCCCCTTCTAGGAAACCATGGAACTTTCATTCATACCTGCCCTAAAGTGTATGGCTCATTGGTTGTCTTGGAAGCTAGAAGCAAATTCCTGGAGCGGAGGCAAAATATGTTCACTAAAGAAACAATGAAAAAATTCTTGGATAAAACAAAAATCAATCCAAGACAGTATAAGGAGTAGGTATGAAGAAACTTTGATCTTTGAGAGTGAGGAATGTATATATTTATGACACAGATTGAACACACACACACACACACACACACACACACAGGAGCAGCAAAAGGCCAACAGAAAATGAAGGCAGAGGAACATGAACAGCTTAAAATCTGATTTTAGTGATGACCCCTCCTTCTTTTTCCTCCTGTCAAGGACTTTTACCTTTCCACTGTGATTAGCACGTTCACTTCCCTTTCTGCATTTCTTACAGGATTGACTCTAGATAAAAATGGAATACTAAAGCATTTCACAAGTCTAAACAGCTTTCTAAAAGCAGCAGCAGTGTTATTGAAAATGGTTTCAATTGAGAATAATTTCAGGAACTCACATTCCTGGCATAACACCCATCTCACAAACAATCCTAGATTTAAAGCAGATATCAAGCATACTCCTTTTACACCCCCCCCCCCCCCCCCCAAAAGAATTTAATGATATAGTTATCTACATTATAAGAAATGCCTATTTAGCAAAATAGTGTGTCTGGGCTATCTACATCTTTGGCTTACTTATGTTATATTTATCCAACTACAGGAACACTGTGGGTGGTTTATTACATAACAAAAAGCAGCGTGGCATTGGTGGGATATTTATAGAAAGTAGAACACTTTTGAAATATATGATCTTATTACTTCAAATTTATGAATAAGCTCTTTATATATACCACCACAACTAAAGTGGTCAGATTGTCAGATCTTGTGATATTCTAATTCTTTCCCAGGTCCACAGAGGATAACTATGTCTCTTACCTCCTTGGGTTAAAAATAAAATTATTTCTCAAGAATAGTGGCATAGGCAGAGAATGCTTAGGACAAGGACCTTAAAGGCTGCAGACTTCTCACTCTCCCCTTCCTCCTTACTGTAACAGCCCCCTCCCTTCCCCTTCTCCTGTATATCTCAGATTCCTCTTTTGATTTAGTCTCTTTGATAATTGCTAATGGGATAATTAAAGAAGGGTGTGGAAGAAAGATGGCCGTTTTACTATTCTCTCCTTGCTAATAGCAGTGGGTTCATATACAGCCTTCTCTTTTCTAGAGGACCTAGCGCATAAAATAGAGCAAGGAAGGACAGTTAGTCTTGGTAGGACCTATTGTAACAATTCTTAGCGATCACTTTGGCTCCATTGTTTCAACCAGTAAAAAGGCAAATTCTTTCTGTAGCATTTAAAACAATTAAATAGATAACTATGTAGATTTGACACTTCTTACTCAACCATTACACTTTACAATAGATTAAATGGGTGTAATTTGTGCTGTTCTGAATTTGATGTTCCTCAAATGCATGCAAAATGAAATGGATTACCATATTTTTTTTCTTAAATAAAAAAAGAGTTTCCTGAACTAGGCACTACCCTTTTGAAAGCTGTATAACAGGCAAATCTGATCTCAAAAGGAGCAGTATTAATTGCTTGGCAAGTATTTTTCTTTCAAATTTAGTGAAAACTTGACTATCTTATATATTTACTTTTAAAATTTGGGCTCTTTCTGTACCACGAAATGAAGTCCAGAATCTAAAAGATTATCTTACTAGTGAGCAAAATAGTTGTCTTAGTATTTAGAGATCTCATAGTGAGTTCTCCCATATAATGTGAGTTTGCAGATATCATCTGTTGACGATATATTCTGCTAGTTGACTCTGACTTATTTAGGGGCAGAGAAGGATTATGAGACTTTTTTCCCCCTATGACATTCATTACATACTTGAAAGATTTGGAATGATGAGGTGTTCATTTTAGAGATTTAATAATCCCCTTATAATAGTCATATTTTGAAAATTTGCTACTTTTTGAAAAGTGGGTGTTTTGTATAGATGCGTGGGCCCAGCAGTTCATTTTTTCTGATGTGGATTGTGGAGAGAAGAAGAGATTTAGTAAATCAATCACTTTCTCTACTTAAGTAAAGATAATTGTACTTCTTAAAGACACAGTAATGCAATTATATTTCATTTTAACACATTTTTCCATGTATTCGATAAATATCTCTGTGCCTACTATCTGCACGGCACTGTAATAAAAATAGTGAAGATTCAGTGGTGAATGAGAATAAAAGTATATCCATCTAATCTGGAAAGTGTACAGGAGAATAAACACAAAACTCAATTTAAAGGTTTCTGGCGTTTAGTGGATAGAGGAGAAAATCTTTAGTGTGGGAGGTTGTGAAAGGTGATAGTTCAGTACTTGTGGAATTTATTCCATCACAATGGATGGGTTAATTTCAGGGAGAGGTTAGAGAGCAAACGCAGAGCATGGAAAAGGACAGTCAGCACACATGGAAATGTATGAGGTTCCTTGGTGATTAGAAAATAAACCTTGTTATGGGACACCTGGGTGGCTCAGTGGGTTAAGCCTCTGCCTTCGGCTCAGGTCATGATCCTGGGGTCCTGGGATTGAGCCCCACATCGGGCTCCCTGCTCAGCAGGGAGCCTGCTTCCTCCTCTCTCTCTGCCTGCCTCTCTGCCTACTTGTGATGTCAGTCAAATAAATAAATAAAATCTTAAAAAAAAGAAAATAAACCTTGTTTATAAATAAAATACTGTAACATTTTAATGAGATTTTTGGTTGTCTTTATTACATAGAATGCATAGAGATCTTGAAATTTTCAGGTCCTTGAATTCACTTGTCCTTCTCCTTCTTTCCTACATGCTGATATCTGCCCCATATTCATCTGAATGCCTTTTTTCTCTCATCTTTCCCTCTCCAGTCAAGAGATGGTGAAGACATTCACACATTTATGCTGATTAGTACCAGAAAAAGTGATGACCTCCAGTCTAGGGCACATCTTTAAATAACTTATGGCTAGTGCTCTTTTTAAACGTCCAACTTCCTTTCCAACCACCCTACCTTCATACCTGCTGCTTGTCTCTGAACAGATGACCGTCTCTTTTATTACAAAAGAAATAGACACCAATAAGTAGAACTGTCTCAGCTTTCTGATCAAGTTGCTCTGGTTATTTCCATTTACCCCAAAGCTTTTATATTTTCCCTCCAATCTCTATGGGGGAGCTATCCTCCCTTCTAGCCATGGATTAGGCTTCTCCTGGGTTATGCTTATTTCTTCACGCGTTCCCCACCTTCATGTTTGGAATACAGGGGGTGAGCAGGAACAGCCCTGATCTAGAGCTTCTGAAGGACCTGCTCCATCAATACAGTACACGTTCTCTCCTGAATCTTCAGTGTCTCCTTTTCTACTTGTTGTTCTTCTTGTACATGGAAAGATGCCTAAATCTCTCCTATTAAAAAAGAAAAATAAGGGCGCCTGGGTGGCTCAGTTGGTGAAGCATGTGACTTGACTTAGGTCATGGTCTTGGGGTCGTGGAATCGAGCCCTGTGTCGAGCTCCACACTCAGTGAGGAATCCACCTGCCCCACTCCCTCTCCCTTGTCCCTCCTGCTGCTTGCACTCTCTCCCTCTCTCAAATAAATAAGTAAAAATCTTAAAAAAGAAAAATAAGTACTCCTTGTTCTTTGTTCTTTTCTAGGTACTCTTTGTTTTCCCTTCTTTTTCTTTTTTTTTTTTAAAGATTTTATTTATTTGAGAGAGAGGCAGTGAGAGAGCATGAGCGAGGAGAAGGTCAGAGGGAGAAGCAGACTCCCTGTGGAGCTGGGAGCCCGATGCGGGACTCGATCCCGGGTCTCTGGGATCATGACCTGAGCCGAAGGCAGTCGTCCAACCAACTGAGCCACCCAGGCGTCCCTGTTTTCCCTTCTTTCCTAGATTCCACACTGTTTCTCTCATTACCCTTATACATAAGGTTTGGATAAATTTCTCCCACCTTATTTGATGACTCCATAACTATATCCTCTCTCTGGAAATTTTCCCCTTCTCTGGGTTTTGTCATACCACTGCTCTGGGATTCCCTTTTCTTTTGCCACTACTCAGATCATCTGTACCTTCTTTAAATGTAATTTTTCAGAGTTCCAGTACTGGGTATTTCCTTCCTTCTGTTCACTGTCCTTTGAGAGTCAGATATTGACTTACCTATGTTCTCTATATACACTGGAAACACCAAATCTTTATATTTTTATTGGAATTTCTGAGGACTCCAACCCAGGTATATTCAATTGCCTACTGAATATCTACACATGGCTCTCTCAGAAACGTGTCTAATTGAACCAATAAAAGCAAACACAATCATGTCCCTCTAAATTGTTCTTTCTCCTGTGTGTATATCAACATGTCCTATCATTGTTAACTCAGGAACTCCATGAATCATCCCCAAATTCTACTCACTGTCTACATCCCATACTACGTGAAAGCTTGTTGTCCACACTTCAGATTTTTTTTTAATGAGCTCATAGTTTCTTATATTTAGCCTCTCCTCCACTTTTCTCTCTCCTCTTACTACCACTGAGCTGGTTTGAATCCTTCTCATTTCTTACTCGTCTAGACCTTCCCTTCTTATTTTTCGTTTTCCCTTTGAGCCACATCCTCTTGGCTATCAGAAAAAAATGGTTTCATCATGTTGATATGAACTTGCTGGATCTTGTTACTCTCTAACTTCGCCATTTCCATGATCTCTGCATTATTTTGGGAATACAATCTAAATGCTTCGGAATGTTATTTAAGACCCTTGCTCTGGCCCATCTGTCTGCCTGTTGTCCCTGCCGTGCCTGCTCCCACCCGATGCCGTTTGTTGAACCGACCTGGACTCCAGCCATTTGGGCTACGTGTAGTTGCTGCTTGTGTTATGTTTTGTATTCCCTCTGCCTTCACTTTTTCTTACTTGCCTTCTCAATTTTGTCAAATTCCACTTGTCTTCCAAATTTCACTTCAAGTAGCTACTAGCCCACAGAGCCTTCCCTGTCTGTCTCCCTGCCCTACTACCTAGTAAACTCTAAGTGATTCTCTGTTGGTCCTGAAATGTATCCCACTCATGGGATTTAGGACACACTACCCCAAAACATGATACTGAATATTTTAAGCTGAGGGAGTTTGAGAAATGGCGTGTGCATGAAGGACTTTCTGACCTTCCCCTCATAGGAAGGTTGCCTTCCCTAAACCCAGGGACAAGAACTCTGAAGACAAGGGACAGAGAGAAGATTCTGAATGAATAGGCTTTGTTGAGTTCCCTCTAGTTTACAATACATGGTTCATAATCTTGTCTCTATGTATCTTTCCCTACTTTCTACTCTTTATCGGATTAGCATAAGAATGCTCAGGTTTAACCATTTCTTTGGGTCCCCTGTTTCCTTATGAAGGTTCCCTTGTCATGTCAAATATGTATAAAATAGATGTGTCTGTTTTTCTTTCTTAACTGCCCTTTGTTGTAGGGGCCTTCTATTGTCCAAGCATTATCTAAGTTAAGAACTTAAAAAGGTAGAAGAAAAAGATATTTTTCTTCCCCTACACCACCATGTTTTTGTTCTCTTCTGCCTTTTTCCTGCCAGATCTGATTTCAAGACCAATCACATTGTAAGGCATATATCTTTCATTTCTGCGCCTGGCATTTTTAGTATCTGTTGAATGGGTTAACAGCAAACAAAATCTTCCTTGTGGAGTCCTGTGTTAGTTTCTTATTATATGAAAGGGATATATCCTCTGTAATTTTCTCCAAAATGGTTCGTAGTAGATTCTGGGGATATTTGATAAAATAGGGCTTAGTGAGTGTATGTATGTGCGTGACAGTTTACCCAGAAAGAGAGACTGAGAAAGAATCTGCATGTATGAGTGTTTTCCATTGTGTAATTTTTCACTTTCATGATGAATGGGATCTTTGCTTATTTCTTGGCCATTATAATCTTCAATTCCAGGTCTGAAAGGCATAGTATTTATGAATTTTAGGAAAACCATGTAACACCCCATATCTATGAAAAATTATCCTTGCTCCCCTGAAGTGTTCTTGACAGCTTGTCATTGGTGGCAAGGAGACTGGATAAGTCCTCCATTGCTTTTAGCCAAAACAGGTTAAACTCGATGAACATTAGCAGTGACAGTACCCTCAAGTTAGAATAGGTATCAAGTTAGAATGCACATTTTGATCACATAAATCAGAATTCAGGTATGAGGTAAGGTTTTTTGTTTTTTGTTTTTTTTTTTCCCTATATATTCTTTGTGTCTTAGTTTCTTAGCTAAAGGGATATATAACACTTCTTACTGTTTGTTGATGTTGGGAATTATTTTTAAGAAGAGCTGACTCATTTTCTCTGGGTCTTAGGAGTTGTTCACTAACTGCTTGGAGAAATGAGATAGTCTGATGTGAATTAGCAAATGGCATCAAGGGGGCACCTGGATGGCTTGGCCAGTTACGCATCTGCCTTCGGCTTAGGTCATGATTTCCAGGTCCTGGGATCCAGTCCTGCTTCAGGATCCCTGCTCAGCGGGGAGTCTGCTTCACCCACTCCCTCTCCCTTTGCCTCTGCCTCTCCTGGCTCCTGCTCTCCCCCCCATCAAATAAATAAATAAAATCTTTAACAAAATGATGTCAGTGCTCTTTACTCCTGCCCACTCCCTAATGTAATTTATTGTTCTGAATGGAAAAATGGAGCATAATTGTATTTATCTAATAATAGTAATAAGAATATTAGTAGTTTGTATTTGTAGTATTTTTCAAATGGATTATCAGGAAAGGAGGATTTACTTTGCCATTCAAGCTCCTTCTGGCTGGATTAAGAATCACATTGACCTGAGACAGATTAACTGGAGAAAATAAAATTTTATAGTATACCTGTGGGGAATCCATACAGACATGGAAATTCCAAAGGCATTTAGGCTTATTTTATGAGTTGAGGAGGGGAGAGGGGTCTGAGGATACAGAGGTGAGAAAGACCATTAGCAGGAAGGTGAGAGGAGATTCCCTATTAGGGAGATAAGTTTCTGAGGTAAAGAAGAATCTCTGTTCATAGCTGTCTTCCTTATATAAGTAGGCAGTTGAGGGGTAGGTAAAGATCTTTTCCTGAATCTACTGGGTTTTGATTGCCTTTGACTCAAAATCATGTTCTTGCCAAAGTGGCCCATCTTGGGCCCATCTAGTGGCCTGCCCTTGGCCCCTACAATACACATCAGCGTATAAACAGCAGGAAGTATAATATTAGAATAATGTGACAGCCTTCATTTTAATGGTTCTATAAATTTCTTTCCATACTCTCCTCCTGTTTTATTTATTTATTTTTTTCATGATAATTTTTAAAAATTTCTTGATAATTATTTGCCTTTTAAGGTTATATTTATAAACATGGGTCAATAAATATTCTTCCTTATCTTCATTTGTGTGAAAGTATCACCAGCTTTTATGTATTTCATTAGTTAACTAGTTCGCTTCACATGTGAGTCAAACCTCTGTATTTTTCTTTAAAGCATTCCATCCTTTTTCTGTGACTGACTTTGTTTTCCTTGTTCCTCTTTAGTTTATCAGTTTATTATCTTTTGTATGTTCACCTGCACCTCATTTAAATCCTTTTTTTACATTATGCTCCCCCCCGCCAAATTTAATTTTTAAAATTCTGTTACATTTAAATATATCTGACAAAAAGTTGGTAACATTGTTGTTCTCTGGGAATTCTTAACTTTCCAAGGAAAAGAAAGACAAACATGGTTAAATCTCATGATGGAGCACTTATGAAATACATAGTTAATTTTTAAAACAACACTTTCCTAAACCACTCTTAGATGTGGTCTCTTAAAGGTGGGAGAACACTTGGTCCTAATAAAATTTGAAGAAGTAGAATAAATAGGCAACAGTTAGATACACATGTCATACATATGTAGAGAGAGGTTCAAATTCAAATATAAGTCATTTCCTATCATTCTTACTAGTGTTTTCTTATATTTGAATGGGCAGAAAAGAATACATATCATGTGTCTTTTTATAAATAAGGATGAATACATGCAATATATGAAGGGATTACAAACTATATTGATTTGAATAAGGAACATTGTGTGCTCTTCAGTAATATCTCTAATGACAGGAAGAAGTAAGACCATTGATTTAAGCTTTCCTAAAATGTCCTGATATCTGTAACCTGTATTTTAAGATCTCCATTTCATTATTCTGAAATATATACATGCAAAGGATTTGAACTGGAATCTTTAAATCATAATTTTAATGCTCAGAAACATTCCTTTCAAACTTCATCCTTGAACTGAGAATTCAAATCTAAGAGTCTAGCTAAGGAAATGAAATACTTTTAAGCTTTATGCCCTAAGATATTTGTTGCTTCATAATTCATAGTGGTTAAAGCTGATGATATTCTATCTTTTAACAAAAAAGGATGATCAAATATATTATGTGATTTAAAGATAATGGAATGTTAAATGGCCATTAAAATACAGTGTTTATAAAATATTGTAATGGCATGGGAGAATACTTACCATCTGACCTAAAAGCAAACAGAGATGTGAATTTTACATAATATGTTTTCAACCATGTGAAAGAATTTTAAAAGACCAGAACATATCAAAATGTTTGGTGGAATACATCAAAATATTCCCAGTGGTTATCCCAGGGTGATGGAATTATGAGAAATTTAAAATTATTTATGTTTTCTTTTTTAAAATATTCTATATGTAGCACACCCTTGGTATTATATTAAGAATACTTACAAGCTAAAGGGTAAAGTTTAGTTTAGAATATTCTATTTTTTTAGAATATTAAAAATATTTAGAATATTCTATTTAATAGTTATAAATATATGCTATATTATTTAATATAGTAATTAGTAATTAATTATTAATAGAATGCTCATTAAAATTAAGGGAACATCTACCCTCATTTTGAACATCTATGGCATTTTCTTTTAGTTTTGTGGCATATCATCATCCTGAGAAGTTGACCACGGAAGGTTCACTGGTTTTGTAATTTGAAAGTGGGTTGGGAGGGTGAACATAGTAGGAACTTGGAGGGGGAAGAAAAATATAAAGGCAATTTAATGAATTATCTACAGCACGAGTATAGTATGTGTGTGGTTTCAGTTTGCCAGAGATCTGATAGAACGTTGTCTTCTGATTTCTGCAGCATCAAGTCATGGGTGGATAAAATGCAGGAAGACCTGGTCACACTGGCGAAAACAGCAAGCGGAGTCAATCAGCTCGTTGATGTGAGTGACATCCCAAGGACTTTGTTCATCTTTTCCTTGATTTGAATGCCGTCCTAGTTTCTAAGAAACTGCACTTCTATATTATGAATAGGAAATGATTTTTCATGTGAACTGGGTAGTGGGATCAGACAAGGAGCCTTGGTACTGCTAGTTATTATTTTTTTTTAAGATTTTATTTATTTGAGATAGAGACAGAGAAGGTGTGTGAGTTCAGGAGCAGGGAGCAGGGGCAGAGGGAAAGGGGGAAGCAGACTCCCTGCTGAGCCGGGAGCCCAGTGCGGGGCTGATCCCAGGACCCTCAGATCATGACCTGAGCCAAAGGCAGATGCTTAACCGATGCTTAACTGGTGCCCTGATGCTGTTAGTTATTGTGAACAAAAAAATGCCATTCCTGAACAATTCATGTAGCGTTCTCAACACATATTACCACTTACCTACAGCCTCTCCTTAGATGAGTTCATGTGATGTGTAGATTCCCCTAGAACTCATCTTGGGGTTTTATGTACCTGTTCTTCAGAGTATATTTTAGAATCTCTCCCGCAGTGGTGACTTGAAGTCCTGTGATGGATTCTTTTGAATATCCTCAGTGGGAACACATGTTCTTTCTTTGAGGGTAGATTTTATTTTTAAAAATGGTTGGAAAGTGTTTATAGCCATGTCTAGAGACTAGAGTGAGTCATTGAGATGGGTAATAAAGATTTTTGTGCAGGAAAAGAAGACACTCTAAAATATGGTTTTTCTTATGATTTAAGAAATGGCTATGAGAGTCACTCCAAAATGATTCTTGAAAATGATAGCAACATATAAATGATAGTATAGCATCTTAAATAAATTATTTTCCCCAGATAAGAGTGTTTATATGTGTAGGTTTCATAAGATTTATTAAAAAATTAATTGTCATTTCTTTAGAGTCTCACTACTTGCATTCCAGTTCTAGCAACAATTTGAAAGTACTTTTATCTTATGTTCTTAGTGATACAGTGAGAACTTTTGTTTTCCAAAAATGTGATGAGTCACAGAGGTGAGATATGGTATAAAAGTCAATTCATGGAGGGTATATGAATATTTATCATAGGAATATATATATGTTAGTATTCTTCCCTGGGAGACACTGAAATGTATGGTTACCTCATGTACTGATCGAACTTTATGAAGAAACATACCAAAGTATGTTCAAGAAACTTAAGTGTTTGTGAGATGAGATAAGGAATGTTTTGGGAAGTGAAAAGTGTTCTTTCTGAATAACAGTGACTAAATTTAATTCTAATCAACACTTATCAAGCACAGATTATGTCTCCGGCTCTGTCCAGGCTGCCAAAGGCAGTTCCTCTCTGTAGAGGACGGACACTGTAGGACTCAAAAATCCCCCTTGGAGTGTGAAGGTTCCTGAAAGCTACTGTCCTCGAGGATTTTCCTTATAGAAAAAGGCGTTAAAATGTCAAGTTGGACAGGATAATAAAGTGAGCCTCTGTCAAAGTGATGGAATTTGTAGAAATGAGAAAAAAAGAAATGAGAATTGGCAGATTCTGGTTAGAAGTTATATGACTTTCTTTATTGACAGCTTGAGATTAAAAATAAACTGCTCTTGGGAGCTTTTCTTCCCTCGTCTCCATTGTTTCTCTAGCCTCAAAAACCACTTTCTTGGCTGACCTCACTTCTCCTTTTGGTGTTCATCTGTGAACCGTTTTATTGAACCTGCTTTTTGCAATGAATCACTTAAAAAAAAAAACAACTCATCTGATTTCCATTATGATTTATCAAGTATAGATTACTAAGAACAATGCAAATCTTGAATGAATAAATGGCCTAGTCTGAATTAGGATTAAAAAAATAGAATGGATAGGAAGAAAGAAAATCCCCACAATGTTTTGCTTATGAGATGTGTACCTAATAAAGTGACAAATAAAAAATTGTATATTATGTAACAAGGAGCACAGAGAGAGCGAACAGAATCTATTATTTGAAAAAGAATTTTTTTTTAAAGATTTTATTTATTTATTTGACAGAGAGGGAGAGAGAGGGAACAAAAGCAGAGGGAGTAAAGAGGGAGAAGCAGGTGCCTTGCTGAGTAGGCAGCCCAATGTGGGGCTCGATCCCAGGACCCTGGGATCATGACCTGAGCTGAAGGCAGATGCTTAATGACTGAGCCACCCAGGCTCCCCTGGAAAAAGAATTTAAATACTGAGACACACGAAGAGTGTTATTTTGTATAGATAAATGATTCCATATGCCCCTTTCCTTTTGCTTAGAAAGCAAAGATCTATGATGGGGGCCAAAGGGTTGCGTTTCTTTTTGGCCATGAAAACCTAAAACACAGAGTAGCTGAAGGGTGAACTTTATGCAGAGTTTGGGGTTATTAGATGCACAGTGAGGATCAGAAGTTGAATAGAGAAATTTAGCAGATTCCTAGGTTGATATTTAATATTGTGGAAATGATAGTTCTTTCCAAATTATTTAATGGGATTGTTTCTACTGGCATCAGGGAGTACAGCTAAGTTTTTACCTAAAGGCCCAGAAACAGCTCCAAGGAGGCAGCATAGCTAAAATCAGACATCTTTCCAATTTTATAAAAATGGCTTTCTAGCATCCTCAAACACTAGCCCAGGGAGGGTGGATAATGATTAAGGCATTGTGTTAATTTAAGGTGGACATTGTATTCCTTTGATACATTTATGTGTTATAGTATGGTTATAATGATATCTGTCACATTACATACCTTTAATACATTATTATTGTCTGTTCTTAACAAACTGTACACAGACTTTCAGATTATTTCTTCTATTTCTTGAAAAATGCCTTTTATATTTTAATGGGGGTTACGTTGAATCTCCAGATGGCTTTGAGTGGTATGGCTGTTTTAACAATATTAATTCTTCCAATCCATGAGCACAGGATGTCTTTTTATTTGTGTCTTTTTGAAATCTTTCAACAAAGGGAAGACATTTTATTACTTTTAAACACAAACACACTGGGGTACCTGGGTGGTTCAGTTGTTAAGCTTCTGCCTTTGGCTCAGGTCATGATCTAAGGGTCCTGGGATCGAGCCCCGCATCTGGCTCTCTGCTCAGCAGGGAGCCTGCTTCCTCCTCTCTCTCTGTCTGCCTCTCTGCCTACTTGTGATCTCTCTCTCTCTGTCAAATGAATAAATAAAATCTTAAAAAAAAATAAACATACACACAGACATAGACATGCAGATTCCTGTAGCTGGCAAATGGAGAGGCTGATCATTATATATTAATGAAGAGATAACATTTAAAAAATCAAGATGGTCTAAATCTTAGAACCAAAGTTTTTTTTTTTTTTTTTTTTTTTTTTTTTTTTAAGGATTTATTTATATATTTGTTAGAGAAAGAGCTCCAGCACAAGCAGGGGAGGAGGAGGGGCAGAGAAGGGAGAAGTAGATCCCCTAACTGAGCAGGGAGCCCGATGCAATGTGGGACTCGATCCCAAGACCCTGGGATCATGACCTGAGCCAAAGGCAGACACTTAACTGACTGAGCCACCCAAGCGTCCCGGAAACAAAGCTTTTAACTTTATAACACATTTACCAGCAACCATTTTCTCATATAGTAAGTTGATAAAATATTTCATGTAAAGATATACTTAAATTTCAACTAGTATCTAAATTACCAGGTATTATGAATTAATAGGTTCTATAATAATGAATTTGTTTTATGAAAAAGATTTTTTGGGGGTGGCGGGAGAGAGAGAGCATGCACACATGTTGAGGGAGGGGCAAAAGAAGGGGGAGAGATTCTTTTTTAGGATTTCACTTATTTATTTATTTGAAAGAGAGAGAGAGAGAGCAGGGGAAGGAGCAGAGGGGGAGGGACAAGCAGACTCTGCTGAGCACAGAGTCCCATGCAGGGCTTGAAACCAGGACCCTGAGATTATGACCTGAGCCGAAAACAAGAGTCCAATACTTAACTGCCCGAGCCACCCAGGTGACCTTGAGAGAGAGACTCTCACGTAGGCTCCAAGCCCAGCTGGACCCAGATGCTTGATCTCCTGACCCTGAGATCAAGGTCTGAGCTGAAAAAAAGTGGGTTTGATGAACTGACTGAGCCACCCAGGTGCCCCATGAAAAACTTTTAAAAAAGTAGATTGATAAATACAGACTACTGTTTGCTTTTCTATAAAATCCACTTCTGAATGTTCAAAAAGAGCAAAACAAAATAGAACTCTGCTAAGAGGTCAGAGATCCTCAGCTGCCCCCTCGAGTGATGCTGCCCCATTGAGGAGGGGTGGGCAGGGAAGCAAATCATGACCCTGCAAGCAAATCACAAGTGTCTGGGCGTTTGTTGTCTCTTTTGTTCACTTTCTTTGTACTTCCCCCTTTTCCTGTAGGAATCCAAGGCTTTCTCAGGGCTTCCTCTTTATTCCCCCCCCCCCCCCGAAAAGGGCTGATGGTTATCCTTCACATTAAGTCTGTAGTAACTCTTCCGTCTCTAAGCAGAACAAATGTGATACTAGGCAGCTGCTATGAAGACTGTATTTTGAAAGAGGTAGAGTTTTTCCAAATAGGTCATTCCAAGTACATCTCTGTTCTTGATGGGGGTCAGATAGGGTGGTGGGGACCCACAGAACTGGACTGAGGTGAGGTACATGAGGTACCAAGGATACAGAATTAAAGGAGGCACCAGTTTGGAGAGTCGTCAAGTGAGTGAGGAGCTCCTGGAAATTTTGTGCCCTGGGTGACTTGGGTCCTCACTTGACTGGGGCCCAGGGACAATAAGGGCCTGACTTGCTCTATATCTTCTGCTCCCTGTGGCTGGAGACATAGACATTTGCAGCCTTCTGGACAGCACACTAATCCCAGGCCTCTCTGCTACTTTTTCTTCCCTGTTCCTTTCCCATCCTACATATGATATCAGGTTCTCTTACAGTTGGTTTTTTTTTTTTTTTTTAATGCTTTGTAAGCTTCCCAGACTCTTTTTGTGTTTATGGAAGGTGGCACTGGTTATTCCTATATTTATTCCTAACAATATATGCATTTTGAAATCTCTGCCCTCATTATCTGACACTGCTCCATAGTCCACTTCTGTTTCAATTCTAATGCTGTGTTGATGGTCTGGAATCCACACTTTTTCTTAAGAGAGATTATTGTATCCTTTTAGCTTTCTAAGAGAGTTGAAGTTATGCCTGTCACCTTGTTTTAAGGCTTTCTTCTTAACTGCAAATTCTTTCTGGTCTCTGACATGTTTGGCTAGAATATGCAAGCATATTAAAAATATTTGGGGATGGGCACCTGGGTGGCTCAGTTGGTTAAGTGACTGCCTTCGGCTCAGGTCATGATCCTGGAGTCCCAGGATCGAGTCTCGAATTGGGCTCCCAGCTCCACAGGGAGTCTGCTTCTCCCTCTGACCTTCTCCCCTCTCATGCTCTTTCTCACTCTCTCTATCTCTCAAATAAATAAATAAAATCTTTAAAATATCCCCCCACCCCAGAAGTATATTTTTGAAGATAAAATCATTCTGCAGTGGCATCATCATAGAACTTGCTGGTTTTTGATTCACTGTTGTGATTTCATAAAGTTAAAATCAATACCTTCACATTTCAGTAGGCTCTCAAAGCTGTCAATATGAAATGTGTCTAAATATTGAGCATTCAGTACTCTTAATTAAGTTAGTATTTACATAAGTGTTTTAAGTGAGTAATTTCTTTTCATTAGTAACTCGTGGTATTAACAGACGGGTGCTTTTACTTTGACATTGTGGTCACGTCACTTATGTCAATAGAATATTCATTTTCTAGGTGGCGGAGAGTTTAGTATATTAATCTGTTTACAAAGGAAGATACTCCAGAGCAGAATGTAATTAATCATTGGTGATTTCGACTTAGGGAATCAGCAAGGTGCGGAGATGACAAGGACTGGGATCTTCTTTTCTCCTCTGGGGAGTGCAGCTAAGTAGCTGGATGGTGTCCGATGTCCTGTTACCTGCTTGTCAAGTGAGATAGAGCCTAACACTCTTCCTGACAGAGATGGTTTAGGGGTAAACGGGAATATGAAAACCTGGAAGCAATAAAAGATACTATGGAAAAGTTAAATGCTTACCACATGTTAAAATGTAGCTTCATATGCCTTTATAAAAGTAACATAATTTATAAAAGTAATAGAACTATTTTGTGAGAATAGTATAATTAACTTTCAGATACAACTATTTATTGTCATTTCACATTCTAGTTTTATTTATAATTGCCTTATTCTCTCAGTGATGAAATGTAACCAAATGAGTTGCCATAATTGCATAGGCAACTTGAGATTATAGTTATTTTAAGGGGAAAATACTTTTTTTTATCTCTCTAAGTAGACCGAAATCTATTTTGGCTGCATATAGTATTATCAGTAGAGAATATGGATTCCTTTTACCCTCCTACTGGAGATTTTAAAGTAAGAAGCTAATTTTTTTTTTAACAGTGTAATTACATTCAATTTCAAAGGTGTGGAATAAACTCCAGGGGATTTCTAATCTGATAGTGACTTTTAGTATTTTATTAACTGGTTTTTCAATGAAGTACTGTGCGTTCATGAGCAGTAATAGGAAGAGACTATTACAGTGTTTTCTTTTTTACCTTACCAATCTGTATCATTATCAATAATTAACACTTAAGTTATACTACTACTTGAGGGATGCATGATTATTCATTGTTTTTCCAAATAGCAATCTAATGGCTTGGTAATACTAATTACAGAGAGAATGACGTAATGCTGTCTGTGCTCTTGTCTCTGAGCTACACAGTGAAGGTGGAAACTAAGAACCGCTAAATGATAGAGCCGAGCGGTAGCTTCTCTGGAGTGAAGAAGAATGGCATAAAAGACCATTATTTGCCCCTGAACCCTCTCGGTATACAACGTGCAGATTCTTATTATTTATTTTTTCTGATGACAGTTATTGTCTTTATATCTAGAGCTGTGGTTCTCAGCCAGGGGCAGTTTTGTCCCCCAGGAGACATTTGTCAGGGCTTGGAAACATTTGTGATTGTCACAGCTGCTGAAGGGGGGTGCTCCTGGCACCTCATGTGTAGAGGCCAAGGATAGGGCTAAACATCTTACAAAGCACAGGGCATCTTCTCACCACCAAGAGGTATCTGGTGATATGTCTGTAGCGTTCAGGTTGAAAAACTGCTCTAGAAGGACTGAGACACTTGAGGCAAGGATAAATGTATGGGATTCTTAAAATGAATGTAAATTTGTAAACTTGTCTATCAGCTTTGGTAGGTAGCAGTTTTCCTTTAGAAAAGCCATTTATTAATAAGGTATAATGGTTAAGAGCAAATTAAACAGTGCTGCTTTTTAAAATTCTTTTGTTGGCAGTAAAATGAATTTGGGTCGTTTGGGGTTAGGGACATTAGGCAAGCAGCTCACTCAGCCTATGGTTAAGTATTTTTTAATTTAACTTTAATGGAATCTAATATGATCTCTTCCACTTTTAACTGCATATGAATTTGCTGCTTAAAATACATACACAATTCATATATAGCGCCTGATACGCAAAAGGAAAGAGGCTAGGTTAAAATAATATCTCTGGGATTAGCAAACAAAAAAACCCCAAGTAGCTGGCTTCTTATTTTATGTTTCTTTTTTTTTTATTTTTAAAGATTTTATTTATTTATTTGAGAGAGAGAGGCAGTGAGAGAGACCATGAGTGAGGAGAAGGTCAGAGGGAGAAGCAGACTCCCCGTGGTGCTAGAAGCCCGATGCGGGACTCGATCCCGGGACTCTGGGATCATGACCTAAGCCGAAGGCAGTCGTCCAACCAACTGAGCCACCTAGGCGTCCCTTATTTTATGTTTCTTAATGCTTGTTTTAATTCAGGGTACTCATTTTTTTTTTTTAAATTATAAGTATTTTTCTTAAAGATTGTATTTATTTACTTGAGGGGGGGAGTGGCCAAGGAGGGTGGAGAGGGACAAGCAGACTCTGCACTGAGCACGCCGTCTGATGCAGGGCTTGGTCTGAAGAGCCTGAGATCATGACCTGACCTGAAACCAAAAGTCAGGGGCTTGATCAAGTATGTCCTTAATTCTGGGACGCCTGGGTGGCTGGCTGCCTTCGGCTCAGGTCATGATCCCAGTGTCCTGGGATCAAGCCCCGAATCGGGCTCCTTGCTCGGCAGGGAGCCTGCTTCTCCCTCTGCCTCTGCCTGCCACTCTGTCTGCCTGTGCTCGCTCTCTCTCTCTCTCTGACAAATAAATAAAATCTTAAAAAAAAAAAAAAAGTATGTCCTTAATTCTTTCTTTCTTTTTTTTTTTTTTTAAGATTTTATTAGAGAGAGAGAGTAAGAGAGGGCATGGGCAGGGAGGGGCAGAGGAAGAGGGAGGAGCAGACTCCCCACTGAGCAGGGAGCCCCAAGCAGGGCTCATCTCAGGACCCTGGGATCATGACCTGAGCCGAAGGCAGGTGCTTAACTGCCTGAACCACCCAGGCACCCCTAATTCTGAGTATTCTTTTTTTTATTTTATTATTATTATTTTTTTATTTATTTGACAGACAGAAATCACAAGTAGGCAGAGAGGCAGGCAGAGAGAGAGGAGGAAGCAGGCTCCTGGCTGAGCAGAGAGCCCGATGCGGGGCTCGATCCCAGGACCCCGGGATCATGACCTGAGCCGAAGGCAGAGGCTTTAACCCACTGAGCCACCCAGGCACCCCAATTCTGAGTATTCTTGAAGATAAACTTACTCTTTACCTTATGTGTGAAATGTCCCCTAGCTAAAAACTGAAACATGATTACTATGAATCTCTTTTTTTGCTCAAGTTAGTCTTTGTTGTAGTTTGGTTACTGGGTTGAAGGAATGAGCCCTCATATTGCCCTTGCGTTTGCAGTTAAATATTAGCACCTGTTCCAGTGTATAGCATGGCGATAGCACAGGCATGTTTATGGTTGTCGCTTGCTCTAGTCCTTCTACCATCTTTTCTTTTCCCCTTCCCTTCTACCACCTTTAATGCAAGGTTGATAGCGTCACCATCAAATTCTTGTTAATAAGAACTAGAGTATGTAGCAATTTATGCTGTGGAAGGTTCTCGAATTCTGACTTCATTCTTCCTAACTATTCTTCTTAAAGACAATGTCTCATTTGAAATGTGATATTGTCTCAGCCAAACAGCTGTATCATATCGAATAGAAAGAATGGAAAGACTAGGGAAATATTGAACTGCTGTGTTTGATTTTTGGATGGCAGTTTGATGTAGTTATCGTCAGAAATATATGCACTGTGGGGTTGGGGCTGGGTGGCTCAGTGGGTTAAGCCTCTGCCTTCAGCTCAGGTCATGATCGCAGGGTCTGGGATCAGGCCCCTCATCGGGCTCCCTGCTTAGTGGAGAGCTGCCTTCTCCCTCTCCCTCTGCTTGCCGCTCTGCCTGCTTGTGCTATTTCTCTGTCAAATAGATAAATAAAATCTTAAAAAAAAATATATATGTACTATGAATTCGAGAACATGATCAACTATATATGTGTATTCATGTATATGTGTGTATGTGTGTACAATTACATGGGTGTGTGTACATACATTAAGAGGATGTTCATAGTAAGCCTATGTTATATTTTGAACTCTTCCTATGTGTTAACGTTCCTAGGAGTTCTGAGCAAGATAGCTTGGAGTTAACTATAAGGTATAAACCATTACCCTGAATATTTTTTTTTCACATTCAGCATTTTATTTGATTAGATAATTTACATATCTCCCATCCTTCTCTTTAATTTAGTGTGACAACGTTCCATAATAAACTACTTTAAAGAGCAGCTTTGGTCAAGAATGGAATGAAATAGCAAAAACAAAACCCAAAAGACCCAAATCACTGATGCTTTTAAAAAACCAACACTGTCACCACTTATATTGCTTATATTCAAAGCAAAATACACAAACGAGATATATACATATATGTATGTATATATATATATATGTGTGTGTATATATATATATTATTTGACAGAGATCACAAGTAGGCGGAGAGGCAGGCAGAGAGGGAGAGGGGGAAGCAGGCTCCCTGCTGAGCAGAGAGTCCGATGCGGGGCTCGATCCCAGGACCCTGGGATCATGATCCAAGCCGAAGGCAGAGGGTTTAACCCACTGAGACACCCAGGTGCCCCCCAACAAATGATATTAGCGCAAAACATCTTCAGCGTTTCCTTGTGTCTGGCTCTCCTCACCGCATGCACAGGGCAGGGCTGTATCCGCACATTCGTCAGCTGGTCAGTCTGTGGGTTTGTCATGCTGGATCTGGGAGGCTCACTCAGCTTCACGTTATCAGGAGGCCCTGGATGGAAGACGCTTAAGGTCCTGAAATCCCGGACTGTCATGGCTCCCATCGATGCCTGTAGTGCAAAATCTGCAACAATCTCTCTTGTCCACTGCGTAGACAGACACTCGAGTGATGCTCTTCTGGTGCAGCGTCTCCAAGACTGTGTTGCGGTCCGTAGTCGTGGCCCTCTTGTCTGTGCTGTGGAAGCGATCCACGGCAACAGTGTTGCGCTGGAGGCTCGGGTTTGGAATGTCTAGTCTGGACATGAAAGCCCAGCAGCCACTGTCATCGTCGTTAAGGAGCACTGGGCAGCCGTCATGGCCTGCAGCGACAACGCTATTCTCTGAGACTGATGACACACTCAGGAGGGGAACTCTGTTTCCAGAGTTGAGACCTGCACAGTTTTGGAGGCATCAGCCGTGGATACGGTACTGTCATGAATGACCCAGGCCAGGCAGCTCCCACTGGCAGAGAAGCTGACCCCACGCTCCCAGCCACCGGTGCTGCGGCCACCAAAATCGGACATCTGCCGACCGAAAGGCATCTTGCTGCCCCAGGGGATAGTGGGTGGCTTTTCACCCACCTCTTGAATGTAGGCAGGAAACACTCTGCATTTGAAATCGCAAGATCCTCCCGCCAGCACAACCTGGCTGGGATGCCCCTCCAAGCTGAGGAAGTACCCTGCATTTTATAGCTGCTCATCATAGTGTCTCACTTTGCCTTTCAATCTGTATTTTCCAATAATTCCTTGTATACGTGCATTCTGATTTCTTTCCTCCCTCATTAACACGTGTATCCCTCAACGTGTGGCGGCAGTCCCATCTTCTTGTGTGTCATAACCCAGGTGATTGTACTTCTCTCTGAATTCTGACAACACAGTTTTCTGGATCTCTTCAGTGGAACACTATCGTTCTTTGTATTTATCATTACCTCATTTTGTGCATTTGCTCTATTTTTGGGATCTAATTATCTTTTGGGTATTGTATTTACATTCCATTATCTAATTGTATAACACCATACATGGCTTTGTCATTTTTTTAGGTTCAAAATAAATATTAATTTTAAAGTACAAGGAGGAACTTGTAAGTCAGCATTCACATTCCTAGCAATGCCTGGGTGCAGTAACAACTATCTACTGGTTCCTAGTAACTAGTAACTAGTAACTGTGTAGGCACTGTATTATGTGCGGGGCTGTACCAGTGAACAAAACAGGCAAAAATGTCCCCTTAAAATTTACATTCTGGTTAAAGGAAATAGGAAATATGTAACAAACATGATACTTAATAAATTATGTTACATGATGTTTGCATTTGCTTAAAGGTAGCCCAATAGAAATCTCAGGCCATAAAAAGTTCAAAGGTAGTATCGTATCTCAGAAAACTGGGTTATAGGAGAAAGGAAATAAAAGTGATTTTTACCAATTGTGTCAAATACAACTGACAATATATTAAAGAGCATTAAAGAGTGAGAGATTTTCAAAACTTGACATTTATTTCCGCGATTGCATCATTTACTATTTTAATTAAAGAGGAGGAGGGGAGAGTTTGAAGAGATCAGGAGTTAATTAGTAAATATTGCATATTCTTTTATGGCAGTATTCATTTTTTTTTAACTCACCTAATTTCCAATGGAGGAAGGTAGACTTTTTAAAAATCTTCTTTGTTGTTGGTAAAATATATTCTAGCATCAATTCAAATCAGTGACAATAGATATTTTTTACCTTAGATGAAGGATTCTTCACATATCTGAAAATCTTTTTCTGCTGGGCAGCTTGTCTGATGATGTAACTTACAATGAATCAAAATAAGGACTTTATTATACTTGTGAATCATTGCAAAATTTCTTAAAGTAAGGGAACTTACTTTAAGGGAAGGTGACCACGAAAGAAGATTATATCATTCTTTTGTGTTAATACATCTTTTAGGCACAAGACACTCTCAGTTGCTAGGGAACAAGTAGTCCAAAAGCCCACAAAACACTTAATAAAGAAGAAAAAAATATAACCAAGCCATCCCATATTGCAAAATTTAAGTAAAAGTAAGTGAAATTGATTTTTGAGTCTCTGAAGCAGTTGAGTAACAAGGCATCTCTTTGCTGCCTGCATTAGTACTGAAGATGGGAGAACGTACCTCTGTTAGCCAATAAAGACAGTGACGTAAGAATGATGGTGGGAGTTCTGTCCCATTTTCTTTTAATCCTTCTCATTATTATGAGGTAGGATCATATTCATCCAGTTCACATACATTTTTGGACAATGTGTGAACATCTATTTGATATTTTTTAGCTTTTCTCTCTAGAATTTCTTCTCAGAATCTCACATTATTGTGAGGGTCATAATAGTAGTCCTGAGTTAATTTCATTATTTTGTAAAGTCGAACGGAAATTGTACATTTCTCACAATAGAACTCATCCTTCCTGTGAATGAAATGAATCTCATGAGTAATGAAACGAAGGTGCAAAGTAGTAATTAATAATGTTAATCACAACTTTCAACGCCTGAGGTCTTTCTTAGCATTTTTGCTTTTTGGAAGAGTGAATCACTCAAGGAGTTTATTATAGACTTACTATCCAGAGGCTGATTATTATTGTTACCTCTCAGCTAGGAGCTCTTCACAAATAGTTCATTGTTTTAATTTTCTTTTGTTACTGTGACAAGTCACCCAAAATGTATTGGCTGAAGACACAAATTTGTTATTTTACAGCCTATAGATTGGGAAGTCCTTCCCTGGGCTTATGGCCCCTTTTCTCCATCTTCAGAACTGGCAGCATTGGGAGGATTTCTCCTCATGCTGTGATCTCTCTGGTTTCCTCTTGCATAGTCACATCCTCCCCTTCCACTTTTCAGGACTCTTGTGATGACATTGGACCCCCCAGGATGGTCCAGGATAATCTCTTTCTTTTCAGTTCGCCTGATGAGTAAAATTTCATTTCATCTGCAAACTTAATTCCCCTTTGCCATGTAACAGCATATAGTTCCAGGTCCTGGCAATTAGCAAGTGGATCCCTCTGGGAGGCCAGTATACCTCCTAGCATAGCCATCCCTCTGGCACTCTAATATCTGGATGCTGCTTTCCTTCTGTTAGTCAGACTTATTATGCTTCTTCTGCCCTTGATCCACCTAACGGTTGTCCCACATGTGGCAAAAGAATCTGATTGGTTCAGTGTGTTGTCATCATTCATACATATCTTTTGGACCTGTTTCCTCACAGGCCTTTGGGTCAGAAGTTAGCTGCTTCTAGATCTGATAGGTCCTCATGCAATTAGTCAGGGGCCAGGGTCAAGGTCATACATTAGAATATTGCTACCCATTTGTAAGGAAACTCTTCTTTCATTGGGGACTGTCAAAAGGAAAACTTGTCTCAGAAAGATGTGGGCATGGCAGAAATCTTGATTGCTTATTCAAGAGGAGTTCCATGGGAGGGAAAGGGTTGTCACAATTTACATATTTAATACTTAATATGCAGACATTTCTGTTTCTCTTAAGGGAACTTAACTTATTTAAGACCTGCCATTCTCTCCTCCTGGGGGAAAAAAAAACTTCGCTGCAGAACTTCAAGGTCTCTCTCCCAACTCCCTTCTAATAATCTCTGGTGTTCTTAACTTTGCTCCTTGGCTTCTGGGTGCAAGGGGAAGCATGTGGCAAGATGTGTAGTATATTCGCTGTTTTCTGTGCTCTTGGCATAGATATTGAATATGATTGCTACTAATTGCCAATCTCTTCAGCCTCTTTTGGACCCCTCGACTGTGGGTTGTTTGCACCATCATGCTTCACCTGGAACTCAGCTTCCCACTGTCCATCTCTCAAGCTCTGCATTGAAATTCCCTTGATTATCACCAACTCAGTCTCCTAGCAGACAGATTAATTCTGAGCTACCTTTCTTGTTCATCCCAGCAGCCTTTCTTTTTTTTTCCATGTCCTGCTGAAGCCAGATGAGATCCTGGGCTGAGTGGTATTACAAATCTACTTTGTCTAAACGTGCCACGTTACCATTTCCCCTTCAGCTGCTTTCCCCTGGGCAGTGGTTTGCTCCTCTACGATGTGATCTGGGACCCAAACTGCCTCCACTCTGATACTCCAAAGCCTGAATTTCGGTATTCTCACTAATGCAATGGTTAATTAAATGTATTTTTCAGATTTCTTAAAGTGAATAAATGGTATAATGTAGGTGAAACACCTCAGAGTGGTATAGAGTAGAAGCCTCAACGTGATTGCTAATCACTTTGAACCCATTTGGATTTGCATCCAAAACTCGGAACCCTATCTTGCTCTGGGTTATCTGTGTTATTCCATGGCATAATAATAAGTATTATTATTTCTGAAATATTTCTTTAGGTATGTTTATGAAGTAATTATATCAATGAGTGGTGTCACTTTTTAATATTATACTTGAGGTTATTTTTAAATATATCATTCTGAAGATTACCTTGAAACTATGGACTTGGAGCAAAGAGACTTAGAAGTTTCCAGTGGAAAAAGGAAAGGAAACTATATTCTCTGTTGTCCATGAATGTAATAGTGAATGGTCATTAAAGCCAGTTAATTAAGATCATAAGAAAGCACGAATTGACAGGTGACAGATATTTTTTCTGTCAGGACTTTTGGCAAGGATGGAAGTGAGAGGATTTGCACTGCAGAAAAATTAAAGCATATGAGGTATATCAGTCAGGAGGAAAAATATCCTGTCTAGGATTCTCATTATATACTACATTCTTTCTAGTAGAAGAAATGGAAGCTAGTGTCAACATAGCATAAGAGGAATTGACATATGATTTGAATGGAGCTCTGTCTGGTATCGAAAACTCATGTTATTTACACTGTGTTCTTTTATTTTTTTCTGGAAAGAATTGGATAAAATGGTAAAACAGACAATTTTTTTTAAAGATTTTATTTATTTATTTGACAGACAAATTACAAGTAGGCAAGAGAGGCAGGCAGGGAGAGAGAGGAGGAAGCAGGCTCTCCGCGGAGCAGAGAGCCCGATGTGGGGCTCGATCCCAGGACTCTGGGATCATGACCTGAGCCGAAAGCAGAGGCTTTAACCCACTGAGCCACCCAGGCGCCCCCAGACAATTTTTTTTTAAAAAGGAAAACAAAAGGGGGTATCTGGGTGGCTCATTCGGTTAAGTATCTGCCTTTGGCTCAGGTCATGATCCTAGGGTCCTGGGATTGAGCCCTGCATTGGGCTCCCTGCTCCATGGGGAGTCTGCCTCTTCCTTTCTCCCTGCCCCTCCCCCTGCTTGTGCGCTCTCTCTCTCTCTCAAATGAATAAATAATAAAATCTTAAAAAATCAGAAGCAAGAACTAGTTCTTTTGGTGGGGGCAGTTATATGGTTTTAATTTTTATTACCAAGAAACATTTCAGATGTGGTTTTATACATTACAGAGTACAACAGCATATCTGTATTAGGGCTGTAGATATAATCTTCCTTGACTTCATTTATTTAAAGTTTATTTGTGAATTAGGTTCTGTTTTGTTTTTTTAAATTTCTAAGCATGAAAAAATTACCCTAGAATCAATTTTAGAGAATTTTCTGTATATATTTGAGAGGATCTGCATATACTTGAACTGAATTGTTTTTGTCTGATTCATACTCCATTCGTTCTTTAAAGAACTTATATCTGGCATATGTAGGTAGTGACTTAATAAGTGACATTACGTTTCGTACATAATGCAAAGTACAGATTGTATATTTGGAACTGATCTCTGCCGCCTCTGAATTCTGTCATAGTCCCTGTACCATAGGAAGAAGGTCAGACTTCATTTAGAAATGAACACAATATTAAAGGCACAAAGCACAAGAGTGCTTTCACACCAATTAGCTTTATTGGTTTTCCTGCAAAGAACTAAATGTCCTGGATCAATTACAGTGATGTTGAGGTTTATCTGTTTGTACCCCAAATCAATTAATCTTTTCAGGAGTTCATGTTCCTGGATGTCATCTTAGGCTCAAATGAAAGAGAGAGCCTTGGGCTGGATGGAGTTGTTCATGGGCAACTTGGTCTTTAAAACAGGACTCCAGGGGCGTCTGGGTGGCTCAGTGGGTTGAAGCCTCTGCCTTTGGCTCGGGTCATGATCCCAGGGTCCTGGGATCGAGCCCCTGCATCGGGCTCTCTGCTCAGAGGGGAGCCTGCTTCCTCCTCTCTCTCTGCTTGCCTCTCTGCCTACTTGTGATCTCTGTATGTCAAATAAAAAACAAACAAACAAACAAAAAAACAGGACTCCATAATCTGCCCCTCAGCAGAAAGTCTGAGCAATCCAGTAATAGGCAGGAATTCCAAATAAAACTGAATGTGGGGATTTTATATGACCGGATGACTGTGCCTTGAATAGTTGGGATGATGAAGCTATAGGGTCAAAATTTAAATGACTATAGGAAAAACCTCATAGTTTGAATAAGTTAAAAAAAAAAAGGAATAAAAGCTGATTTAAATCTTTTAAAATGATTAATTTTGAATTCCCTAAAAATATGAAAACTTGATGTAAAACTAACATGTTCGGTTACAAATACATGTTAGCGTATTCATCTGTGCATATGTGAAAGCAGCGTCTACCAGTAGCATCCGTGGTCAGCTGGAACCAGGCTGTAGGACCTGTTGGTAGTATTGCACAATGCTGGAGTTGTGCCAGAAAAAACAGGGTTGAACTGGTTCCTGCATGTGCCCTGGATTCACTTCTCCTAAGATGATAAAAACCTGCCAGGCCCTGGCTTTCAAAGATGGTTTAGTCATGCATGTGCAACCCATCTGTTGGATGCATAAGGGGTTTCCTACTCGGCTCAGCCCTGTAGCCACAAGCATGGTTGCTGTTTCTCCTCACCCCTCCTTCTTTAATTCCTCCCCCCTGCCAGGAGTGTGCGGGCTCTGAAAACAGGTGCATCTGAGGCCACTCCAGGGAAGTCCTTCTATGGACACTGATGTGAGGCAAAATTACAGGCTTCTTTTGCTACCTAGCTTGCTTCCAGTGTAGTTTGATTCAGTGATTCAGAGAAGACCAAACCCCAAAGATTCAGTTTGCTAATGAAAAATATTTACAGTGTTACAGATTTAACCGAACTTGAATGTTGACCTCTGTGACTTTCAACCCTTCTGTGTAGTAAAGCTCCCTGTGTTACCTGGGTGAACCGGAACAGAGGCTTCATTCTCTCTCTTTCCCTCTCTCCCTGCCCCTCTCTCTGCTCTCTGCCCCCCCTCTTCATAAGGTTTAGCTGCATACACTTTAATCTCAGTGGTTGTAGCTGGCAGGATAACCGTGGGGAGTCTCCTTCAGTACATTATTGGTTCTCCCTTCCTCCTACCTTGGTTCGCTGCACACATCCTCCAAGTCTGACCTGCCATGCTTCTGTCCTACTGTTTTCTAGCATGGTCTTTCTTTAAAAAAAAAAAAAAAAAAAAAAATCCCAATGGCAGTTAATACTGGGTTTTGCATTCAGGGAGGTACAATTTCAAGTCACAGACTTGAAATACACAGGGGCACCTGGTGGCTTAGTTGCTTGAACATCTGCCTTTGGGTCTGGTCATGCACTCAGGGTCCTGGGATTGAGCCCCACATCAGGCTTTCTGCTCAGTGGGAGCCTGCTCCTCCCCTCCCTGCTGCGCCCCCTGCTTGTACTCTTTCTCTGTCAAATAAATACAAAAATCTTAAAAAAAAAAAGCCTTTAAAAAATTGTGTACACAGATCTTTGTGGTACGAGATATTTTCTAGCCCTATTTTTTTTTTTTTAAAGATTTTATTTATTTATTTGACAGACAGAGATCACAAGTAGGCAGAGGCAGGCAGAGAGAGAAGGGAAGCAGGCTCCCTGCTGAGCAGAGAGCCTGATGTGGAGCCTGATCCCAGGATTCTGGGATCATGACCTGAGCTGAAGGCAGAGGCTTTAACCCACCGAGCCACCCAGGTGCCCCTATTTTATAGCCTTTTAACAGGACATGCTAGCTGGTGGTCTGACAGCGAATTTTTATTTACATACATATTTTTGACACATCCACATTCCAAAAAGATCACAATGAAGAAAGGAAAGAATGGGTCTTTCTAAAGTGGGTCTGTTTAAAATACATTCTACGTGAACTTAGGAACCACATAAGCAATTATTATTAATTTTCTTTTCTCTCCATGCAGATTTATGAGAAGTATCAAGATTTGTATACTGTGGAGCCAAATAATGCACGGCAGCTCGTAGAAATTGCAGCCAGGGATATCGAGAAACTTCTAAGCAACAGATCTAAAGCTCTGGTGGTGAGTTTAAATTAGATCTGCTCATTTTATTATTTTCCATTGCTTGTTTATTTTTCATACTTCATTTTCTCTAGTATGCTTCCTTTACCTTGGAAACAATGCCCAGGTAACATGTTCCTAAAAGGTGAGAGATCACAGTTTCATAGTGGAATGCAAAATAATCAGTGTATTTCTGATGATTAGTTTATTTTTTATGCTAGGTGATTTTATAACATAGGGACAGTGTATTTAATTGGGGCATACATCTGTTTATCCATTTGCAAATTATGCGGCACATTCATCATGTTTAAATCCATGATACAACATAAGACCCACAAATATTGCCAGTACCCTTCAAGCTGTCTTTGTAATCGTCTCTTTTCCCTGTGAGGTGGCCAGGACTCATTTCCTTTTCTTTTTAAAAATAGATGCACCTTGCATAAATGTTTTGTGAAACACGGTGGTTGCGAGTTTGCTTGTTTTTCAGCTTTATTAAAACGTTGTAGTGTATACAGCTGTCAACAACTTGCTTTCTTCCCTCAACGTTACGTGTGTATTTGAGTGTTTGCACTTGGCTTAAATTCACTCTCATTCACAGTTGAAAATTATCTTATGAGGGCATATCTCCATTGGTTCATTTCTTCTCTGTTGGCAAACGGTCATTTGAGTCACCTCCAGATGAGTGCTACTGTGAATACTGCTGCTGAATCCTCTCGAACAAGTCTCGTGGTACATAGATGCAGGGATACCTGTAGGGTGGTATGTACATGACAGGAGAATTGATAGACCGTAGTGTACTCACAGATATGAAAATTGTTTTCCAAAATGGTTGTATCAGTTTACACCTCCACCAGCTGTATATGAGTCCCCACTGATCCATATTCTGACCAATATATGGCCATGACGGATTTCTTAATTGTGGACCAGCAAATGGAAGTAAAGTGTAAAGTAGAACCTCCCCTTCTTAGTCATGGGGCAGACAATTTATTTCATTATCCACTCACCATTTTTGTTTCTTCCGTGAAATATCTGTTCATATGTTTTGCACATTTTTTTTTCTTTAAATATATCCATTTGACAGACAGAGATCACAAGTAGGCAGAGAGGCAGGCAGGGAGAGAGAGGAGGAAGCAGGCTCCCTGCTGAGCAGAGAGCCCGATGTGGGACTCGATCCCAGAACTCCGGGATCATGACCTGAGCCGAAGGCAGAGGCCCAACCCACTGAGCCACCCAGGCGCCCCTGTTTTGCACATTTTAATTTTTTAAATTGATTTTTGGTCATGTATTCTTGATGGTAACTCATTTAAGTTCTGTGTAATGCAAATATCTTTTTGTGACTTGCTTGTGACTTGTCTTTTCATTGTTCTGGTGGTGTATTATGACAAAATACGTTCTTCGTTTTAACGTAGTCACAGTGACCTTTTAAAAAACTTATGAGTAAAAAAAAAGTTATTAGTATTTCAGGGTGTGTGTTTTAAGAAATCTTTCTCTATCCTGAGATTGTAAACATTCTTTATATATTTTATTCTAAAGATTTCTGTCTTTCAGATTGATTTACTATACCTGCGACTAATGTCAGTATACAGTGTTAGATTGCAGTTTATTTCTATTCATTCATTCATTCATTCATTCATTTATATATGTATATTTATATGACAGAGAGAGATCCCAAGCAGGGGGAGAGGCAGAGGGAGAAGCTCTCCCTGCTGAGCATCAGCCTGATGCCAGGCTCTATCCTAGGACCCTGAGATCATAACCAGAGCCAAGGGCAGATGCTTAACCATGGGTCCCAAGGTTGCACTTCAGATTAAATGTTTTTCTAACCAATTTTCCCATGGCCATTTTTTAGCTTGCATTACCCCAGAGAGCTCCAAATACCAAGCTAGATTTCTGGCAAGTCCAGTCCCTTCCTGTATTCTTCAGAAGGATCTTGAGTATTCTTGAACCTTCACAATCTAAGTTTTAGATTCCTAGTTTAAGTTTTAGATTCATCTTGCCATTATCCAAGAAAATCTTTCCTGGGATTTTGTTTGGTGTTTGCATTGACTCAGACCAAACTGGGAAGATTGATATCATTATGATATTTTGTCCTTCTAATTTATAAATAGACTCTTCTTGTCACTGAGCAAGTTTTCATTCTATTAAATAATAGTTTAAAATTCCCTTGTAAAGTTCCTATACATCTTTTGTTAGAGACAATGCTGGGGCTTGTGTTTAGCTTCTCTTAGTCTACAAATCACAGCACTGTTAGAAGAATTTGTCCCAGGACAACTCCAAATGTCCTGTTTACTTATCACTCACAGTTCAGATTTTTAGCTTACTCTATTATATATCTATATATCTTGGCACTCAGAAATTTTGCCTGCTTTTTTGGCACTTATAAATCTTTATGGTTCTTAAAATATCCAGGATCTTGTTGTGATATAAAATGAAAGTTCTTTGGAATACTTGAATGCCATATTGCCAGAAGTTGAAACATTTAATTTTTAAGAAATATATATACATGCCTTATCCATGGTAAAGTAAGTTTTCATTACTGGAAGATTAGAAGCATTCCTCTCGTAAATTTTGGGTATGTGAATACCATTTTTACACATCATTTACAAATGTAAAATGTGTTTTCAATAAAAGTTTATTTAATAAAAATAAGTACTTTCTACTTAAGTAATTAATTAACTTACTCAGTGACAACTGAAAAGGATTCCAGTTATGCTAATTTTTATCAGCTTACCTTTTTCCTCCAAACATAAGAAGTGGATAATCTGGACATCAAAGTCCCATGAAAAATGATCACAAAATGAAATATCATGTCTCTTGCTTTAATTGGATTAAAATTGAGCCTATTGAGAGTTTCTTTTTTACCATTTGGATTTGAAGCTCTAGACACCTGGCACATTATTTGAGTCCTGTGGGGGACCAGTGACTATCCTAAATGCATTAATGGCAGAATACAGAAATCACAATGACTAATTAAATGTGGAATTAGATTATACGTCATGGGGAAAGAGTCATGTTTGTTTTCAGACTAAATTCTTTATTTAACTTTTTTGACTCCACAAAAACAGAACACACATTATTTCAAAGGGAAATGTTTTGAGGCTAATTGAAAAACAGGTGCTACATTGTACTGTAAATGAATGCATGATGGCATTATTAATTAACTTCTATTTTTGTTGTAGGCTTATGCTCTGGGAGACTTCTTGACTAAAAGAGCTCAATTTATCTGGGTGGGATGCCAATGTAATTCCACAAGTAAACATACCAGAAAATACCATGAATGTACAAATTTGAGGTAGATAAAGTTTAATGCCAGATCGACCTTATGAGTATTTACTAACTAGCATTATCTAATTATTTCTTGTAATAAGACTAAGCTCTTGACATCATTATTAGCATCATTTTTCCATGAGAAAACTGGGTCTTTGTGAGATCTTCTAACTTGCTCAAGGAAATGTATCTAATAACTAATCTATGTCAGTGCTTCTTAAATATTAATGGTGTTTGTTCACCTGTGGCTCTTCTTAAAATGTACAAGCTTGGGGCACCTGGATGGCTCAGTGGGTTAAGCCGCTGCCTTTGGCTCAGGTCATGATCCCAGGGTCCTGGGATCAAGGCCCGAATCAGGCTCTCTGCTCAGCAGGGAGCCTGCTTCCTCCTCTCTCTCTCTCTCTGCCTGCTGCTCTGCCTACTTGTGATCTCTGTCAAATAAATAAATTTTAAAAAAATCTTTAAAAAATAATATTAAAAAAAATGTACAAGCTTATTCAGTAGACCTGGCCAGAGAGACTACATTTCTAATAAGCATCCAGATGATACTGATACTTCTGGTATAGAACTATACTTTGAATTAGCAAGAGTGGAAGAGCATTCAAATTCAGGGGTGTCAGACTTGATTTGCATTTTAAGATTTGCATTCTTACCTACTATATAAATATATTCTTTGGTCTAAAAAAAGTATATAATCGTAGAGGATGAAATGAAGGCTAGAGAATTTGCTATAAATTACTGTTCATTCAGAGTGACTAAGAATTACACTACTTAAGTATTTACCCCAAAGATACCAATACAGTGATCTGAAGGGGAACATGCACCCCACTGTTAATAGCAGCCACGTCCACTATAGCTAAGCTCTGGAAGGAGCCTAGGTGTCCATTGACAGATGAATGGATAAAGTAAGATATAGTGTATATACATATACACACACACAATGGAATACTACTCAGCCATCAAAAAGAAAATGAAATCTTGCCGTTTGCAACAACACAGATGGAACTAGAGAGTATTTATTATGCTAATCGGAATAAGTCAATCAGGTGAAGCCAATTATTATATGACCTCATTCATTATGGAGAATTCAAGAAACAAAACAGAGGAGCATAGGGGAAGGGAGGGAAAAATAAAACAAGATGAAATCTGAGAGGGTGAAAAACCATAAGAGACTCTTAACCACAGGAAACAAATTGAGGGTTGCTGGAGGGGAAGGAGGTGGCAGGATGGGGTAACTGGGTGATGGACATTAAGGAGGGCATGTGATGTAATGAGCATTGGGCATTATATAAGACTGAAGAATCACTGACCTCTACCTCTGAAACTAATAATATATGTTAATTAATTGAATTCAAATTAAAAAAATAAAAGGAAAAAATCCAATGATAGAATAAATAAACAAATAAATAAAATCCTTGAAGGATTAGTCAGGAAAAAAAAAAAGACTTGGATATTCCAGTTGATAGAATATTCTGGAAGCCTACGAATTTTTTAAAGGGACTCCTGTATCAATTAGCCATCTTCAAAAAATGATTCAATGAAGTAAAATATACAGAATTGAAAAAGTTTTCTTTTTTGGGGCATCTGGGTGGCTCAGTGGGTTAAGCCTCTGCCTTTGGCTCAGATCATGGTCTCAGGGTCCTGGGATCGAGCCCTGCATTGGGCTCTCTGCTTGGCAGGGAGCCTGCTTCCCCCTCTCTCTCTGCCTGCCTCTCTGCCTACTTGTTATCTCTCTCTCTCTCTCTCTCAAATAAATAAATAAAATCTTAAAAAAAAAAAAAAGAAAAAGTTTTCTTTTTTATTTGAGTGTGAGAAAATTTTAAGCCTCTATTCTTCAGTATCAAAATGAGCAACCTAAGAGGAAGAAGTAGCTTGAATTGGTTGTTTACTCATGTATCTACTGAAGAAATGGCCAGTTTAGGTTGATAATTCAGCTTTTTTTGTTTGTTTGTTTTGTTTTGTTTTTAAGATTTGAAACTTGAGAGAGTGAGAGAGAGAGCATGAGAGGGGAGAGGGTTAGAGGGAGAAACAGACTCTCTGCTGAGCAGGGAGCCCGACGACGTGGGACTCGCTTCCTTCCTTTCTTCCTTCTTCTTTCTTTCCTTCCTTCCATTTAGTGGAATGATTACTTTTTAATATCTGTGATATATTTTATTACATATGCATGTACACAGATTTTTTAAGGTTTTGAACCTTACATTTTTAATCAACAGCTTGTTGATTTAAAACTAATTTTATTGCCTTTTATTTATCTTGAATTTGTTTATGTGTTTGACTCTAAACTATTCTGACAAGATTGTCTTTTTTTCGTTTCAGCATTAATTTTGATGTTTTATTCACACTCATTTTATGCTGTGGTCTTTTTATGTGTTCCTTCAGCCAGCCTTAAAGCTGAAAGAGAAACCAATGTAAAAATTTTAGTTTTAGTTTCTTTTGCCCTAAAACTATGTCTTTAAAAAAGCAAAACAGACTTTTGAACTTAGTTTTTTTTGTTGTTTTGTTTTGTTTTGTCTTTATGACTATATAAAAACATGTTTCTGATGATTGATATTCCAGAAAGCCTATGACATAGGCACATGAAACATCTACTTATTCTTGTTTTATAAATGAGGAAACTCAGACAAGACTAGTGTTCTTGTTTAAGGCTTGTACAGGTAACACAAGGTAGTGGTGGAATTCAATTTTAAGGTGTCTGTCTGAAGTTTTTTTACCCCCTTCTAAGCCCACACTGGTAATTTTGACCATTTTATTTTCAAAATCTTCTGCTAAGTGACTATTTCTCTGGCACTTATTACATTCTTTTCTCAGAAAATGGCTCAATGTGATGACTATTAACGTTAATCAATATTAACATTAATTGCTAACATTGAATTGTTCTAAAACGTACTCAAAGAGTGTTTACAAGCAACAACCCCCTCCAGAAGAACATCCCCAAACCACAATGATCATTTAACATTGTTACTAACATTTATTTCGGCCTGATCTAGGCTGAAAAATCTGCAACTGTATATGAATAGTTCATGGGAGAAAGCTCTTCAACCAAATGATCTAGCTTCTAGTGGTGCCTTCTGAAAGATGGAGGTGAATGAGATCATTGGTCTCATGGTTCATCAACCTGCATGGCCAAGGAGACCTACTGAGTAAATGAAGGTTTTCAGACATTTTGCTCAAAGAAAAGAGGAGCAAGATTATGATAACTGAATTTCTATAGTGACACTTTTTCAGTTATGGTGTATCCTGTCTCCCTCTGGTGTCCTGGTAACTTTAATTAAAACGACTCTAATTTATTATAAAGCTTTAAATACTGTATTATGCCCAATTCTTTTTCAGCCTTGATATTGAGCTATGATGAGGTAATGAAAAGAAGAAAATAACTTGTTTTCAACGACTCTTAAGTAGGGTCTTTCTTCTGGAAGGATTAAATTATTGTTGTTTAACCAAATGGTTTTTTGTTTTGTTTTCTTACATGTTTCTTTAGCTCCTGACCTCATAGTTCTGTCTCTCTCATGTTTGTCAGAAATACCTCCAGAGTTTGCTAAAATGCAGATTCCTGGCCTTTATCTCTAGAGATTTTAACTTGGAGCTATAGGAAGAAATTTCAGAAAATTGGGTCCAAAGAGGTGGTAAAGAGATTCAGGAGGAAATGTGAAATTCTTCAGAGGCTCTAAGAAGAATTAAAAAATGTATTATTTTGGATTATTAGTATCAGGAATCATTGGTTTACCTTTGTGAGAATAGATTCACTAGACTGTTGTGGAACAGAATAAAGGCTACAGTGTTAAAAAGTGATTAGATTGTGAGAAATTGTCAAGAAGTTTGTTTTGTCATGAAATTTGGTAGCACAGTACAGAAAGAGAAACATGGAGTACTATTAAAGACTTTGTTTCTCTTTTCTGTTTGTCTTTGAGAATGGAGGGCATATATATAAGCATGCTAATAGAAGGGAAGGAACCTGTGACATCTGAAAATAAGAAAAAAAGTCTGAATGTTGAAGATTGATTCCAGAAAAAGGAGGCACAGAGAAGATCAGAGTCATGTGATTTATCTTTGAACAGATAGTGGCATTTTTCACTTGAGACAAAAGGTATATTAAATATGGGGCCACCTGCATGGTTCAGTCATTAAGCCTCTGCCTTCGGCTCAGGTCATGATCCCAGGGTCCTGAGATCAAGCCCCACCTCGGGACTCCCTGCTCAGCGGGGAGCCTGCTTCTCCCTCTCCCATTCCCCCTGCTTGTATTCCCTCTCTTGCTGCTCTCTCTCTGTCATGTAAATAAATAAATCAATCTTAAAAAGGAAAAGAGATACTAAATATGAATAAAGACTTTGCAGGTACAGAAAATCTGAAATTCATACTGATGACTGCTTCTCTCTTGGCAAAGGGGAAGTTAATATGTTATGCAAGGAATGAAGGGGCTGTGGGGTCTTCAGGACCACACTAAAGACTTGGGGGATCAGAGTAAGAAAAAGTGAAGTCTGTTGTGGGTAAATGAAATGCCTGATAAATAAAACCTAGGGCCTTCCTAACATTGAGAAAAAACAGAAGGCATAAAATAGCTTCATATTCTAACAATGAGGTCCTAAGCTGCATATGAATTTGAAAGAGCTTTCTGAAATGTGTGTGTGTGTGTGTGTGTGTGTGTGTGTGTGTGTCTTTTGACCATTAGTCCAAAATTTATCTTGTGGTTATTAATTTATCCAGATGGACGAGAACAAGAGAAATTACTTTGGAAAAATTATGAAATGTTGTGCTATTTCTGTTCTCCAAAGAAAAGTGTGCTTCCCCTTCTCTTGAATGTTAGTATAAATGTCTTTGCGAGGATTACTCGGATAGCTTACATGTATCCCTTTCACTCACTCTGAGTGGTAAAGGGACCATGTAGTCTACTATTTGTTTTGCAAAGCTGAGATTACTTTTATTTATTTGGATTTGATACATACCTCTGGATGCTAAAAATTGAAGTGCTGAGGCTAGATATGCTGGCCTGGTGGCTGAGCCGTGAAAGGTGGCTTCATTGGGTGTAAGCTCCCACACAGCAGAGGCAGGCCTTATAGGACAGAGCTGGTCTGTGACTTGATCCTGTAGGGTTTCCTTCCAGGGCCAAAGCCATATAGCAGAAAGAGGATAGATGTACCCTCTCAGATGGAAACTGAGGAGTAGGGCTGTAAATGGCACCCAGAGTGTGGTGCTGGAGTTGTATGAACTGCTTAGCTTCAAGCAGTACAGAAAGCACCCTAGGAGGGGAACAAGTCAGTGTTGAACATTTGCCACTCCCAGAGAGGACCAACCTGTAATTACAGTCAAGAAAGTATCTTCCATTGCCAGCTTCTTATAGTGCTGTTGCTAAAATCAGCGCCAGATGCTGGTAAGCGGGGTCTGCATGGGATCAGGAGGAAAAGCTCAGAGAGTGGAAACAGAAATCTCCCACAGTCCTCAACCTGAAACTCTTGAAGCTTTTCAGCCCCAACTAGGCCCAAGCTGGGAATGGGACAACAGATAATTTTTTTTTTTTTAAGATTTTATTTATTTATTTGACAGACAGAGATCACAAGTAGGCAGAGAGAGAGGAGGAAGCAGGCTCTCCACGGAACAGAGAGCCCGATGCGGGGCTCCATCCCAGGACCTTGGGATCATGACCTGAGCCGAAGGCAGAGGCTTTAACCCACTGAGCCACCCAGGCGCCCCACAACAACAGATAAATTTTAAGCTGAGCTTTGAGTTTTAATTTTTAACCTAGATGGGATATTTTAGTTGATTAGTTGAGATTGTTTTTAGGTATAAAAGTTGTATATTTAGTGCCATTTGGAAAAGTTAGAGGATGTATAAGGAATAAAATTGTGTTCAAATATGATTAATACTCAAGCCAACTAATGGGTGATTTGAACAGATTGTAGGTATGTTTTCTCTCATCTAACAAGAAACTTGGAGGTAGATAGCTCAAGAGATTTCCACAAGTCCCATTCTGTTAATTCTGTGTCCGTCTTACTCGGTAACCCCTGTCTGCAACAGGAAGTAAGAAATGTGGGACCTTTAAATAAAATGGGTATCCAGCCAGCTGGTGTCTACATGAAGACCTTTTTAAGATTTAGTGTGTATTTTAGGGAAGAAGGTCTAGAGCAAATTCATTTTAAAGAAGCAGAGGAAAGAGAGGAAAACATTGTTGGTATGCATGTATGTATGGATGTATGGATGGATGGTTGGATGTACATAGTGTTCCACTCCTTCAATATAATGCTTATATGCAAAATCAGATTGGCTTTCTCTAACAAGGCTTGGCACAATGTGAATAGTAGTAGTTGAAGGGACTGTCAAATCCATCTTGGGTTGAAGATTGGCAGAATATATTTTGTAAACATCAAGGATACTTAAGAATTAGTCAGTAGTTGAAATATTTGAAATCATGAACCATGATACATAGGGTCTGGTAATGGTCAAGAATGACAAGTTCAAGAGAGTAGACATTTTTATGTGGATAAAGTGTAAGTTTACAGGGAACATCGGAGAAACAAGAAATTGTGGTAAATGATGGAAATGAAAGAAATTAAGAGTTCTAGCGATAGCAAAGTTGAGGCATGAGTGAGGGAGCAGGTTACTTAGATGGAAAAGAGTGAAAGGTTTTCAAGTTTTAATAGTGCTGAGCAAATTAATAAATAGCACTTAATGAATATCTGCTGTGGTCCAGACACTTTGCTAGGCTCTTCCATAAATTGTATTTCTAATACAATTTATATTCTGCAAAGTTTGTATAATTGTTTTCATTTATAGATGAGAAAAGGAAAGTTCAGAGAATTTAAAAAATTTTGGCAAATAACTCAAAACCACTTACGTATATCTGCAAAATATTTGGTGTTTCTTGTGTGCCTCTTTAAGCTTAAAAACTTACTACATTAATTCATTTAGCCTTCACAGGGCATCGGAACCCCCCCCCCCCAGAAGAACAATTAAAGGTCTTGACCAAGTCTTAATTAGAGTGAGATCTTTGAGCTTGAATTCTTATTTTTAGAATCTCTAGGTTGTAGCTCTGTGCACCCTATATCTCACCTCAGTGACATCTGAATAATCTTAGCCAAAATATATTTATGTGTCATTTGTCCAGTCAGCTTCGGTTTCATCGCGACTTTAATGGGGTCTCATGGAACCTTTGGATTTAATTCCTGTAATGCCAGCATCTATTTTGTTTGCCCGTAGCATCTAACACACACTTAAAACATTCATCTTGCTACTAAATAACACACAGGCATACCTAACATGCAGAATGTCTTTCTAGTTAATGTTTTTGAAATAGAATGACTGCTGATTTTTGAAATCCAGTTTTCACAGAGTAGACCAATTCTCAGTATGATGTTTTTGTTTCTGGGTTTCTTTTTGGCTGATGCCTATAATGCAACTATTTATATTTACTGCCTCCAAACTCAGTATTTTTTTTTTTTTTTTAATAATGTGGTATCTGGGAAGAGTCTTGCTTTACATTCCAAATGCTGTTAGTAGCATGTCAGAATCCCATGTAGATGATTTGAAGAGCAGACCAGGTGCCAACCAAGGAGATGTGTGTGCTTTCGTTTGGCTCTGAGAGGCCAAGCAGGGCTGATTGTCTGTTAACAATCCTGTTCATCTTTTCATCTGGAAGCCGTGTTTGTAGCATTTTACACTCTCATCTAAGAGTTTCTTACATTTTTCAAAGCACTTGGGCATTTGATAAGTACACACTGGACTGTTTTACTTAGGCTTTTAAAAGTTGGTTGGGGGTATGGATTGATGCAGATACACGATGGATTTGTTTCCATTGCACATAATAAATGATAGATTATCAGAATTTTCACTCAAAATACCAGGTTTTTCTGAAGCATATTCCTGACTTAAATGGGAGATGCCCGTATTTCTTGATGCCTTTTGTTAATGTGTCTAATGGAAATCTCTAGCAATACCATCACATTTCCTCTCTCAGCTTCCACACTTTAAAAGCATCTTTATGGATTTTTCAATCTAATGTGATGGTAACGATAGGAATTTGGGGCCAAACAGAAGGGATGGATGGTGAGGAACCCAGGGCTGTGTTTAGAACCTCTTTTTTATTTTATTTTATTTTATTTATTTATTTGAGAGAGAGGCAGTGAGAGAGCATGAGCGAGGAGAAGGTCAGAGGGAGAAGCAGACTCCCCGTGGAGCTGGGAGCCTGATGCGGGACTCGATCCCGGGTCTCCGGGATCATGACCTGAGCCGAAGGCAGTTGTCCAACCAACTGAGCCACCCAGGCGTCCCTGTTTAGAACCTCTTAAATGACACCTCTAAGAGGGAAACAGATCCATATGTCCTGTAACTGTAAGGCTACTCTTTACCACACTCAGTGTTCTCATTTTTATCGTATTCTGTTTGATTAAGATATTCTTTAAACACTAGCAGTGAAGGGTTTTGAAACAACACGTGCTTTTGTACAGTGCTCGGTGTGAGAGAGAGTATTTTCTCCCTCCTTCATTCCATGTAGTAGTGTCTGTGCTAGATGACTGTCTAAACAAAGACACTTTTGAAAGAAAGGTATTGACAAGTATCCCTTTAACTTGCAGAGCACGACGAATGGTGTAGCTCCCCTAATTTTTCAATAGAAAGTGTTCAAACGAGGAAAGGTTTCAGGCAAAAGTTGTAATCTATAGGAAAAGCATTGTCTTTTGGAAATATGATTTTCATAGTGTTGGGTTGCCTTAATTTCATAGGATCCAAAAGTAATATTTCAGGTATCAGGAAGAGTCTCAGTCTGTTCACAATCTGACCAGGGTAATGATGCTCTAATAACGCGGCACTTGAAAAACTTAGAGTAAAAGAGGGATGGGTTTGTTGATTGCATTTAGGAAATGAGAATTTGATGCACAAAGTGACTGGCAAAGCTCACATAGGCAGGAATGACTATGTAATTTGCGGGGCCCAATACAAAATGAAAATATGAGGCTCTATTTATTTTTTATTTTTTAATTATTTTTTTTTTATTTTTAAAAGATTTTATTTATTTATTTGAGAGAGAGAGAGAGAGAGAGCATGAGAGGTAGGTCAGTGGGAGAAGCAGACTCCCCGCAAAGCAGGGAGCCTGATGTGGGACTCAATCCTGGGACTCCAGGATCATGACTTGAGCCGAAGGCAGTCGCCCAACCAACTGAGCCACCGAGGTGCCCCTGAGGCCCTATTTCAGAAGGTATGAAGAATTTTCAGATAGCAGCTGCAGAGTGTTATACCAGGTGGGGTCCACCTGAGTGAGCCCAGGGCCCGATCCTACTGCACAGGTCACACACCCATGAAGCTGGCCAGCCATGCACACAGGTGTTTAGTGGTAGGACTGGAACTGGACATGGAATTTGTTCAGTGCTGTGCCTGGGATGATCGTCACCAATTTTTACCTGGTGCCTTGGGAAGCTGTGAAACCTGTAGCGATTGTTAGAAGATTAGCTCAAAGTGAGGCCAAAAAAAAAAATTCCGTTTTTCTTTCTACCTTTGTTTTATGAAATTACAAACTTGTTTCAACAGCATGATAGAAATGCTCTGATTTAAATGTGCTAGTATGATGTTTGGCATAAAAATAAATCCAGGGAAACCAGGCTAATCTAAGGGCACCCTCTTTGATTCACATCACAGAACCTGTAGGTTGAATGTAGCATGCCATACATTGGGAGGGAATCTGATCAAGGACTGTTAACTGTGAACACGATTTTATTTTATTTTATTTTGTTTTTAAGATTTTATGTATTTATTTGACAGACAGAGACCACAAGTAGGCAGAGGCAGGCAGAGAGAGAGAGGAAGGGAAGCAGGCCCCCTGTTGAGCAGAGGGCCCGACATGGGGCTTGATCCCAGGACCCCGGGATCATGACCTGAGCCGAAGGCAGAGGCTTTCACCCACTGAGCCACCCAGGTGCCCCTGTGAACACCATTTTAGCATTTAATAGAGTTGAACTTCCAGTGGCCATCTGGTTCCTGAATGTTCTTTGTTTTTTCTTAATCCAGTGATGTCTACTTTATCTTTTTATCCATGAACCCCGTATTATTCCCACACAGAATTACATAAACTCTAAACCTTCTTTGGTGAATTAGTTTTCTAGCTTTTACTGAGTAACATGTAGGTAGAAGAAACCCTTTATGAGATAGGCAGTGCCAGCCCTGCTTTTATATATATATATTTTTTCTTTTTTTAATCTATTCTCAATAATTTTTTAGAGCTTTTAAAATCAAGAACTGCATTTGCAAAGACGAGCTGTCTGTGCCTTCCTTAAAATCCCCTGATACAATCTACCATTAGAATGACGGAAAGCCCTGTTAATTTTTTTTTTTAAAGATTTTATTTATTTATTTGACAGACAGAGATTACAAGTAGGCAAGAGAGGCAGGCAGGGAGAGAGAGGAGGAAGCAGGCTCTCCGCAGAACAGAGAGCCCGATGTGGGGCTCGATCCCAGGACCCTGGGACCACGACCTGAGCCGAAAGCAGAGGCTTTAACCCATTGAGCCACCCAGGCGCCCCTATCCCTGTTAATTTTAATTAAAATATCATAGAACCATCAATCTTGAAGGAATTTGGGGAATTCACTTTTCTGGCCTTCTCTTCTCAGACAGGTACATGTCTAAACCACCAAGGTTAGGGAGGGCTGGTTCTTCTCTCAAACATTTTTAGTGATGACGTTTCCAAAGTTTTAATACTCTGTTAGTTGCTTAGCTTGTTTTTCAAGAAATTATTTCTAACCTCCACGTCCTTGTCTAATTTAAAGCTATTTTGTTTTCTGTTCTCTGTGTGTGTTGAATTTCGATTAGCCTTCTCCTTACAAGAGTATCTCATTTTGTGTTTGTGTGTGTGTGTTGGGAGGGTTGAAGGTGGTACCGACCATGGTTGGGTCATCCTGGCTTAGTGTTCTTAGCAAGTAATGATGATTCTCATTTGCTAAATGGTCATTATTGCTGGGCATTGTTTTAAATTCTTTACACATATCAAATTCAAGCTTATGTGGCAGGCACATTATGGTGTCTGAAGATCAGAGGTCTTACTTAACAAGGCCAAAGCTACCTAACTCAGAGAACCAAGTGGAAGAGGTTTTAAACACAGGTATCTCTGACTCTTTAAAGCCCATGTTTTTAAATATGCTAAGCTCTGTAACCTAAGGAACCCTGGTTTCTTTAGCTTTCCTCTATGTATGGACATGTTTCTCATTTCTTTTTCATTTTGTACTGTATTCTGGAACTTACCAAATATTATTCTCCAACTTCCTTAAAACACAAATGTCAGAAGTGAAGATGTAATTTATAAGGGACTGCTCAGAAAAATCCCAGTACAACTGCAAGTTAACCATTTTTCATTTGCGTGTGATCCAAAGTGAGAGCTGTTACTTATTCTCTGTGGGTTCTATGGTAGATGATATGTATGTTAGATGATTCTGTTATATTTTAAACTTATGTTGATAAATATACAAGTATACCTTGTTTTAAATAATTGACACTATATGAACATAGAGTGTAAGATGAAACAAAAACTCTGAAGAGTCTACTAGAGTAAGTGACCTTTTTTTTTTTTCTTTTTTTACAGTTTGGTGATTACCCTTTAAGGCCATTTTGTGTGTGTGTGTGTGTGTTATTTACCAATATTTCCGGGAGATGTTTATGTCACTGGATAATAATGCATATAATTATTTTTAATAGCTTTGTAGTATTTTAATTATGTCAATATATTGTTGTTTATTTGACCAGTCTCCTATTGAGATGCACTATTTTGATATCTTTTCCTCACTGTTTCTATATTTTTGATATAGACAATATTGATACTATTTATAACACATCTATATATGGAAAAATGTTTGATTTTTATTAGAATTAGGTCATATAAATGGTTGACTAAAAAACATGTGGGGCATTTATACTTTCTTTTAAGGAAATAGAAATCTTTATTCTTTCCACTAATTCCTTCTTCCCCTTTTTTATATTTGTTTTTAAATCACAGGGCTTTTGATAGACTCAGGTGGGAGTGACAAGGTTGCCCTTGGCCCCGTGTAATAAGTTAAATGCAGTTCCTAAAACTGGAATTAATTTTAAATGATAGATATATTTTTAATTATTATAATAATGTCAAAAACTCATACTGTTCTCTGCAGATTAGTGCCTTTGTTGTTGGCAACATAATCAGTGCAAAATTAACAGGCTGGCTGGGGCAAACATCTGTCTTCCAGATTTATTAAAAAAAAAAAACCTCAGTCTAATAGTTGCAGCTGCTGATTACACATACCAGCTCATCTGCTCTATCTTGCATGCATGATCTCAGCCCCAGGCAGGATGCCAGCGTGCCACACTGCATGAGTGATCCTGCTGTCAGCACATCTTGTATTCTGGGGCAACTGACACCACCCAGGCCCAGTTAAGAGCAAAAATCAAGTTGTGTCTTGACAGCCGAGGCATTAGTTCCAAAAGACTGTCTACACCTTCTGTGGCTAATTTATTCATTTAGCCCAATTACTCCCCAATTGCAGCTGCTCTTATAAAGGTTGGTCTCTTGTTGCCTGACAATCCAATCGCTTCTGATTGTTTGCACTGTCTTTTCTCAGAAATTCTAGGTCAGCTGACTCCAAAGTCCGATAACACGTCATAGTGACTCATTTTCTATGAGAGGGTTCACAGAGAATTTATTGCCCTGTACCTTACTGCCTATGCCATTTTTTTCCTCCTTTACAACAGCATAATATGATCTCTTAAAAAGGAAGAGAATTAAATAAATCATCTAGTATGGTGTTTATGTGCTCAGAAGACTTCTTTACAACATGGCTATGCAATAGTCATTTTTGCTTACAGTTAATCGTAATGAGTTTGACTTTTTCTGAAATGTCCATTGTCATTAAATGACTACACACATCAACAATCCCCTCTTGAATGGGCTAGTTTAAACTTAGGAGATAAAATACATTTAATATATGTATATTTTTTCTATTATTATAGTATATACATATATACTATACATAGTATATAATTTCTTATGCCTTTATCTGGTAACCATATTTTGACTCACTAATTGTATCCATTGAGATGAAATTAATCCCCACAGTTTCTCAGTAGAGTGATGACATTTTTAAGTCGAAATATTTCAACTTAAGTTGAAATGTTTCAAAAATAACAAATATCTTACATAACACTTTAGATAGAAGGATAATAGTGATAACAATAATTTACTAAGTGCTAACTATATAATAGGCACTGTGCTAAGAACTTTATTTGCATTTACTTATTTAATCCTTAAAACATCCTTCTTCACTTGGTGTTAACATAATCCCTATTTTATGGTGATATTTTGCCCAAGGATTTGAATCCAGATCCATTTAATTCCCAAGCTTTATAGCAGCATTTCTCCTCATTCTGCCTTACTATGTGTTAGATACTCTGTGGAGTATTTTACATGTATTATTCCAGTTAATAATTTCTTTTCTTTCTCTTCCTCTCTCCTTCTTCCTCTCTTTTTCCTACTCTTGTTCTTTAGTACTTATGTAAAAGTGTGTGGGTGTCAGCTAATGAAGACAGAAATCACAAAGTCCCAATTTTTAAATTTTAAATTTTTTTTTATTAAGCTCAGTGTAATTGCTTGGGCTTATATGAGAAAATGCGCCATTTAAGAGTGTCTGTAAGCCACACGTTGTGCTGGGACTCTTACACTGAAAAATAAATATATTCTGGGAGAGGTTTAGGGATACTGTGGTCTAGATATTACAACAGATACAGTTGTGGTAAAAGATAAAAAATAATTAGAATTAGTCTGGTTTCTAAACTTGTGCTTAAATACCAGGCAGATAATTACTCTCATCTAACCAGTGAAACCAGCTCTCTCTATATAGCTCAGTTAGTTGACATTTCAGTAAGTAAATTTTACTAGCTCCTAATGCACTGGTGGGTTATAAGCCCATATGCCGAGCTGAGTGCATCAGTTGGCATTCTAAAGTTAAGATACATGAAAGTGACCAACATTTCATTACCCACAGTGAGCAGTTGGATGTGAGGGAGATCTGGCTCCAACATTGGTCACCCCACGGATCACCAGAGTTGATCTGGTTGGCTGGTGGTGTGCGCTTCCCCCCGTCACTTCTCGCCCTGGTTATACCCTTCCTGAAGCTGCATTCTGAGACAAAGAGGACAACCTTCTGGAAAGAGGAGGTTCAGTCCTCAGTCGGGGGGTAGCTCAGTAGCTGTGGTTCCCTGCAAGAAGCTGCAAACAGACTCTTACGTTCCACTTGTAGGGGAAGTTAGAATGGTCATCCAAATGAGGTTGCATGTGACAGTCTGCCTTAAAATAGATGGGTATGTGGAGAGAGGGAGAGAGAGAGGGAGAGCGGCATCATGGGAGGGGCAGGTAAAACACATACAGTCCCTGAGTTTCTCTAGTAGAATAGAAAGAACTTGTGGCAACTCTCCTAGAATTTTTATGCCTCCAAAGTTCTAGGTGTTTAATGTATTCACTGTTATTCTTTTGCCCTCAGATTATTTACGGGAGCTTTATAATATCAAGAATGATGTTATCTTTTGGGAATTTGGAGGGCGATAGCTCTTTCTTTAATTTCAGTGATGTCAGATGTCTGCCAGTCTCCTGGCCAGGAGAACGAGGCCTGCTTCATGTGGCTGCACTTCCATGATCAAATTTCTCCTCACTAAATGTAGTCTCCAGTCCTTAGCTGACATTTCACACCCACTGTCTTATCGCTGTTGGAAGCTAAATCAGCATATTAAGAAGCAGCAATTGGCCCCTAATGCCTGCCCCAGAAAAAGTTACCATGTTTTAGTTACCACAGAGATCCTCAGCTGCTCTCCCTGAAGTATTTCAGACCTGCTCAGTGATTTGAAACAGCATTTCTCAGCTGTGCAGAAGGCGCACTGAATAAATACTGGAAGGAGGACAACTTAAAGACTTAAAGGCAGTTCCTGTCAAGGCAGGCCATACTTTTCCTCTCAGCCGCACACACATGGGAATTATCCCTATGATCTGCCAGTGTTTTATAGCCACATAAGTAGGCGTCCATTAGGGAGGGAGCCGGCAGCGTACATTTTTGTTGTGTTTGTGTGACAATAGTAATTTCCCGCTTCCCCGTTTAGTGACAGTGTTTAAAAAGGAAAATAATGTACACATTTTAGGAAGCAGTGAGCTCCCAAAGACTCTTGATAGCTTATGTAAATGCAAGGTCGTATTTATGGCACAGCTGATGTTTAAAAGGTGGATAATATTCAGCTCCCGTGAACCCGTGAAAGACTGGAGTCTGCCCCACGTGCCCTCGTGACGTTGGTGTATCTTTTTCTGATTCACTTGTGGTGTTAACTGGTCAAGTATTGTGGAATGAAGTGTTTTGATTTACACAGTAAATCCTGATTCAGTCACATTAATTCTTTCCTTACGCTTCAAATAACAAAACCATTCTGTTGTATTTAATTCTCGTTATTAGAGAGGGGGGAAAATACTTCCAGGCCCGTCTCCTTGCAAGGAGCCGGATTTTTTTTGTCTTTATGATAAATGGGGGTTGTGAGAAAGGAATTGGAGGTAGAACCAGTAGTGATGAAGATATTGGATATTATTTTTTTCCCCCACTTTTGATCAGAGAATAAATAGTTTGACTCGTGTTTATAAAGACAGCTAGTAATGAAAGGAAATTACTGAGTCATCGAGAACATATACAAACGTAAATCAGCAGACCTCAGTGAGAGACAAAACTTAAATTGTTCTGTCCTATCGGTGTTTAGAACAGTGTGTTAAATATGCTTAAAGCAGTTATTTAAATGGCAAAATTAATTATTATATAAAATCATTAAAACTACCTTATTCAATATCTAGTTCCTTCGTAATGCTTAGTGATTCTGACATTGTCATTTGTTAATAAGTAAAATATATGTTAGGCTTTCGATTTTTGAGAGACTCTGTTTACTTTTTCTGACCCTGGTAGTCCCATACCACAAAACAATAATACACTTTTTAAAAATTCCTCTCACCTGGTGGCATTAATCTAAAATTTTTAGAATTAATAATATCATCCAGTATTTGCAAAGCATAATCAGTGATGAATTAAAATTCAGTGAGGGGTGCCTGGCTGGCTCAGTTGGTAGAGTATTTGACTCTTAATCTCGGGGTCATGAGTTCAAGCCCTACATTGGGCATAGAGCTTATTCAAAAAGGAAAAAAAAAACTTAGTAAGAAAAAAAAATGAGAGAATAAATTAAATTTTAATTAATTCTGATTTTTGTGGCCTTGATTTATATATGGAATTAGCTATGCTGTGAAAGGCAGTGATTATATTCTGTCTTGTTCAGGATTTAATTTCCAGAGTCTTAATTTCCTCACTTTCTTCATGTCATCAATAGAGAATGACATTTTATTTCCAATTGAAGAGGTAAATTTTTCAAAAACCTCTTTGCCTTGTAGTGTTGTCTCACTTTATTTTATTTATTTGTTTATTTTGCACATCTTTCCCTCTGCAACATTTTCAACCTTTGGCCAGAGTGTTTCTTTTAAACAATATCTAATGAATTTTTAATTTCTGATTTAATAGGATAATTTCTTTTTTTTAACTGGAAGAATCCAGTCCATTCATAATTAGTTTACTGACCAAACAAACAAACAAAAAAGTCAGTTTTATTCCTTCCATGGGACTGTTTATTGTTTTTCAAAGTTGCTGCCTCTTATGCTTTTCTCACCCTTCCCCCTCCCCCCTATTCTTATCAAATTGGTTTTCTTTCTGTTTTCCCTAGTGGTATTTAATTTGGAAATTCTCTTATGCTTTTTGAATCCTTGCATGGCTCCTTTTCCCTTCTGTTTTTTCAGTGACCTAAATAAATAAGATCTATGGTTTCCCCACATTAATACTGTTTTTTTCTTACTTTTGCTACCCTCCTCTGTCGTACTGGTACAACTTTAAGAGAAAGAGTCTTTCTTTCTTACCTTCTTCTTTCCTTCCTTCCTCCTTCCCTTTCACCCTCTTTCCCTCCTTCCTTCTCTACTCCCCTCCTTCCTTCCTGATTTAGAGAGAGAGAGAGAGAGGGAGAGAGCATGCATGGGAGAAACAGAGAGAGAGGGAGAGAATCTCAAGACACTCCCCGCCGAGCAGAGAGAGCACAATTCTGGGCTGCATCCAGGACCCCGGAATCATGATCCGAGCTGAAATCCAGAGTTGGCCACTTTACCGACTATGCTACTCAGGTGCCCCAAGAGACAGATTTTTCTTATTAGAATTTCCCTGAGAGTGTGTCCCTTCAGTTTCTCTTTCAAGGCTATTTTTTAAGCATTTAAATTGTATGTTTCCACATAGTACATCTTTATCTCATGGGCTATAGTCTTGTTTCTCAGTACATTGTGGATTTTATCTCCTTGTCTTCTATTCTCCACGCTTCAGATGAGATGTCTAGGGCAGATCTGTTTTTTTTTCCACTGAATGCAGTGTGTTCATTATGTCTAAGCTTTATTTATTGAAATTCAAGAATTTTGCCAGGATATGCCTAGGTGAGGGTCATTTCTGATACATCCGCTTTATGATTCTGGGAGCCGTTCTGATCTTCAGACTCAGGTCTTTTTCCAACACATGTGTGCTTCTTTCTAGTGTATGTTTACTTTGTAGCCTCTATATTGTTTTAAAATATTTTAGTTATTTGTGTGGTTGTTTGGTTGCCTGGATCTCTTCTCCACATCTTTTAGCTTTTCCTTTATTTCCATTTCTTTTTTTTTTTTTTCCAGTTTGAACTTCTTACATTTGAGCTTTCAGTCTCATAGTTCAGATACCTATAATGATTACCCTCTTTTTTAATTCACCTGCTTAATTTTTTATTCATGTAAACTCACGATTTTATGTTACTCCCTGCATTTATTTGTCTTTTAAAGATTTATTTATTTATTTTGAGAGAGAGCGAGCGAGAATGCCTGCAAGCGTGGGAGGAGGGGCAGAGGGAAAGGATCCCAAGCGGACTCCCCGCCAAGTTTGGAGCTGGATCTCAGGACCCTGAGATCATGACCTGAGCTGAAATCAAGAGTCAGGTGCTTAACTGACTGAGCCACTCAGGCATGCCTCCCTGCATTCATTTTTCATGAGCTCATCTTCTTCGATTATATTTTCTGTTTCATTAATGTATGTTCTGGTCATTTTACTTAATCTTCTCTCTGGACTTAAAATTCTTATCTGTTCCTCCTGGGGTTATGGTCTGGTGATTGAAATAAACCTAATGCAAGAATCCCACAGGGGTTGAAGGGCAAAGGATTCTTTGGGCCCATATTGTAACAGAGCTTTTAATCAGTTCTGTTTTGTAGAAACTCCCCGCATATTCTGAGCCTCAAGAACAAGGAAAACTAACCTCACTCATTTCCTCCATGTGGGTTTTTTTAAAATTGTTTCTATTTTAAAATAATTTTAAGATAATTTTAAACTTATACAAAATTTGCAAGATCAGTAAAAAAATGCAGTTGTATCATATCACCCATATTTCTCTAAAGTATTTTATCACAGCCACACACAGAGCAAGTTGCAGAAATTTTCCTTCTTGGCTTTTTAAGGTCAAAGAATGTCACAGGGTACTGCATCCAACTTTGTGTAGGGTGTGAGGGGCAACATAGATGCTAAATTCCAACTCTTCCTGAATCTTCTATTTTCAGTTCTCATGGGGTATCTGTACAACTTCCAGTAAATCTTTACCCCATTGGAGAAAGAGGCTCTGTATTGTTTTTCCTCTTGGGTCTTACTCTGAGCTGATTTGTGTCCTTCCTCAAATTCATTTTTTAGAGACCCAGCTCCCAGTTCCTCCAAATATGACTGTGTTTGTGATAGGATATTTATTTATTTATTTATTTTGAAGGAGAGAGAGGGAGAGCAAGCATACACAGGGGGTGGGGCAGAGCGAGAGGGAGAAAGAATCTTAAGCAGGCTCAATGCTCAGCGTGGAGCCCGAGGTGGGGCTGGATGCCCGGACCCTGAGATCATGATCTGAGCCAGAATCGAGAGCTGGTTAGAGAGTTGGATGCTTAACTGACTGAACTGCCCAGGCATCCCAAAGATAGGATCTTTAAAGAGGTAATTAAGTTAAAAGGTGGTCATTATAGTGGGCCCTCATCCAATATGGCTGGTGTCCCTATAATAAAGGTAGATTAGGACATAGATGAGCACAAAGGGTGCTCAGGGTGCAAAGACTCAGGGTGAATGTGGTTTGGCCATCTACAAGTCAAGGAGATAGGTCTCGGAAAAAACCAACTTTGCTGAAAATTTGAAGTCAGACTTCTAGCATCTAGAAGAGTCATACTTCTTTATGGCAGCCCTAGCAAATTAATGCAAATTTTAATAGCTACAATGACCACAGGTAACTGACTCCTTTATATAGAAGGGTGATAGGCTTAAAAATCCAGAACAGGAGAGAGAAAAAGCTATTTGTCCTTTTATCCCCCAACAGTGTAATATGAAGTAGCATGGTGAAGTACAGGGTACAGAAGCCATTGTGATCACTCATACTTGCTTTGAACCTTCACATTATCACAGATATAATGATGGATAAGTTTATCTCATGTATTTCTGTGCCATATTAAAATATTATTACTGATGCTAGGGTGATTGGATATTTGAGTCAGGAGAGAAGGCCTGCTGTTTCAGGTTGCAAAACAAAATAGATGATCATTTATTTCTTATGCAAATATGGATCAAGTAAATTAAGTAAGGTTCTAGTTTTTTTTTCAAAGGAAAAGGTGGTGTGCAAAAGTTTGAACAAAATATTTGTCTCTGGAGCTGTAAGATCAACGATAGCACACCTCACTTATGTTAGATTTCCTTGCAATATTTCCTACATATTGTTGATATTCACTATGTTTATTTGGTATACTGACTACGGGAACAAATAAGAAGACAGTTTTTTTGCCAGAAGTCTCATTATCTTGGTATTCAGAAGAGCTGGAAGAAACAACATTCTCTGGCTTTCTCACATTGTCTAATGACCCAGCACATACAGCTGACTGGAAGACTAAATGCTTTTAGCATTTTGAACACAAGTATAATTCCTTTAGTGTCTGTAAAAAATTAATGAAGACAAATATAACTTTATTTTTTTCCTTCAATTTTTAATTAAGCTAAGATGGCAAATATAACAAATAGAAAACAATGAAATCAAGCAAATCAAAAGTATTTACCTGTCTGCATTGGCAACCTTTGATACTTTGAGAGTCAGATAGAAAAGAAACCAAACATTAAGATTGAAAATATAATGGCTTAAATGTTATTTATTCATCCGATTCTTTTAGAATGGTATGATTTCTTTCATAGAAGCGTGGGATATAAATAAAATTGGTTGAAAATAACACATATTACTTACAAATGTATTTAGGTAATTGGTAGATATCATTGACCAATATATAATACAGTTTTATTTTTTATTTAGTACCTATTTTACAGTAAAATGTATTATTTGTTTTAAAAATATACAAGTTTGATATAAGAAATATGAGAATGAGAAAAACTTTAAATCTTATCATAGCCATGAGATAGCCATGATTTATATTTTTGGTGTATATCATTCCACTATTTCTATAAAAATATTTACTTTAAAAGTTAGGTTATGCTGACATATTTTGTGTGTATGTGCATTCATGAATCGGACTCTTGCTATGAATATTTCAAAAAAATTTTTTTTAAAGATTTTATTTATTTACTCGACAGACAGAGATTACAAGTAGGCAAGAGAGGCAGGCAGAGAGAGAGAGAGAGGAGGAAGCAGGCTCTCCGCGGAGCAGAAAGCCCGATGTGGGGCTCGATCCCAGGACCCCGGGATCACGACCCAAGCCGAAAGCAGAGGCTTTAACCCACTGAGCCACCCAGGCGCCCCTGAATATTTCAAATTTATCTTCTCAGTTAATCTTCATAATTATCATAATTATCATTTTAGAGAGAAGTTATCTTTAATATATATATATTTCAATATATATAATATATAATATATATTTCAACATCTACATATAATATATATAACATATATATTGAAATATATATATTTCAATATATATTTCAGAATCATAGGATTAAAAAAAAAACTTGTTTATTTGAGAGAGAAAGAGCACACATGGGGGAGAGGAGCTGTGGGAGAAGGAGAGAGAATCCCAAGCAGACTCCATCCCACCACCCTCAGATCACGACCTGAACTGAAACCAAGTGTCACACGCTCCACCAGCTGAGCCACCGGGGCACCCCCAAAATCAAAAGATTAATTAGTGGTAGAGTTAGGGCCATTTGAAATTGGTAACAACTGATGCTTTGAGTCTTAAAGATTATGTTGTATCATTTCCCTAACACATCACTACAGTTCCTGCATTTTCCTGTATTACTGCCTTTTCATTTATAACATGCCTTTTGTGCTTGCCTAAACTATCGTTTGGACATAACAAAGTTTATTGAACAGTCCCCTCTCAGTAGACAATTAAGTTTGATTTATGTTTCTCTGTAGTAAGTAATGCTGGGATACATATCCTTATAGATAGTCATTTCCCAAATCCTGGATGATTCCCATGAATAAATTTTACAAATTAGAGACCATAGAGCTGAGGCTGTGCACATTTTAGGTCTTTTTATTATTTATCCTCAAATTGAGCTCTGAGAGTTTGTGCCACCATTTAAGTGTACTCAGTTTTATATTGGGTATTAACATTTGAAAGTATATGGCAACTACATAAATGAAAATTGTATCATTAATTAATATATTCTTTATGATGCTACATGAATTACTGGTTACATTATTAAAACCCTGAAAATCTAGGGTTTTAATAATGGGCACAATTAATTGAAGATTTTGCTCTCCCACAGAGTTTAAATGCCCATGGAACATTCTTTTTTTAAGGAAGAAATTTTCTGTTTGTTTGTTTGTTTTTAAAGATTTTATTTTATTTATTTGACAGACAGAGACCACAAGTAGGCAGAGAGGCAGGCAGAGAGAGAGAAAGGGAAGCAGGCTCCCCGCCTAGCAGAGAGCCCGACTCCGGGCTTGATTCCAGGACCCTGGGATCATGACCTGAGCCGAAGGCAGAGGCTTTAACCCACTGAGCCACCCAGGCACCCCTAAGGAGGAAATGTTAAACATACTCTCACTGTAGAATATAAAACTATATAATTTATCAAACACAATGTACAATTTTTTTAAAAGATTTTATTTATTTATGACAGAGATCATAAGTAGGCAGAGGCAGGCAGAGAGAGAGGAGGAAGCAGGCTCCCTGCTGAGCAGAGCCTGATGCGGGGCTCGGTCCCAGGACCCTGAGATTATGACCCACTGAGCCACCCAGGTACCCCCACAATGTACAATTTAATGCAAACATTTCTCATTTATGTAAAAAACTTATTAAAAATAGAATGAAATTTCTGTAAATTAGATACCAGATTATTTTTGTCATCTGTTAGTAGAAATTAATAAAATTCTATTAGACTGCTTTTAGCAACTCTGCTTTTTCATTATGTTTGATTGGGACAAAAAGTAACATTTTGTAGTCCATGTAAAATACTTGCATATTTAGGTTCATTAAACTTAGAAAATATTCACCAAAGTATTCACAAAGTAGTCACATAACAAACCTTCTTTTAGCTGTTCACTTCCCTATCCTTGCAGCTTTTATGCAATAATAATGAAATTACAATGTGTAAATTTAAATTGCAGTGTAAAATTAATTAAATTTGGATGTTATTTATCAACTTACATATTTTTGTAAAATTTAAATTTAGAAGTTGCCACCAACTGTTTTTTATAATCATTAATATTGGTAATCCAGATACTAGTTCCTTAGTACTATATTGAAATATTTTGGCTCTGTTTTGAAAGAGAGATTATATGAATGTAATAGATATTTTAATTTTAGAAAGTATATTATACATTCATATTATATCCCTAACATTTTTAACTATCATGTGCTAATTGCCCTTAGTAGAAAAAAATAAGTTGATAGTATCTATTCTTTTTTTTTTTTAAAGATTTTATTTATTTACTTGACAGAGATTACAAGTAGGCAAGAGAGGCAGGCAGGGAGAGAGAGGAGGAAGCAGGCTCCCTGCTGAGCAGAGAGCCCGATGTGGGGCTCCATCCCAGGACCCTGGGATCATGACCTGAGCCGAAGGCAGAGGCTTTAACCCACTGAGCCACCAAGGCGCCCCATGAATACATAATTATTTTTAAGATTGCTTATTACTTCTTCTGTTATAATGCAAAATTTTTTATTACTGGCCTCCAGCACCTTAAATAAAATACATTCCTCAGAGGTGATGTTCTACAGAATGAGCTGAACTAAGCCGTAAGTTACAGATATTAGTGAAGACCACCACTAGATTAAAAAGGCTAAAGGTAATCTTGGGAATAACTGTAGCCACTATATCTTAGAAATACATAATTTTTTTATAGGGCCCCTCCTTATTCTTTAATTATAGTAAAACTTCTCTACATTTTAATTGCCTTTAAAAATGAATGTTGACCTTGCTTGAGTTTTGTTAGTCTACTAAATACTGCACATTTTGTTACTCTATAGTTTTTACAATAAGATTAGGAGTATTCACTTTTATTTAGATAAAGTTACCTATAAAAAACAAGTGGTAGATTGTTTTTCAAACCTATTTCCCCCCAAATTAAATGGGGGGGATTATGTGTTTCTTCAATATGAGCTGTCAGAAAACATTTATGTCATACTGATTATCAAGGTTGTTGTCATACTATTGAATGGAGTAGTGCATTTAATAGGATTTTCTCAAGTGAATAAACCTAGTATCCTAGACCCTGAAATATAAAATGATCTTTGCATATAATAGGCAATCTTCAATTATGTTGAGCGAAATAAGTCAATCAGAGAAAGACAATTATGTGATCTCTCTGATATGAGGAGTTTGAGAGGCAGGGTGGGGGGTTGTGGGAGGTAGGGAAGGAAACAATGAGACAAGATGGGATCGGGAGGGGGACAAACCATAAGAGACTCAGGAAATTGAGGGCTGGTGGGGGGTGGGGGTAGGGATAGGGTGGTTGGGTGATGGACATTGGAGAGGGAATGTGCTATGGTGAGTGCTGTGAAATGTGTAAGCCTGATTATTCACAGACCTGTACCCCTGGGGCAAAGAATACATTTTATGTTAATTAAAAAAGAAGACACCATAATAGGCAATCTTCAACTACATGCACAAATCCTTTTGCTATCAACTGTTAGATTTTTTTTTTTTTAGTGGATATAGACCATTAGCCAGGTACATAGATATTAGAGATACAAGAATTCATATTTATATACAATCAATCAGGATACTATACCACCTGTGGAACTGAGACCATAGAAGGTACAATGATAATAATAGGGGAGAATGATTAACTCCATGGTGTTGGCGTTGGGCTGGGGTCAGGGAATGCTGTAGCTGCATTGGAAACCAGTGCACACTGAAGTGAGTAAAAGTTTGACAGCTTAAAAAAGACACATACTTGTAAAAATAAAACGTGCAATTAGATCTCCTAGGTCTAAGTTCCTGTAAATTCATCAGAATCCTCCCTGTTACTCCAGGAAGGTTTCTAATTACGGGTCTTTCTGCTAATTAATTGTGGTAGCTCAAAGCCTCATCTCTTGTAACAGCTGTAGTTCTTCAGACTGCAAAAATTTAGCTTGACACATCGAGCAGACTGATTCAGATGTCACAAATGGTCTGAGATATTAACCCCATTATTAAAGGGTCACTTATAGAAACGGCTTTTCCTATTCAATATCTGCATGTTCACATAGTAATCTCACATTTCCCCCATCCTTTAGTTATGCTGTCGCAAAGTTGTCCTGTATTATAGCAATAGTGACTCATTTATGTTCAGACACTAAATAGTACGTCCTGCTGAATTTTGAAATTATTCCTCCTAGTACAATGTCTGAGTCAGAGCATAATTTTTTTTTTTCTTTCTTTCTGGCCATGCGTGGGAGTAGGTGGGCCGGGTGCTCTTGTTATGGAAATTTGAATAGATGAATCTTTTGTCCTCTGATATTTGTTGCTTACTGTAATAAGGAACATTTTAGATTACTGTATAAATTTGGGTTTTTTTCTTTATAGAATATTTGAGGAAATGGGCAGATGGAGTATTAGAAATATAGGTTTTCTTCCCAAATAATGATGTCTCCTGTTTTACCTTCCTTTCCTGAAGGATTTTGTGCAACTGATAATTAGCTGGCAAGGCTTTCCTCTGTTACCTGTTTAATTCAGCATGTAAAAATATTGATAAGTATGAATCTCTGTATACTTGTTATCTTCAGCTGACATATTTTGGGCTGATTTAATTGTTTTCTTTATCTTTTGTTAGGTTTTTATAAGTGAATATATCATCTTGCAAAAACAGAATAAAACTATTTTAAATATAAAGTATAGGTAGAAGATATAAATTAAGAAAAAAATAGTTCTAAATTTATTAGTATAACCCCCGTCTGAAGTTTCAGAAAGATATTATTGATACTTTCTAGACTGTTAGATTAAATTTTGTTGTGCATGACTGGGCTTCAGAGACACAACTACTCTGCCTCTGGGTAATCATCTGTTTTGTTACAAGGGATTCTACTTATATATAATTATATAAAATATAATTATATATATAAATTATATATAATTTATATATATAAATATATATTTATATATAAATATTATATATAAATATTATATAAATATAAATATAAAAAATAAATATATGTAAATATATATATATGATTATATAAAATATAATTATTTTAAGCATGCTAGATTCCTTGACTTCTGAAATAGGTTTTGAACATCAGAAGATAGTTAGTGATATAATTTATTATTAACCTTTAGTCAGTCTTTTCATTTTTAAACCTTATTTCTCTCCTAAGAGTAAAACACCTCATCTCAAACTACAAAAAGTCATACTTGTTTTGCATTAGAAAATCTCGTTATAGTCAAAATAAACGATGAGTCCTGCTACTTTATAGAAACATCAGGTGTGAATAACTCTGAATTCCTAGATTCAAGAGAAAAAGACCTGGGATAAAGGAGCCTAATACCAAGTTAAAATTATTTTTATCATGCTTCTGTATTGTAGCTGACTTACATCAAGCCAACAAACAAACAGACTTCTAATTTTATATAATAAACACAATGTATTTTATTATCATTTTTAAGTCTTTTCCAATGGTAAAAAGTAAGTATTTGGTATAATGGTAAAAAGTATTTAACCATGTCAAAATATAGCTACTCCAGCTTATGTTGCTGTTAAACAAATGGTTTAAAAGTACTAGAGTTACAATGAAACAAGATGGTATAAACAATTGCATTTATCTTTACTTCCTCCTGAAACTCCATTAAAGTAAAATTAAGGGATAATGAGACTTAAATCCTTGAGGATAAAGATTATAGAAGAGAAGATAATGACAGATAAGGGATGCTAACAAAAGTTGAAAGGAGTGATAGTTGACTTAGAAGAGCAAAAAGCTAAGTGCCTACTTCGAATGATATATGATCAATGCGTACTACATTGAGGAAGAAACCCATTTGTTCATCAGCTCTGGAAGATTTTAGAGATTGGAGTCACAGATGACTGTGAAAAGTTGGGTTCAGGGTAGGACAGAGATTGGTTGAGAATGTTTAGAAGTTCCTTTCCCAGTCCCTTCTTCACTGATCTCAGCCTTCAGTTGTACCCAGGAAGCTCTGAACTCAGAGAAACCAGGAGATATGAAGAGTGTCCTCATTCTAAAAGAGGTATTATCAACCTAAAAAAGGAAACTCCAAAGAGTTAAATGAAGTCTCCCTTGAGTTGGGAAATTCCTAGGTTCCTTCCCTCTTGAATCCCATAATTAGATACTTGGAGACTTAGTTTCTGAAGATACTGGCCTAAGAGGTAAGTCCTACAAAGACTGACATTTTGGCATTCACTAGCAAAATGGCCAGGTCACCAACTGATCATCCTGTGGTAAAGCCCACATATCAGAACGGAAGTCCATGGGGGCGCCTGGGTGGTTCAGTGGGTTTAGCCTCTGCCTTTGGCTCAGGTCATGGTCTCACAGTCCTGGGATCGAGTCCCGCATCGGGCTCTCTGCTCAGCAGGGAGCCTGCTTCCCTCTCTCTCTCTGCCTGCCTCTCTGTCTACTGTGACCTCTCTCTGTCAAATAAATAAATAAAATCTTTAAAAAAAAAAAATTAGAAAATCAGTCTAGGAGATCCCAAGTAAAATAAGAGTACGAAAAAGAAAGAAAAGAAAATGGATGGGAAAAAAAGATAGGCATATGTATGTGTGTGTATGATTTTTATTATATATTTTTATATACCTTATGAATGCATATCCATGTATTTATATGAATGTTTATATATATATCTATGTATTGATTATATATATAATGCATAATTTCCTATAAAGGACATGAAACTCAGATGGATAGGACTCTCTAAGTATGAAATACAAGAAGGAAAAACATTGGCAATAGGTTTTTAGGGAGAAGATATTACAGGTCTAGGCAAAGAAATAAAGGATACTACACTGGAATGACAGTCAAAAGGCAATATACTTTAAAAAAATAATACTGGAAGTTAAGAACAATAGGAGCTGGTTTCAACACTCTGAAGAATGCTAATTTCTAAACTAGATATATATCGAAGTCAAACTATCAAGCATGAGATAAGGCAAGTAAATTCTCAGAAAATTGTTCTCTCATCTTTCTCAGGAAATCACTGGTAGGAATGCTCCAGCAAAATGAGGAAGCAAGTTATAAAAGGAATACATAGTTTCAACAAAACAAAACAAAGACAAGGAATTGAAAATAGTAAAGATAAGGACATTGCTGGATGTCAGGAGAGTAGTAGGCTGGCAATAAATCAGTCCAAGTAAGTGCAAGATGATGGAGGCTTCTGGATTGATGTCTCTATGGAAAACACAAAGCAGATAGATTGCTCAATATACTGACCGAATGGCTTGACCAAAAGGATTGATGGTTTCTTTCGAGAGCCTGGCAATGTATAACTTTAGGGAAATCAAAAGGTTGTAAAAGAAAGAAAATGTTATCACAGTATCCTACATGGCTTAGCTATGACTAATATTTACATTATTGTAAATTATTTCAACTCTGAAAATTGAATTACCTAAAATTTGTGATTGTCTGTGCTGGAAAAATCGAAGGAGGGAAAAAATGTATACATGTGTATGTCCTGGGGAAGGGGAAGTAACATGACAAAACTAAGTACTTTTCGGGACGCCTGGGTGGCTCAGTTGATTGGGCAGCTGCCTTCGGCTCAGGTCATGATCCCAGTGTCCTGGGATCGAGTCCCACATCGGGCTCCTTGCTCAGCAGGGAGCCTGCTTCTCCCTCTGCCTGCCACTCTGTCTGCCTGTGCTCGCTTGCTCTCTCTCTCGCTGCCTCTGACAAATAAATAAATAAAATCTTAAAAAAAAAAAAACAACTAAGTACTTTTCATTGGAGAAATTCTATGGATATTATCTAGATTTTAAAAATATCTCAGTTTTAGATTTGAAGTTAAAGTTAGATGTTAAATTTAAAGATAAAGTTATGTAACAAAAGAGGCTAAATATGATTGAATGAATATAATGGAATGTAATATGATCGCATATGGCTGGCTTTGGGAATCAACTGGGAGTGGAAAAGGGTGTGGCATAATTTTTAAAAAATAATGCTTTCTTTTGTCTTATATGACTTGTAGTACGTATTGACTTTTAAATTAAACCTCTATCTGAATTATTTAGGAACAGTAAAATTTAATGAACAATAAAATACTTCATGCAGTTTTTATTTGGAAATAAGTATTTATATTACATAAAGTGCTGTATTACCTCTCAACCTTAGCTTGGACTCTTGCTTCTTTTCTCTGTTTGTGCCTATTTTTATCCAGTCTAATATTGCTGAAAGTTCTATCTGTTTGCTTCTCGAATTCTCCAGTTTTGCATTCAATAAGGTTGAAACAGCAACAATTTACCCTTCTGTGCCTCGGCTTGTATTTGAGGCGTCCTTTTGATCCTTCCCTGTGTTATGGCGGCCTCTGTCCTCTAGTCTTCCTTTCCCAGATGTTCCTTCAGTCCTTGAGCGTGCTCTCGACGGGAATGCAGTGACATCTTCTGAAATGATTTTCCGACTCCTAGTCTCTTTGTGCATCGATTTGTTCTACCGTGTTTCCAGGTTAAACATTAGAAGTTATAGCTGTGATGCAAGTTCTTCTTTCAGGGAACAAAAAAGAGTTAAGGGAAAGAGGAGGCCAAGTCTTTTCAATGGAAAAGCAATTGTCCTGAGGAAGCCATTATTATGTCTGTTTCCTGGTACCGGTGAGAAGGTGATTCACTCATCGTTGTTTACTGATCACAGATATATGTCAGTAGCTCTATGAGCTACTAGGGTTCTAAATATTAGAAAGACAGGTCCTTTGCTTTTAAGTCACATTGGTCGAAATGCTGTCAGTATTAATGTTTTCACAGAGATGGCTAGAGTTTCAGAGCCAATAGCTGGCCAAGTATTTGCCAAGAGAGGGTCAGAATCAATGAATTCTATTTCAGCTATGATAGGTTAAATGGTGGCTCTTTCCCTTGTACATCTTCACACACTGGGGATAATATTTATTATTTTTTTTAACAATGTTTACTACTTTTTTTTTTTAAAGATTTTATTTATTTATTTGACAGAGAGAGATCACAAGTAGGCAGAGAGGCAGGCAGAGAGAGAGGAGGAAGCAGGCCCCCTGCCGAGCAGAGAGCCCAATGCGGGGCTTAATTCCAGGACCCTGAGATCATGACCTGAGCCGAAGGCAGAGGCTTAACCCACTGAGCCACCCAGGCACCCCAATTACTACTTATTTTTAATCACGGCCCTTTCATTTGTCATACTTCAGCTTTAGAGATGAATTATGGAGATGGTTACATTCTTTGCTATGGTGAGCCCCTTTCCTCTCTCCGTTTCTCCAACTCTTGTTCCTTACCTTTTTGTCCCGGGCCTCTGCTTGCTCCTATCCGCAAACGATTGCAACTTCAAGATGAATAATTCATATGGTTCATTGTATCCTGAGTCGGCATCTCTGAGAGCACATATAATACCTTGTGTTTGTGCAGGAAGCCTTTTGTTCTTTCGTGAGAGAAGAAAAAAAATATGTGAAGTGTCAAAAGATGTTTGTGCTAAATTATGTATATGTTGGGCATTTGCTTCTTTCAGTCATGCTAGGGGGTATGTTTGAATGTGGGGATATAGAACTAGGTTTCATTGTACTTTTTTGCACTGGATACATTCAAATATCATTTCATCTCAATTCATCATAAACAAATAGTATTCATCTTCTCCTTTCGGAGAGCCAAACAGGGAGCTACTTCAGTCGCATCCCATCAAGATATACAACTGTGTGGAACTCAGTATTTGCACTATGTGGTCATGGTGCCTTTCTGATAGGTGGTGGCTGTTGCAGGCTGGCTACATGACTGTGATTTATTATTTAACTATGGGCTGTGTTCTTTTCAGCGGGGAGCTGCTCTCCCTGCAGCTCCTTTGAGATCAGTGACTGTCATCCTACTTTGCACAGTGGCGTGGACATCATTCTCCGTTGCACATCCCTCTGAACTCCTCCGAAAGGATTCATTTTCATAACCTCAGTGGAACACGCCGAGAATTAGTGCCTAAGCTCATTGACTCTCTGATATCCAGTGTGTTCAGAGAAGCATAAAACCATAGGCAGCTGTTCTTTTGGGTCCCAGTTGTCAGGTGGGAAATTACGAAGAGCTTCATGCTGCTCTAAATAATTAAAATTAATACCAGAAGAAAACCTGCTCAATTAGCATCAGATTCCTTACAGATATGGAATATTAAGCTGGTGTCTGTACGAGACAAGTGTGTGCTTGCGAGATACAAATATTTAAGTAGGAATAATTTTTAATCTGCCTAGACTACTTAACAAAATATATCAATTCAATGACTCTTATTAAAGAAGCGAAGTATTCAGGGGTGTGTGTGTGTGTTTTATTAGGTAGGGAATCCAAAGAAGCTTTTAATAGGAGCTTCTCCCATCTCTCCCCCACCCCCCCAGGCTCCTTAACCCCAAAGTTGCCCTACCTCCTCTCAATTTCCTTTAAGTCATTCATAGGATAACTTTTGGTGGACAAGGATGGGACCAAAGGGTGCCAGGAAAAAAAATGATGTCTCTCTCTCTCTCTCTCTCTATGTATATATATATATACACTTTTTTTTTTTTTTAAATGGGAGAGAGAGAGAGTGAGAGAGCAAGTGGGGGGAGGGGCAGAAGGAGAGAGAGGATCTCAAGCAGACTCCCTGCTGAGCACGGAGCTCAGTGCAGGGCTTGTTCCCAGGACTCTTGAGATCATGCCTGGAGCCGAAACCGAGTCGGATGCTTAACCCACACAACCACCCAGGTTGCCCCCAAAATAATATTTTCATTAGAAATACTGAAAAACAAAATCAAGTTCTAAAGTTGGAATGAAGGTCAAGAAGAAAACCATGAGAATGCTTACTCTGTGGTGTTTGAAGACCTCTCTGTAAAATTCTTGGGAAGACGGTACCTCAGGAACTGATGCCATCACGTCACACAGCAGACAGGTGGCGTCAGCAAGCCCCCAGCACCCCCTGCTCTGCTCCACGTCTGAGCTGAGGAAGGCATTACCGTGCGAGAGGCTGTAACCAAGGTAAAAGTAAGAATATAAACAAGTTCTATTCTTAGTCCTGCTGACTTTCAGAGCTTTATCCCTTTATATTTATGTCATTAGAAAGCCCACAGCTTGTTTTCTCATTATTTTAATTGTCCACATCATTTTTAAAAAAGCTTGTCAAAGCTCGCCAAAATACATGACATTTGAATCATTAAGGAATCATATTATGATATCCCAGATCTGAAAGTAGAATGTGCATTTTAATGCCATCTTTTGAGAATTTGGGTCAGCTCTCCTGGGAGTTCTGCATTTGATATTCATTTCCTCTCTCAGCTGTATTTTTTTCGCTGAAAAGACGGTGCAGTGAAGCATATAGGACAGATGTTGTGTATGAGAAAGAAAACGGAAAACAAACACAACCGTGCAGTGGGATTCGATTGGGAGGAGACGTAATAGATTTCAGTCTGGCTTTTTCTTTCTCTGGAACATCCCAACCAAGTATAGCATCCATTCCCAAGGCTGCCTTACTGCTAAACTGCCTGCCTAAATATAATTTAAATTAGTAGGAAATATTTTTAAAAAATAAACAAGGGGTGGGGAGAGCCTGGGAGGCTCAGTCAGTTAAGCATCTGATTCTTGATCTCAGCTCAGGTCTTGATCTCAGGGTCATGAGTTCAACTCCCATGTTGGACTCCATGCTGGGCCAGAAGCCTATTTAAAAACAAAAACAAAACCCAACTAAACCAACACACAAAGGGACTCCCTGAGGGAAGAGAGAAGGAAAATGCTAGGTTAGGTTTCCCATGTGTTAATTGATCTGTATGTACCTAACTGGACAGTTGGTGTTGAAGTTTCTTTCTGGAAATCCTTGAAAAAGAAAAGAAAATACATTGGTGCTAATTGTTGCTGCCCTGGGTTGAAGGCATATGTTATTAAAAAAAAGTGTTCAAAGGACGATGATAATAAATTGTAAATGAACTGTAAATTAGATCATCTGATGATTAAAAGTGAAATAACTCCTTTAATCTATATGTGGTTGTTAAATGATACAGAAGGCAGAGAGCACCTGCCTGTGTTTCCTATGAAAAGCACCTGCTGTGCTTTTGAAACCTATAGATAAGTCAGATATGTTCCTAGCAGCCCATGGAGACCATTTCATCCTTATAAATGGGGAAAAAAAGAAGAAGAAGAGCTCACACACACTTAAATAGGCAACGAGGCAAAGTAACTTGGCTAAGGAAGTAAAAACCTATTGGGGGAAATTTTGTCTAATAAAAACGTTTTTATTTTTGCTTCCTTCTTTCTTTCTTATCAGAACAAACTAAAGCTTTTTAAGGCCAAAGGAGGTACTGAGACATGATCTAATCTGCCTTCCCCCGACCAGGCTGTGCTACATCAGTAATCAGTGTCTGGGATTCAGAATATGAAAGTAAGGAAACCAGGGGCAAGAGAGCAAAACTAGAAAATTAAAGATTTTGAAGAAATCAATCTGTCTTGTTTTATTGTGCTTAGTTTATAAAGAGCTGTAGGATTACTTTCTCTCTCTCTCTCTTTTAAACTATATTGGAACTGAGGTGCATTTCAGTGAGGGGTTTTGTTTTGTTTTGTTTTGCATAGACTCTGTGTGTGTGTGTGTGTGTGTGTGTGTGTGTGTGTATTCAAATACTTGGGGATCAAAATTTCCTGTGAGTAGCTCTAGATCCATTTCTTCCTCAGAACTGTAAGAAGATGGGATGCTTGGCTGGCTCAGTTGGTAGAGCATGTGACTCTTAATCAGAGGGTCATGAGATCAAGCCCCACAATGGATGTGCAGCCTACTAAAAAAAAAAAAAAAAGGAAGTGTAAGAAGAAAAGGAATAGGGCAAGGGGCAGAGTAAGGAAGGAGGACAACGGCACAGACAAGGGCCAAGAGAAGAGAAGACCAGAGAGATGACATCCAACCTCCCCACAAAGAGGTGTTTTCCAGTGACTGGGGTCCTTCCCCCCAGCGAGCTTCACAATGCTGTCTGGATGACAGAGGGATGTCCATGGAAGCTCCTGACACAAAATTGCTATGTAGGTGAACGTGGGAGAGAAGGAGAAACCGAAAAAATTGGAAGCGATGGTATGATGTCAGGGGCCTGGAGGGCAGAGAGGTTAGGCGACATAAAAGAAAAGGGAGAGGGAGAAACACAGCTATTGGATAGCCTGCAAAACCACTCTCACCTGTTAAGGAGTAAGTGGTGGACTCTGTGCCTTTTTCATCTTTGATCTACAAAGACCAGAACTGATTATTCATTCCAGTATATACTCCTAACTGTCTTAAATGACTGTGCCTATTTTACCTATTTAATGTAATGGGGAAAAGGTAGTTCATAACCCACATTCTTCATAGAAGGTCCTGTGGGCTCTAGACTCTTCATTGTGTTATAGCCAAAATAATTAGGGTACCATTACGTTTCCTTTTGCCCAGAGCAGTCCTAATTTTGTCTGTTGCCACATGTGTTTATATATTCAGCACTCACTTTTATAACAAATGGTTCCATTTTGACAAAATTTTATGTGGTCCACTCATCACAGTGGATCCAGCCGATGTGTTGCAAGCCAAAGCTGTCACCATATGTCTGCAGGCCCATCACTGAGACCTTCCTATCACTCCTACCCAGTAGCTGAGATTTCTTATAACCGTTATTTGGTTCATCGAAGAACTGGGGTTAACAAACCTTCAATCCCCTTATATGTTAAAAGTAAACAGGAAATAATTATTTCATTTCTTTTGATGGCTGCATAGTATTCCATTGTGTATATATACCACATCTTCTTTATCCATTCATCTGTCGATGGACATCTAGGTTCTTTCCATAGTGTCCAAAATCTATAAAGAACTTATCAAACTCAACACCCAAAGAACAAATAACCCAATCAAGAAATGGGCAGAGGACAGGAAATAATTATTTCAAGAGGATCTACTGTATACTGGCATCCTTTGTAGTTCTGAAAGATAAAGAGGCTGGGACTCCAAGATTATCCAAAGCTGGGCCATGTAGGGATTTGGGGCCTGATTTGAGGAACATGCAAGCTGAACTGGGCAGCACTTGGACATGAGAGGACGGGTCGGGTCCTTCATAGCATGTGACTCTCCAGATGGCGATGGCACAGGGGCCACCATCTGGGAAAGGGGGAAGGCTTGGAGACTCCTGGAGGAGGGGGCTGGCAGGTAGAGGCTTCCATGTCTAGGTGATGTCACCTAGCATTGCTGGGAATCCTAGCTGGAGAGCTCTGATGGCAGCAGTCTCCAGGGGTCTCCCTGGCCCAGGGCTTCTCTGTTGCTCACACACGTGGGGTGGGGTGTTGAGGAGTAGGCAAGGAGGCAGCTGCCAAACGGTTCCGCATCTCTTGGGGCTATTTTAAGAACTACTGGTTGTGTCAAATTTGAGATTGGTGCCGGAGGGCTTTTGAGCCAATAGGGCTTGGTCGGCTGAGAAGAAATAACCATATACACTTGTACACAGGGCATCCCTGGCTCATTTCTCTAACAGGCTGCTCCGTGCATCTTCTTAGCATTAATTGAATGAAGGGCTGGACCACTGTGGGTCTGACGCAGGTTACAAAGACGATCTAAACAGCCCTGTGTTCTCTTAGCCTTTACTGTAAGAGGGAAGATGGCAAATACTTAGACACACTCCGGTTGCTTTTTTTGGTCGGTTGAGGTCCTAAAACATTTTCTCCAAATATATAACAGAGGCACTACCCCTGTGCCCTCTTAGACTCATTGCTGTCGTGTGATCATAGTCTTGTCCCTTTTCCTGGTCCAGCTCTGAACTGAGTCCAGCAGACGGACCATAGCACCGGCATGGCGGGCAATGGCATCACGTTAATCTGTAATCATTTGTGATGCCGATTTAGTGACTGTTATACTTACTCTCTACTCAGACTCGAACAAAGCTTGGTAAGTTCATGCCATCATAGGACTCTCTCAGAGGTCTCTTGCCAAAGTGAATTTGTGATATAAGTAATGTGGCAAATAGTAACTCCTCCATTCTTAATAAAGGATGCTCTCCTTTATCGTTTCCAAGGACACGGAGACTAGAAATAGAATATAAAATTATAAACTCTGTATCAACATTTGTGAGGCTGAGCCCCTAAGACCAGGAAAATGTTGGTTCTATTTTATAAACTGTATAAAGGTTTGTCCAAGGGTCCACATTAGTTAAATACCTTGGGTATTTTCTCTAACAGAGCCCTGGAGACCCTCAAGTCTCCAGGCATTTAGAGCTGGCGGAGTCTAGTAGCTTGCTGGGCTAATGGTAGTGATAGTCCTTTGCACGAGTTCAGTCTTCCACATGTGTAATAGAACCCACAGTGATTGCCATCGCCCCTCCTACAAACTTCCTTACACGTGTCTCTTCTCCTTCTTGTGCTCACCCCTACCTGTAATCTGACAATATGCTCAAATCCAAGCACTTTACTTCAACTCTCCAGTAATGGGAGCTACTGCTGCACCTTCCTTTTTTCTTTGACTTCTAAGCATCACCATCATCTTTACTTAAATCACTTAAATTTTTTTTCTTTACTTTTCATTCTTTTTTTTTTCTTTTAAAATTTTGGGTAATTCCAGTATAAAGAAAAGAATAAAAATAATTTCTAATTTCTCACCTGAAGATTACCACTGTTAATGTTTTGGTATATTCCTTCTAGTCCCCAGGCATATGTCTCTAGGAGTGGGGAGAGGGGAGAGGAAGAATATATTTGCAGGAGAGCTGAAGATGAGAGAGAGAAAGACAAGGATAGAGTTCGAGTAAGAGCTGTAGCTGAATGTAAGGTGAGAGAGACAGAATACACATGCCCGTGGGCTTGGATTTTGTAGTTACTATTTTACAGGTTTCTTTTTTCCCTTATAACTATATTGTGAGGATTTAAGGTTTCCCTGGAATATTTAAGATCACTCTTAATTTATTTAAGACTTAATTTATTTAAAATATTTATTACATTTTGATGTTTTTATATTTTATTATTCCAAAAAACACTGTAGTAAATATGCTTGAAGATTAAGGTTTATCTTTTTCTAGAATTATAGTAATTATGTTATGAAAGCTTGGTATTCTTCTAGAATATTTTGAATGCCTACATCCTGTATGAAATCAAGGCTTCGATGCGTGTTGCTAAACTGGGCTCCAGCATACTTGCTTAGACGCACTACCAAGTTCCTACTTTCCTAAACCTTAACCCATATTATCTACATTTCCTTTAAAATTTTTTTTTCTAATTTTCCGTTAAAAAAAAAAAGACACTTTACTATTCATTTTCTTAGTAACTGGTGTGATTGAATCATTCACTGTTTTTATTTTTTTGTTACGTGGCTTTTCATCTTCTCAGTAAATTTCCTATTTCTGTCTTTTGCCAAATTTTATTTCATGGGTTTATTTTTTGTAATTTTTTGTATGAGCCTTTGTATATTATGATTTCACGCTGCTTTATTATTCCTTTAAAATTTGTTAGCTGAGTGTCGGTTTTGATGAGCATGGAGGACGCAGGGTCTGTGTTGGCCTGAATGGGCCTCCTGCTTGGACAGCTATGGACATCCAGTCATGATACTAACATTTATTCCAATTTGCCTCTCCCTTTCAGTTTTTACTTGGCGTGTTATCAGTCTTTTTCTTTATAGTTTTTGTCTTAACCATTTTGTTTAGAAAAAAACTCTAATTTGGCGCTATTCCTTTTCTTTTAGCTAATTTCTTTCATTGTTTTTGTGACCCCAACCCCTTTTTTTCTCTCATTTAACCTTAATCCATTTGAATGAATTTTGGCATGTGTACCTTCCTTTTCTTTCCTTATCCAGATAGTTAACTAATGTTTCCAGGATCATGTCTCCATTTATTAAAGAATTTATCATAAACCTGCAATTGAAATGACACCTTTGTTTCTAGACTTAAAGCTCTATTCCATTAATCTGTTTTATATTATTTTATTAGTAACATGCATCAATGTTATTTTTTTCCTTTACTATACAATTTGATATCTCAAAGTCCATGTATAACCTTGTTTATTTAAGAAATGGATATTCTTCATGGTGCATATCAGTATAGCTTTACTAGAATCTTTCCATAACCTTATCCCCCCAATACATAATTTTAATTCCTAATTGTATATAATCTTGCTTTCTATATTTATAGATATAACTCTTTGAAGTCTCTAATGTTTTAATCCCCAAATCCAGTTTGCTTGTTAGCAAGTCTACCAGCACCTATGACATTTTATTGTGTATTATGATACATGAATAAATATCTATTCTCTGTTTGTAAATTTTAACCTTTTACAAAATCATAGGCTCTTCATATGCTGCTCCTTCCCAGTTTATCTTTTTTATTCACGTTGCCCTCACCTTGTATATAATAACCCTTACATGTTCCTCTCCTACCATTAGAAGGGACCTTTGGGGCAGGGAGCTTTGAAAATGTATCATAAGCCATCAAACAATTTGAGGGAGGTCAGGCTGAATTCTGGAGTACAGACTGGAAAAGATTGATACACTATGTTCTGAAATGGTATTTTTTTAACTTCAGTTCTTTTCTAGCAGCAGGTAGATCGGTACTCTTCAGGGAAGGTCTGATATGGTCAAAACACAATTGTAGGTGTGAGTTTTCTTTTTTTTTTTTTTTTTTTTAAGATTTTATTTATTTGACAGACAGAAATCACAAGTAGGCAGAGAGGCAGACAGAGAGAGAGGAGGAAGCAGGCTTCCTGCTGAGCAGAGAGCCCGATGCGGGGCTCGATCCCAGGACCCCGGGATCATGACCTGAGCCGAAGGCAGAGGCTTTAACCCACTGAGCTACCCAGGTGCCCCATGTGAGTTTTCTGTAACAATTTTTAAGAAGTGTGGGAGACAGAAATCCATGGCTTGTTTCAGATGTTTAAGGTTCTCTTGTAAAGTTAAAGTTTTTTGAAAAATTCTGGAAGTATAGTCACCATTGCCATGACACTGAGAATTTTATTCAGTTTGATTCTTACACTGGGGGAGATTGCAATGTTTAAATTTATAATATATTGCAGAAAGTACATGATATACCTGAGTTGTCCCTGCGGCCATGTACACCCATGTAATAGATTTGAACAAAAGGGAGCTTATCAGAAATAATCTAGGAAATGTGTTTTCACTTTGCAATCCATTTTATTGACTTGGATATCCTTATAGAATACCTTCTATGAGTTTTCTCCCATCTTTCAATTTTATTTCTGCTGCACTTTCTTTAATAAGATGGAATTATGATTTTATTTGTTGGCAGTATGGGGATTAGTTGTAGGTGTAAGAAAATGGGATAATCACTTGAGCCAGGTCTACTGAGAGAATCAGATATGCCTTCCTCCTGCTAAGAGTTTTTCTTCATAGGTCCCATTAACCTCTCTGCTTTCAGCTCTTCCCTGACTCACGGGGGTTACCCAGGGTGCATCGGTTTCAACTGTTACACAGATTTTCTGTCTGGATCTTGCTTTTCTTTTTTGGTTTAGATATCCTCCAACTTCCCTAGATCAGGCAGCAGATCTAAACATGACTGTGACAACAGATTAGATTTGGCTTTGGTATATGGAGTTTACTTGCTTGGTTTTCTTGATAATTACAATATTATGAAAGATTTTATAGATTGCTGTCATAAAAGAAAATCACCATAAATCATTTCAGTAGGGAGGACTTTACATTCATAGGACGTAATGCCATTTTAAGATGGAATTAAGGAGTTTTGAATAAACATTTTGAATTCATAAATTTTTTGGCCATTCAATTAAAGTTCATAATGACATGTATGTGCATTTAATGTTTCTGTTTGTATTGTAGTTGTCGTATTGATGTAAAATCTGTACAAAAATAGCATATCTTTTTATAAAATACCCACGGTATACTTAGAGTCTTTCAATGATCCCTCCTTTCTTTGTAAGAATATGTAAGCAAAACAAAAGGCTGATCACGACTTTTTAAAGCTTTTGGGGGTAACATTGCTCAGTAATCTATGTGAAACTTGACTCAATATAACGGAGAATGTTCACTCTCTAAGGGATGGCAATTAGTAGATAATTATTTACGTGAAGAAGTTGTCTCTACATTCTCTTGTTGCGATAGATAATGTGACCTTCTCTTCAACATCCAGTCTACCCTCTCTTTGGTGTAGCACGTTTTGTTTGGATGACACTGGCCAGTCTCTCACATGTACTGTCTCTCGAAACAGTTGATTCTTGTAATACCTAGGACTCAGTTAATTAACACATGACCTTCCATTGTCTAGAAGGACTGATGTAGGTTATCTCTTCATCAGTAGCTGTGTGAGGAAGAGAAACCCCTTTCTGTCCCACTGATCTGGAGCCTGGCTCTCCAAAGAACAAGACAGGAGCCTTTGGATCATAGGACACTTGATTCCTTGCTGATTCAGCTGAGGTGTTCAGTCAAGGAACATGGAATGACATCTTACCTCGGGACTTACCAGTTCCACCATCAAATAAATCCTTTGCTGGTCTTGTCAGTTTGAGTTCGGTTTTCATTTATTTGCAGATGAAATAAACCTGGCTGATAGACTTGGTGCCATGGAAGTAGTTCTGACCTGGGTTCCAAATTAGGAACCTAAATTCTTGTCTTAGCTTTTCCATTTGCTTGCAGTTTGACCTGAGGCAAACAAGTTATTTCTGTATAGGAGTAGAACAGGATGACATAAAAGGCTCCTTGTAGCTCTAAAATTCTAGAATCTTGAGATCCTAAATTGGTTTCCAGATTAAAAGTAGGGGGAAGAAAAGCAATATGTGAATTTTGGTTAATGATGAAGATGATTAACTTCTTCCAGAGCTAGACCAGTCCTCTAGGCACTTATCAACAAATTATAGACCTTGAGAGTGGGATGACAGATCTGTGCACCCTTTGGGATATATTAAGATAACACACATCACACATCAGAGTTTCATCTGGGTAGACTTTACCATGAGTAGAAAAATGCCACAGAATTTCCTTACTAACTATGTGAGCCTTGAGTTTTGTTTCTCTGAGATCTTTTGTTTCTGGGATTCTGAAAATTAAGATTTCTGAGTTCTTTTGTCACTCAAATGTTTCTTGACCATATATATGCTATATGTGAACATGTATGTGAGCATTTGCAGACACACATATGACCCACGATTTTTACATATTCATTAATGCCTTAATATAGATAGTAGCCAAAACCTAACATTAAAAATATTATTACAAGTAGTATTCGTTTTCACTAATGGCTTACAATAAATTTTATTGTTTATATTTGACACCTATTTATATATGTGTATATATATATTTAAATATTTTATTTATATATTTGACAGAGAGATCACAAGTAGGTGGAGAGGCAGGCAGAGAGAGAGAGAGGAGGAAGCAGGCTCCTCGCCGAGCCGAGCCTGATGCGGGGCTTGATCCCAGGACCCTGGGATCATGACCTGAGCCAAAGGCAGAGGCTTTAACCCACTGAGCCACCCAGGTGCCCCAACACCAGTATATTTTTAATTGCTGCCCTTTTTGATTCACAGATACACTTTAATAAATGAATGCCAGATTTTATGTTTTCTAAATCACTATGACTTTTCTTCATATTGCTTAAAAGTGAAGACATGAAAAATGTCATGGCTATTACAATTTTTTGTTTGCTTATTTTTTTTAATGGGTATCCAAGTATAATTTACCTTTGATCATTGAAGCTGTGAGGAGAGACCAGATTGCATGAAAATTACCTGAACTAAATTTAGTCTTGTCATAAGATACAAACTTATAGCATTTTAGTTTTTTTAATAACTATAAAAATTATAAGTTACCAGTAATAAGCATTTTATATAGTATTTCTTTTTTAGGTTAACTTAATTTATTCGCAGGTCCTAACAACAGATCAGTGTTTCAGAGGCAACTTGGTTATGAACAGTGTCCACAGCCCAAGGGGATTGCAAGTGTGTCAAGTTGGGCAAGAAGAGGAGATTGGATATTATTTAAGGAATTAGTTCAGGTACAATCTCATGCACATTTATCTGCATTCAGATAAGAATAAACCTGAAGAAGAGGTCTTCATCTCTCTGTGGTTTCTGAGATTTAGAAGCATTGATATCCGATGATAAGGAAACATCTTAGAGGGCCAGTTACTGTGGTTTCTAGGAAATACAGACTCTTTGGTTGATAATCAAATTCTGTATATGGCCTGTTAATCTACAAAATAAGCATTTTCTCAAAGTTTGGATTGGCACCTTTTTGGAAGTGGCTGCTTCTTTGGCAATCTACTGCTGGAAATGGGCACATTATATCCTGGAATGGAAGAGGAGCAGAAAGGATCCTGTCCTCACATATTTCTCTAGAATATACTCAGCTCAGATAAATCTTTGAAAATGCAGATAAATCTATCTGTCACCTTAATAAGCAGATAGTATTTTTTTCTTTAAATACCAGCACCATGTAACTGGTTGACAAGATGGAATGAAATTTTCATGAAAACAGAGGAAAATTTTAGAGCTGATTTTTCTGCAGAGCTTTTCTGGCTAGAAATCCTGGGATAGGTGGCTAAGGGTAAGAGTGCCAAGAGCTAGAAAGGAAGTCAAATCATTTTGCTTAAATTCCCAGAAATCTTTGAATCCATGAAGAACCAATGCATATGTTCTATTGGTACTTATACAGGATTATCTCTGATAATCAGGTAGAGCCTTACACATGGTTGCCTTTTAAGTCTTAATGCCCTATATGCCCTCCACTGCCATGAAACTAATAAAATTTTAATTTGTGGATTAAATGGCAATCTTGTGGGGTTTATCATTAATTTTTTTTCAATTGCTTATATCAAAGAAATAAGAAGATTCATGAAATGTTATAATTTTTTTTTTAAAGATTTTATTTATTTATTTGACACACAGAGAGAGATCACAAGCAGGCAGAGAGGCAGGCAGAGGGAGAGGGGGAAGCAGGCTCCCCGCCGAGCAGAGAGCCTGATGCGGGGCTCGATCCCAGGACCCGGAGATCATGACCTGAGCTGAAGGCAGAGGCTTTAACCCACTGAGCCACCCAGGCACCCCTGTTATGATAAGTTTTATCAGAGTTCCATTTTTGGAACTTGTTTGGTCTCCTCCAAAGATGGGAAATTTCTTTTGTCGGGAAGATGTATAGTTTTGTTTGTTGATATCACTATATTAGGTTTATCAGTGTGCTTAAAAAATTAAATTTCATTCTATCTGTTGTATAAATTGTATTAACATAATAATAGGTTGACATGCAAGCAATTTGTTTTTGTATGTGATATATTAATAAAATTGCATGTAGGAAAAAATGTACAAATTAAGGGAGAGAGGAACTGCCCTTCAGAGAGCTAAAACTTATATTTTGTTATTCCTTTTTTATGATACAGTCTTAATTATATATTTTCAATATATTTGTGTGTGTATGTTTCTATATATACATTTCCACACATAAGCAGTTTCAGAGAGATATATGTACACCTCCAACTGAAGTTAGAGATTGGCTATTTTTGTTGGATCAAGTTTCTGTCATTGTCCAACACTCAGTGTAACCATACTTATGTTTATGTCCCCAGGATCAGTAATTTTACTTTTCTAATTTACAGTGATTACATAAGATTGAAAAGGACAGGGCAGCCTGGGTGGCTCAGTGAATCAGGTGTCCAACTCTTGATTTCAGCCCAGGTCATGGTCTCAGGGCCGTGAGATTGAGCCCCGCATTGGGCTCCACTCAGCTCAAAGTCTGCTTGAGATTCTTTCTCTCCTCCTGCCCTCGCCCGACTTGTACTCTCTTTCTCTAAGTAAATAAGTACATACAATCTTAAAAAAAAAAATTTAAGATTTAAAAGATTTAAAAGAGCAAAATACAAGTAAATTTCCGATACAGAATCACACTGATGCCATAGCTGCTGTAGAGTTAAAGGTAAAAACTCCGTCCGATAAAATCATTGGCTCTTCACTAGTACTGAGTTGAATCAGTTCTAAACGGTCAAACATTACTTGATGTTAAAAAAAAAAAAAGGTGGGGGGTGCATCTGGCTGTCTCAGGTAGCAGAGCATGTGACTCTTGATCTCAGGGTTGTGAATTCCAGCCCCGTGTTGGGTATGGAGCTTAATTAATTTTTTTTTTTTTTTTTTAAAGAATGTCAATGTGTAACCTTTCAAAGTATCCATTACTCAGAAATGGTCTTTATTAAGATTTTTTTTTTTACAGTTCCAAATACCTAGGCAAGCTGACTTACATAGCACATTGAAAGCATGTGTTATGTAATTCACAGAATTGAGGAAGTTGCATACAGAGCCAGCTTAGGGTTGACCCACTTGCCACAAGCCCTGTATGTAGGCATCATCCTTACAGTGCTCCCGTCAGTACTGGTCACTTGGAGCTGCTGTTGCTTCTTCTAAATCTGGATGCTTCTGCCACAGCCAGGATGGGTCTGTCACTGTCCCTCCTTCCCTGAGTCACTAATGTTTCATTCAAAGGCCAGGACAGGTCCGTCTAACTGGCCGAGTCAAAGTGGTAGACCAAGTCCCAGAGGCCAACAAAGCAAGCATCAGCGGCTTTCGATTTCTAAACCTGGATGTGGCCACTGCTTCCTGACATAGTTTACATCTTGAGGAATTCACCCAAGAAATGTTTCAAGGGCCAAAAACAGATTAAGTAAAAAACGGAGACAAATGTCCACTGTGAAGTTGAGCTGATTGCCCTGTAAGTCCTTCTTGAGGATGCGATCTGTGAACTCTTCTCTCTGAAAATGATTTGACGCTTCAGGAATACCTGAGGACTTGAATCCGCCAACTCAACTCAGGCTGAGAGTATGGTAAAGCAGAACTCCTTGCCTAATGCTTTTGTCTGTGAAGAAATGGCAACAGTTAAACAGTTATTTGGTGTGGATGTAAATGAGGTGATGTGAGTGGAGACCTTGGAATGGCTTCTCTTTTATGGTGGAATATTTTTATTAAATGACAGTTCAAAGCCCATTATGGTCTGCTTCATTCACTCTTTAAAAATATATCCTGTTTCCATAAAAAAAAATCTTTAATTATACTGTCTGTCAAGGGGCATATATATCGTCTATAAACAATTATTTAGTGCTTACTGTGTGCATGCTCCCGCTCTGTTGCTTACAGGATACACACTTGGATGTTTGAGGACTGCTGCTCTTTGGCTCCCGGGGCATATCGTCTTTAATCAGCTTGGCAGGATGGAGTGCTGCTTATGGGAAGTAATTATAGGTTTTCAATGGAAATGACAGTGTAAAGCCAGCTCGATGGTGCTTGTCATGCCGAAGAGTGTATGAAACACATACACAAAGTATGGGCTCTCTGTAGAAGGACCCCTTCCAGAGTTAATGACAGAGCTGCTTTCCAGACTGATGGAATCCAGAACAACCCGATAGGGAATGCAGCCTTCACCTTGGGGGAACAGCTGCGCTATCCATTCAAGAAATCAGAGAAGATAAAAAGAAAATATTAAATAATGAGCAAACACTGCTGGGTACGTGCTCTAAGATGCATTTATATCGAAAGAAGTGTTAAAAAGGTGGGAGTGGTGCTGACATTTTGATTACTTGGGAAAACAGGTCAAACGTGGTCTTGATTCTCTTTCTTTTCAGGGAACTACACATGACAGAGCCAAGGATCTTGCTGTAGGTCCTAAGTAAATTCTGATGTTTAACTGAAGTAATACATTTGCACTGTGATTTAATTGGTGGTATCAGAGCCCTAGTGCTTGGTGGAAAAAGCTCTGTGTTGTGCAACAGTGTATATATTTCAGATCACATTTGATGCTTGCATCTGAGACCCATTCATGAGCAAGGGTTTTCCTTCAGTATACTTTTGCTGCCACATGCTAGATCGCAGTGTGTGTGTGTCCTTGCATAGAATTTTCTTTGGCTTATTTTTCCTGTTCCCATACATTATGTCATCTTTATGGATGCGTGGAGCAGAATATATTGGTTCTTCCTCATTCAGTCATTCAGAAATGCAGACATCTGACAGTTTTTTATTGAGTGCCAAATATATATATTTTTTAATTTATTTATTTGTCAGAGAGAGAGGGAGAGAGAGAGAACGAGCACAGGCAGACAGAGTGGCAGGCAGAGGCAAAGGGAGAAGCAGGCTCCCCGCCGAGCAAGGAGCCCGATGTGGGACTCAATCCCAGGATCCTGGGATCATGACCTGAGCCGAAGGCAGCTGCTTAACCAACTGAGCCACCCAGGCGTCCCTTGAGCGCCAAATATTTATCAGCCACTGCTGTAGGGGCCAGACCCAACAAACAGGAACGAGTCCCCTCCCTCATGGAGCTTGTATTCTCATACTCTGAGTGTGGGAGTGCATTGCATTACCATGAGCATTACCATGATGGGTCAGGGTCTGATGAAGCAGTATGTGCTAGAAATGAAGAAGAAAAACTGGGTGCAGAGCCTTTAAGCCAAGAAGGCTTCTTAGACAGTAAGAAGAATAGGCGATGGTCTATATTCCTAACATTCATTTAGAAGACATTTCTTGAATCCCTGCTATCGGGTGGGCATTTTTCTAGGGACTAGAGGTACAGCAGTTATCCAGACAGATGAGTTTTCTGCTGTAATTTTATATTTTATAAATTAAGGGAGATACCCAATAAGTCAAAAGAAAATTAAAGAGAGATTTTTGTATAATGAAACATGCTCTGAAGATTGGTGACCAGAGGAACATAATTCTTGATCTGTTGCCTGGGCGGGCTGCTCTGAATATGGTGGTTAATAAAGATCATCTAAAAAATTAATAAGATAAATAAAAAAATAAAGGTCCTCTAACCCGAGGCAAGAGGAAAATGCGGTGGAGGAAGCAGCTATATATAGCTGTGCACGTGCCACTCCAGGCAGGGGGTGGTGGGGTGGTGGGGGGGTGGTCAGTGCAAAGGCCCTGAGGCCCTGGGAGCTCTTTGTGTTCCAGAATCAGAAGGGTCAGTGTGACTGGAGCTGTGAGAGTGTCTAAGAAGAGTTCAGAGAAGTAGCCAGGTTCAGATGATGTATGGTCTTCTAGAAGAGCATCTGCAGGGTATGTGACAAAGACCATTTCCTTATTTTCTTCACTGGATCTATTGTTCTCTCAGTATTAAGAAATCAATGAGTAGAAGAAGTAAAGAAAATACAGTTGACCTTGACCAACACAGGTCACCCACACATACAGGTGACTCCCTAAAACCTTAAGTACTAACAGCCCGCTATTAACTGGAAGAAAGCCTTACTGATAACATAAACAGTTGATTAACACATATTTTGTATATTTTGTTTTACATATATTAGGTATTATATGTATTTGGTGTGTCATCTTATGCTAAAGTAAACTATAGAAAAGAAAATGTTATTAGGACAATTGTAAGGAAGAGAAAATACAATCACAGTACTGTATGGGGCGCCTGGGGGGCTCATTCATTAAGCATCTGCCTTCAGCTCAGGTCATGATACCAGGGTCTTGGGATTGAACCCCACATCGGGCTCTTTGCTCTACAGGAAACCTGCTTCTCCCTTTCCCACTCCCACTCCCCCTGATTGTGTTCCCTGACTTGCTGTTTCTCTCTCTCTGTCAAATAAATAAATAAAATCTTTAAAAAAAGAAAAAAAATCTATGTATAAATGGACCCACGTCATTCAAACCCACGTTGATCGAGGGTTAGCTCTATACTTGTAATTCTGCACTTGGGTATAAATAACGTTTGGCGCTTTTATTTCTCTTCCTCTTTTTGTCCTCATCTACTCCCATGCATGTGCATGCAGGCACAGACACATGTGCACACATGTGCAACTTTTTATTAAATTGAAGTTTATTTTTAAAGATTTTACTTACTTATTTGAGAGAGTGAGAGAGAGAGTGCACAAGCAGGGGAGGGGTAGAGAAGCAAACTCTGAGTGAGCAGGGAGCACAATGAGGGACTCGATTTCCAGGACCCTGGGATCATGACCTGAGCTGAAGGCAGATGCTTAATGGACTGAGCCACCCAGGTGCCCTATTAAAATGAAGTTCTATTTCTTACATGTTTAAAATAAGCTGTTGGCACTTGCTCTGTTAAGAATGTTTGTCTAGGTCATCAAATGTAATAATGAAAAAATGGTATTACATAAAATATGAAATATACAATAATATGTAACAATAAACACAAAATAAAATATAATGGTAACATCATATGCATATACTGAGACCTGTGGCTCATTTCTAAAAGCTTCAATTTCTTAGCATCACAAGTATGAATGCCATAAACATTTGTAGATGAAGATATGTATCTAAAACTCCAATTTCCTTAGCAGAATTTTCCAAGGTAGAACATATCAGAAGTTATTATTATTACATGGATATAGCTTGCCAAAATTTCCACCTGAAACTATAAGCACTGTATGAGAGTGTTTTCATCTTTACTTTCTTTGAAACACTGGTTATTATTTCTTAAACATCTGAGTTGACAGATCACAAATACTATCTTACTTTTATCTCTTTCTTTTGTGGTTTTATTTAGGACATGAAGTCAAGTTTGTTTATTATATTGCTGTTTTAGTTATCGATGTCTGCATAGTACATTATCGCAAAACACAGTGTCTTAAAACTACAAAATTTATTATCTCATGGTTTCCATGGGTCAGGATTCGGGCGTTGCTTTGGTGGGTGATTCTCGGTCTCTTACGTGATCAGGGTAATCTGAAGGCTTGACTGGCACTAGAGGATCTGCTTTCGAGGTGTCTTGGTCTCATGACTATTGGCAGAAGATCTCATTGCCTCTTCACATGGCCCTCTCTGCACCCTGCTTGGCTGTGGTGCCCCACTGTGAACGATGCAAGAGACCATGAGGCACAATTCATAGTATCTCTTATGATCTTGTCTCTTAAATTACACGCTGCAACTTCTACTCCGTGAAGTTTGTTGGAAATGAATCACTATGGCACCTGGGTGGCTCAGTCGGTTAAGCGTCAGACTCTTGATTTCAGCTCGGGTCATGATCTCAGGGTCATGGAATCGAGCCCCATGTTGGGCCCTGTGTTCAGCACAGAGTCTACTTCTCCTCCTCCTATTATACCTGCCTCCACTCTCTCTGTCTCTCATATAAATAATTAAAATCTTAAAAAAATAGAATCACTAAGTCAGGCCTATCACTTGAAGAAAGGAATATGAGAGAATTTGTAGACGTTTTATTTTTTTTATTTTTATTTATTTTTTTAAAAGATTTTATTTATTTATTTGACAGAGAGAGACACAGCGAGAGAGGGAACACAAGCAGGGTAGTGGGAGAGGGAGAAGCAGGCTTCCTGCTGAGCAGGGAGCCTGATGCAGGGCTTGATCCCAGGACCCGGGGATCATGACCTGAGCTGAAGGCAGACGCTTAACGACTGAGCCACCCAGGTGCCCCTGTAGACATATTTTAAAGCCACACAATAGTTCTGACCAATTTCTCCCTGGCATTTAATAGGCATGGACCATCTTGCTACAACTCTTACTGCTATTGGACAACTAATGTACTGCCTCACTATCAATAAGGGCTTTTTTATGAGTATTTCATCGATTCCAATGACTTTGCTGCCAATTTTTTTTTTTAAATTGGAATGCTACAAGTTAGCTTATAATCATTTTTTATAGGATAACCTATCTTGTAGAGATTATATTGAGGGAAAAATTTTGTCATGGATTCTGTGTCATAAATTGATCATTTTGTGGGGACCAGGGTGGCTCAGTGGGTTAAGTCTCTGCCTTCGGCTCAGGTCATGATCCCGGGGTCCTGGGATCGAGCCCCGTATCGGGCTCTCTGCTCAGCGGGGAGCCTGCTTCCTCCTCTCTCTCTGCCTGCTGCTCTGCTTACTTGTAATCTCTGTCTGTCAAATAAATAAATAAAATCTTTAAAAAAAAATAAATTGATCATTTTGGATTTCTGTTTTGACTTATGTAAATCTACAGTTTTTTCATGTGTACTGTTTGTATTGTTGGTTTACCATTTACTGTCTAGGACTGGAAATACTATTTATTTCAAATCAGATAGGTTCAGGATAGAAGAAAATGTTAAATAGAGTTTTACATTGTAATTAGTTTTTTTCCCGGTTCCAGCCATTTACCTCACTCCTGAAGCCTTTTTATGTCTTTGGCTCTCATTAACAACTGTCTGTCTAAAGCTCAGTTTCTCTCAGCTTCCAAACAGGGATAATAAAAGAAATTTATCCACAGGTGGTTGTGGTTATGGTGCTTCAGGGAAAGAAGCTATGATACGTTAGTTACTGCTTTTTTTCTTGGTGGTGGTAGCGGTGATAACCTGAAGACAAAAATCAGCAAATTGAAAACTAGCAAGCTTCTGTGAAATTTGACCATTTGGAACAGGTTCATGTAGGATGGTGAAAGATACATAAAATTATAATGACTAATTTCCATTTTGATGGAATAAGTATATTTTATGGAATAAAGGATGGATTTGAAGTCTGAGAATCAAGATCATTCATTCAGTTATTGCGTGTAGGGAAGAAACAAGAGTAAAAATAAGTGACTCAAGCTTTTGAGGTTGAATGGGTGTCTGAATAGTGGTAATTTGAGTAGTAAGGGGAAACCCTAGAGGAGAACTAGGTTCAAGAGAAAGCAGTGGCTTTGCTTCCTTACATGATGAATTTGAGATAATGGTAGGCCTTCTTGGTGGCTGCCTACCAGCAAGTGAGGTTGGAGGATTGACACTCCTGAGAGAAAGGATGGTAGTAGATATGTAGTTTTATTGAGGTGGCACTTGACATGAAAAAGCAAGAGCAGAGGGCTGAATCTATGGTTAAGGCATTATATTTATAGGATGGAATGGGGAAGAGAGCCAGAGTCTCAAGGGAACGATGACATTGACATGGATAGAAGAAATATGTGCAGAATATGTGCAGCAAGACAAGGAGTTTGTAGTTAGTTGCATGGGAATACAGTTAAAGATGATTATGGAGAAAATGAGATGAATTTGATGTCATGGGTATTAGCATAGTTAGGCAGAGGCCATAATGAAATAAGTTAAGTAATGGGTGAGTCCTAAGGGAGTAGTTAAAGGGAGTTTAGTGATGAAGGCATTAAGAAGGTCAGTGTTCAAATTCACTAGAGTGGCCAAATTTTTAAGAAAGACCCACAGTGCAAATTGTTTGCTGATATACAGAACAACTGGAATTTAAGTACACTGGACATGGGGATGCCCATATTTACAGCAACCACCAGTATCTAACCCTATAACCGAGCAGTTCTTAGAATATACCTAAGAGAAATGAGTGCATGTATTCACTAAAAATCATGTAGAAGCATTCGCAATGGCTCTTAACTACAAACAACTCAAATATTCTTCAACAAAAGATTGGATAAATAATCTGTGCTACATTTGTACAGTGAAATATTGCACAGCAAAACAAAAAAAAAAAGAGAAAGATAAAAAAAGAAAACCAACAACAAAAAAACAAAACGAAAAACCAAAACACCGCTACATGTAACAGTAGTTCTAAATCTCACAGAGAGAGTGAAGAGCCAAAGAAGATAGAAAAGAGTATATACTGTATGATTTGATATACGTGAAGTTCAAGAACGGGCAAACACTAATGGTGCTCAAGGAAGTCAGAATAGTAATTCTGTCAGGCATGGGTAGCTGAGGAGGGAGGCCAGCTGTTGACTTCACTAAGCATGAAGACACATGAATCAAGTCCAAAAAAGTCAAACAAACAAATAAATAACAGGAAAAGTCAGAAAGAGCTGAGGAAAGAATAGCTAAGAACTTAGTTACCGGAAGCCAATAATGGGTATGTAATTCACAGTCAGGGAACCGGACAGGAAGAAGGACAGTGTAGAGCTATAGAACAACGTACGAGTCTCTCCCGTGTACGTTTTTATTCTCCGAAGTCACAGTTTAATACTTTGACTTGGGAAGAGGGGGACATATACACGAAGAGCTTTATTCTTTCCCGCCACTTTGTTCCTAGTATCTCTTGTGCCTCAGTCATTAGCTCAGGAAATTTTTACCAAGTACTTCTTACGTTGCACACACTGAGGGAGGTATTAAGGATATGCTGCCATTGAAAGGTGCTGTTTTTACCTTAATGGACTTCCAGTCCAGTAGTGAGGATTGTCAGAGAGACAATGTTCATAGACGTACAAGGACCATGGAAGTCTGTGGAAGAGTTCTCCACTCCTGTGGTGAAGAGAAAGCCTGGGGGGGATTTCAGGTGGTGCACCATGTGATTACGACACATAAAGGAAATGGTGATATATGAGACGAGGGAAGTAAGTAGAGGCCAGGTAAATAAAATGTAACAAAAAAATGTCACAGCATGTGCCCTTGGAAGCCTGCACACTTGAGAGTGAGTGGGCACGTTTGGGTTTGAATTTCATGACTTGTTTGTAAAGTGGGGAAACTGGTGTCCATTTTGCAGGCTCATGAGAATTAAAAATGGAAAGCCCCACTCGTTATTTCAGTGAGGGGAGCCCTATGACGACAGGGGAGCTCTTAGAGGTGTCAGGGAAGGAGAAAAGGAATTGGGCTTATCGTGAGTTCACAGTGACCACTTCAGCGAGGTCTGGGCCGAAGGACTGCAGAATCTGGTTTGGACAACCAGTGTTGAGGCTGCTGCAGAAATCCTGGAACGTGAAGACAGCCCAAAGGGAAGCGGCTCCCCTGCAAATGCAGGGCAGGTGAGAGATGAACCAGGAGGATGTCCAGGGCGTCCTGAGTTCTTGCATGTGAACATCGAGAGGAAAGAAGATGTTTAGGTTTTTGGTTTGGATCATCAGATGGACTCAGGGCTTTTTTGCTAAGGACCAGTGTGCGGTTGGAGCATCCATCCAGCTTTGGTTGCAGACTGCTCACATTTCCTCGCTGTCTCAGCTCGTGCTCTGCTTCCAGCCCGAGGAACCACTCACTGTCTTTTCAGGGTCCTCTTGCCATCCTCTGGGATAGATCAGAACTGGCTAGGAGCTTCCCGGACACCGTTTTCTGTCTTTTTCCTTTCTTCAGCCATTTATCAGGCTCTTTGGATTTACTGTCTTGGTAAAGGGTTCTTATCATCGTGTCTAGTCCCCATGCTTCATTTTATCTTTTCTTTTTGGGGGGAGGGGGTTCTAGGTGTCTCTCAAGTTCTCTTTCCATTCCCATTTTCTCTACAGCTCATCTTTGCTTTTCATCCCTTCTAATCATTACACAAGGCACCGCCCCCCCCCCCATGGGGCCAAACTAGTTCCTCAGCCTTTTTTGCCATCCATGGTTCATGTGACTCTAGGAATTAGCTCAGAATTCTTTTTGGGGGTGGCTGGTTTGGGTTGAATAAATAGGCGAGGAAGAGAAGTAAGAATGGACAATGTGTGGTTGAAGGAAGGGCGAAGAACTGGGTTGTGCCAATACATTTAGTAATTAAATAAACCCCAAACGTGTGTCTCCAGTTTGCTTTGTATCAAGTTCACCGGTGGTTTCATCTATTTTTGAAAAAGAGCCTTTAGATGTTAATCTCATATTTGTGATATTTTATGCATTTTCAGTTGAAGAACTTACTGCATATTTATAGAGATGATATCTGAAACATTAAATTCTTAGCCATTATTACAGAATTTTTTCAAAGACAAATTTTAACTTTGGTGCAGTTATAACACTGTGTTTCCTTCGATCAATTTTAATATTTCCATTCTCTGTGTATATTTCACTAAAAGCTTTTGTCATCCATACTAAAAACAAAACTTTACACCAAAAATAGATTTTTCTCTCCCTATATGAAGTATTTTGGTGACTGAGTTCACCAAAGATAATAAAATAATTCTTATTAATTGTTGATTTTTGTTGTCCAAATAAGACAGCTTGTATAATCTATTGATTTAACAAGGTTGGCATTAAAACCTTTAGTTTCTTCAGTTCAGCAGGGCATTACTCATTGATGCTGTGCATGAGGAAAAGTGAGAAGTGATGGTTATACAAAAAAATGCTGTTTAGCACCTGTGGTCCAGAATGTATGGGCTAACAGAAAAGTGTCCAATGACATTACACATTAATACCGTATTATACATTTAAGCACTGTAGTCAAATGTCTTTTTTTTTTTTTTTAAAGACTGTATTTATTTATCAGAGAGAGAGACACAGCGAGAAAGGGAATAAGCAGGGGGAGTGAGAGAGGGAGAAGCAGGCTTCCTGCTGAGCAAGTATCCTGATGTGGGGCTAGATCCCAGGACCCTGGGATCATGACCTGAGCTGAAGGCAGACACTTAATGACTGAACCACCCAGGCGCCCTTGTAATCGAATGTCTTAAGACGATTTGTTAGCAAACAGATTACTTTGAGCTGTCTTTCTGTTTGGATTCAGTACCAGTTGGTGCTGGCATATATATGATTGTGACACTTCAGGGCTATCATGCGTCTCAATATTAAAAAGTCAGACTTTCAACAAATCATTAAGCAAAAATTAACCATCCGTTGAAAAAGAAGGCAAGTATAAGAAAAGACATTCCACACACACACACGCAATAAACATATGAGGGTGTTTATCCCCTTCCTAGAGAAATGCAAATCAAAACATTGGTATAGCCTTTTCCAAAGATACTTTTTTTTTTTAACTGAAAAATAAGTGGTTTTTGTTTGTTTATTTGTTTATAAGGGATTTTTGGGGAGGCTTTTGATATTTGCCTTGACTCTTAAATTAATTTGTCAATTTATGGAGGCTAGATTCTGGATACCTTCATTGGGAGGTTCTGGGTGATGAATTTGGTGAATGAAAGTGCATTTCAGAAATAGTTTGTACTGTGATTGAAATGTAGATATAGAACAAATCAAATGCTTCCTGGATTCAGCCTTTTTTAGGTTAATAAAGTTCTTCTTCCAGTTTATCTGGGCATCGGAAAAGGTCAAACACATTTTTTTTAAGAATTAGTTGAAGAGCTTTTCCACCAGTAGACAGTGATAGAAAGCTTTCAAGCACTGACCTCCTCTCTTTGGGGTTTCGTAAGATCCTACTTATGAGTTCACTTCTACAGCTGTTACAATTTATTTTACATGTAAGTGATAGTAAATGTGTAACCATTTTCACAAAATGTTCTGAACTCACTTAAGAGTATTTGGAGAAGCATACACTTACTAAATGCGGCGGAAGCTCGAGCTTATTGTCACAGCTGAGACCTGTGAGGGAGTCTCTCCGCTGTGAAGCAATAGTAGCCTGCACTTAAAACCTTAACTCAAAACCCAGATTTCAGATAGACAAAGGAGATGTACCTCATTATTATCCAAAGGCCAGGCAAATTTTCTTTCACTCTTCAAATTGGTTTATTGAATACAAATCCTTTTGTGGGTTTTTTTTTTTTTTCAAAGTAATTGAATGGCTCCTCTAAGACTGTCTCAATATAATTTAAAAAAAAAATAATGCATTAGATGCACACAAAGAAAGCCATCATATGGTAGATCAAGTAGATGATTTAATGAGGTAGAATATATTTCTGTGTATATTCCATCTAATTATATTGCATATATTTTCACTGTTTTATCATCATATAGACAGAGCTAGAATCATTAAAAATAGCTACCCAAAAATATAGTTATAAGATTCTGTATTGCCTCTCACTTCTCAGAATCAAATCGTGGATAAGGGAGAAGGAAAATAAAGAAGAGAATGATTGAAAAATCAAAAGTTTAGAGTATAAGGAAATGGAAAATGGACTGCCAATAATGGGAGGTGGTTGAAGAATAAGGTATAGTTTTAAGATCAGTTTCTCTTCGAGACAGCGACAGTGTAAGTTCATGTAGAGCACGATAGATTTTCCAAATCTTTCATATGGGTTTGCGGTAAAAGGCTGATATTCAGAAAAGAAAAGGAACCCAGAGCAGATGAAATAAACTTCTGTATATGTAGCCGTGAGTCCTCAAAATAAGCTAAAAGGACCTATGGCAAATGGGATTTGGGAATTTCTTGAATGAAATCCTAATGTGTGTGTGTGTGTGTGTGTGTGTGTGTGTTTTGTTTTGTTTTTTGTTTTACTAAATAGGGGGACAAAAACGACACAGACATCAAAAAAATGAAAAAAAAACAACCCACATTAATATGCATGGGTTAGATTTGGCCCTGGAGATCTTAGATCAAATATGATTGGGTTTGCATTGCTTTAGGAAAATTGTAAGGCAATATTTGGAAAAAAAATATGTGGTGAAATTTAGCATTTCAATTTGAAAATAGCACTTTGGTTCTAATGAGCAGATGCTCAACTGTGTATTGAGAGACCTGATGCAATTAAAAGATGTTTTTAGGTGGGAGGAGATCATTCAGCCGTGGATCGCCTGTCAGCTCTGCCTTGGCCAGCTTTCCTTGTGACAGATGCGGTTAGTTTTTCCTAAGTCTATTCAGCCAGCCATTAATTTAGCAATGGTCTCTCCAACAATAACTTATAAGACCTGGGTTTGGAAGAAGACTTACGGGTCTCTTTTTTTAATATAGCAGAGATCAGATGTGTCAGTGCGGTGATATGAACATGCTTGATAATGGGATGAATCACACTGACTTTTCAGGAGAGAAGATAGACTGAAATTGGAAACAGGACATATCTAGTTGGGAAAATCTGCTTTAATATAGGTGTTTATTTTGCTTTGTAAATCTCTATATGTGATAGACACAGAGAGATACAGCTTGTTAAAATAAGGGCAAGAAGGCTTCTTTTTGGAGTCCATGGCTCCATCACCACTGGTGTATTGGAGATGACACTAATTTTATTTTTAACGATCATAAATGAGGAAGCAGGTGCACCTTGAGTAAGAAAGTGGAGCCTAGAGACGCTGTCATTTACTGGAGGCAAAATTTGATTCAACTGATATGCTTTCCCTTGTCCATTCTTTTCCTTTTCTTTCTTCATTTCTCTTCAGGTCAGAGGCTGGCAGCATAATTAAAATTTGAATTATTTATGAAGAGCCATTAAAGTGGGTGGCTTGCAGATTAGTCAAAGACAGCAGAGCTGACTCTAAGCTGCATTTCTTTTACTCTCTCACAATAAATGATACCTTGACTGTATGCCTTGAAAATAAGTGTATGACATTGAAGCTTTTAAAAGAAAAATATATAAAACATTGTGACCATTTACACTGAAGCGAATACAAGTGTGTATCTATAATCATTATAATGTGCAAAAACAGGTCTTTGTGTGTGCATACATACATAAAAGATGTTTTTCTGCCAATAATTCATTAATATTGAATAGAAATATAATTACCAAGGGGAACAATTTTTTGTGGATATATAAAGATATGACTAGAACTATAAATATACACACATGGGTATCATTAAGTGCGCATTTTATATTTGGACAGGGACATTGAAACAGTTCAGAAACATCTGTCACCAGCGTGATGTGTTGAGAAGCAAAGAAATGGAAATGGGTGTCTGTTTTCTCAAAAGCATTAGCATCTGTAAACATAAACATCATTTTTTAAAATCTGCCAATTAGAATGAGTTTATGGGCCTAATGTAATTTTTGAAAACAGTGAGAGCCTACCTAATAATGTTAAACTGGAATATTCCCCAAAATTAACAGAGAAAAAAATAAACCCATATGATGTGTTTCTTTATAGCCTCATCTTAGTCTTGGGGGAAAAAGCATATTGTGATGTGTTTCATTTTGCATAATGATTGAGGCAAACTTCTCTATTTTTGCTTACCATACCCATGAGTTTATTCATGCCCTTTGGAGGAATATCAAACATACCTTTGCTTTCCTAGACTTTTTTTCCTGCTGCATGAAAAGTGGCCTGATTCCAATTCCATTAAAATTGAAAAATATTAAATGTATCCATGCTTTTATTTTCATTTTTAATATGTCTCTTTTAAGATCTCCCTATGCGAAATATATTAATACTCCATTGGTCTGATCACTTTTGTCTAACATTTATTCAGTCATATTCATTTCTAGTTTCAGAGTTAGTTTTCTGGGTAAGGTCAACTTTTTCTTTTTCCTTTTTTTTTTTTTTTTTTAAATTTTATGTATTTGAGAGAGAGTGTGAGCACAAATGGGGAGGTGGGGGGGCCAAAGGGTGAGGGAAAAACAGATTTCCCATTGGACAGGGAGCCCAACTTGGAGCTCAGTCCCAGAACCCCAGGATCATAACCTGAACCTACGTCAGACGCTTAACTGAACCACCGAGGTGCCCCTGGATAGGGTCAATCTTACGGATTTTGATTTTTGTTGTTGTTTGTTTTTGAGGGGAAAAGTTTTTGTTTTGTTTTGTTTTGTTTGTTTCTTTGTTGTTTTTGTTTCTTTTTGAGTTGGTAGTAGTTTTTTTGTTTGTTTCGTTTTTAAGAGAGGGAATGTGTGCTCATGCGATTGGGTGGGGATGGGGAGGGGGAGAGAGAGAGGGAGAGCGGGAATCTTAAGCAGCCTCCATGCCCTGTACAGAGTCCATTGTGGGGCTCGATTTCATGACCCTGAGATCATGACCTGGGCCAAAATTGAGATTCGGATGCTTAACAGGAGTGGGCCACCCAGGTGCTCTGATGGCAGTGTTTTAAAAGTAACACCCTGCGGGTTTAATCATTTAAGTTTGAGTTAAGTTCTATTTGTCTGGAGTCAAGTGACTAATGTGTTTTTCCTGGCTTGTTGATGTGTGTATATCTATAAAAAAGTAACATTGGTCTCTCTCATCTTGTGCTCTCTCTCTTTTATGTCACTAAATCTCATCCAGCAGATTTTTACATGTAGGTCCATTGGTGTTGCATGAGAAAATAATAACAATGTCAGCAAATACAATAAACTTAATGCTTCTTGTTATTTGTTAGCATGGGAACATTCCATGCTTTATCATTTTCAGGAAAAAGGACAGGTTGGTCAGCTTCCTCATTAGCATTTGAAATTGGCATTAATATCCAAATAAGTCACGGGAAAGATTATTCCATTCTAACACTTTAAATGCCAAGGTCACTGAAAGAAAAGTACCAGTAACACACTTGGCTTTACCAATAGCGTTTACCCCATTTTTCTACTTAGAATGAAAAAGTGTCTATTTCTAACATTCTTTTTCCTCCATTTGGTGCTTATAATCTCTGTCATACAGTGGCTTCTATTTGCTTGAAAATGATTAGGGAGAATACTGTTCTTACGCATAAGCAGAGCTGCTACCTTTACGAGACTCTAGAGTACTTAGACAATGTTCTCTCACATCAGCTCGCAGCCCGTCACGGATTGGTACCTGACAGGAGCCTTCCTCAGCGTAAGGGCGCTTATTAAAATGGAAATACCATGGTTGTGTAGTAGGTTGGCCTCACTCACTCTTGATGTTGTGAGAAAAAATAGGAAAAGAGTGGTCTGAGAAGTCTGGAGATGAGAAGATTCTTAGAGCTGCGCATGCTGCTAAGGAAAGAAAGGGTTATAGCACATTGTAGGGTTATCAAAGTGTGTTCCACAGCACCTAGGCTCTAAGAGACGTACTGAAAAAGTAGGCTGTGACCCAGATCATTTTGGGCATGCTTCATAATCTCTCTCCCTCTTCATAGACCTCAATAAACCCTTGGGTATTTAAAAGGCATGATAAGTCTCTATGTAGGAAGGTCTACTTAAGTGTCTTTAGTCCAATGTTTTGTATATATTCAAATTATATATATACATATATATCTGAATATATATGTATAACATGATTATAGTATCATTTGAATACTATTTATGTATATATATGTGTGTATGCATGCATAAGATCGATTGAGTATATGTATATAAATGTTTGGAACTAATGTTCCTTGGACATACTTTCGAACAGTTTGAGAGCTACTAGTGTAGGTTTTTTTTTTTTTTAAGAGTTTATTTTTATTTTATTCATGAGAGAGCGAGAGAGAGAGAGAGAGAGGCGCAAAGGGAGAAGAAGGCTCCCTCCCTGCTCTGGGAGCCTGACATGGGACTCAGTCCCAGAACCCTGGTATCAGGACCTGAGCCTAAGGCAGACACTTAACCAACTGAGCCACCCAGGTGCCCTAGTGTAGTGTAAAATAAATTTTTTATTTTATTTCTTTATTTTAACAATTTCTTTACATTTATTTGAGAGAGAGACAGACACACAGTGAGATCAGGAACACAAGCTAGAAGAGTGGGAGAGGGAGAAGCAGGCTTTCTGCTAAGCAGGGAGCCCGATGTGGGACTTGATCCCAGGACACTGGGGTTATGACCTGAGCCCAAGGCAGACGCTTAATGATGAGCCACCCAGGTGCCCCTGGTATAAGTTTTAAAGACAGGCTTTAGGGTCTCCTGGGTGGCTCAGTCGTTAAGTGTTTGCCTTCAGCTTAGGTCATGATCCCAGGGTCCTGGGATTGAGCCCCATGTCAGGATCCCCGCTCCGTGAGCGGGAAGCCTGCTTCTCCCTCTCCCACTCCCTCTGCTTACGTCAAATAAATAAAATCTTTAAAAAATAAAAATAAAAACAGGCTTTACAGTTGAACAGTGTAAAACAAAATCTGCTTCTGTCAAACTAAGCAACTTTAAGCAAGTTACTGAACCTTTCCGAAGCCTACTTCTTCAACTATCAACTAGTACAAATAATTTCTACTCACACAATTGTGTTAAGGATAGAATGCCATAATATATGTAGAACTCTTAGTAAATTCCTGTCTTATAGTCATTATTAGATATTATTAGATAATAATACACGTGAGAGAATGTTATTTTAAAGTCGTATTTTGCCTATCTCAAATATTTGCTTTTGGTTAACCTTTTGTAATTGGCTTGTTTGAATTATTTGCATATTATTTCATGGGCATAGCATTACTCCTCAAGGAAACCTTTAGTTTCCTATAGTAAATATTTGTTGTTTTTGCTTCTTGATATTTCTTTGTACTTCTTGGGGAAAAAGTACTTGTATTCCATGTGATCCGGGTGGGACTGCCAATCGTGATGTTGATGTTGATGACAATGTCATTAATAATGACCATACGTGGCACTTGCTAGGTGTCAGGCTCTAAGTGCTGTATCCAAGTGTGTGTGTGTGTGTTTATATTTATATTTATATATTTTGTATTAGCTTATGTATATGATATAAATTTAATGTATATTAATTCATTTGATCCTTACGCCAACCCCCATAACATCTGTACTATAATCATCTCAATTTTATAGGCCCTTCCCCCCAAACAACAGCAACAACAACAACAACAACACATGGGCCAGGGAGAGGTTAAGAAACTAGCTCAAGGTCGCACAGCTAGTAAGTGGTTGAGTTAGTGAAAGACACAAGCAACCGGACTCCAGTGTCCTCCCCACCACAGGGGGGGGATATATATATATATATAGAGAGAGAGAAGAGCCCCCAGGAAAGGCCTTGTCCCTCACTTCCCACCTGCGTGAGAAAATGGCCCCAGCCAAGCCTAATTTCTCAGTTTTTTAGCATTCCAATATCAGTGTTCCTGAATGGTTTTCCTACCTATTTTAGAACCCTTATACCATTTAGGACTGAAAGTAGTATGTTCTCAATTGAGAAAGATGAATTTTATTTCTTATGTTGTGAAATGTTTCTAAAATACTCTAGAATATTTATTCAAATGACATTCATTAGCCGATTGACAATCAAAGCATGTATGTCCAGAGACCTGTTGGAATCTACAGATTTGCAAAAAGCATTTGCCATCTCAGTCCTTCATAGTTCCCATTTGTAAATGGGATGGTATGGTGGTGAGTAGTGGAAGGGGCCTTTAGGTAGGCTCAGTGACAGAATCATTTGCATTCGAATTCAGGCTCATGGCCGTAAGAACTCAAATATGTGTCATAGAAATATTACAATGTGGTCCATATGATAGCTTTAGATCACATACCAATAGTTCATACACCAAATGTGATGTGAATGTTGTACATGTGCATACAAAAGGACACGGCAATATCTTTATAGATATTTATAGATATTTAAAATCAAATTAGGAAAATTCATTCTGCATTCTCACCTTATCGCCAGCTGAACTACTTGAATTGAGGTCTTACCTAATGGTCCTTTCTTGCTTCGAAGATGACAACTCCAAACGAGTTGCATCTGTCTATCTGTCTATCCTTCATCTGTCTGTCTATCCTTCATCTACCTGTCTACCTGCCAGCATCGTCATCTATGCCATTTACCCATTTGTATCCCAGTATTTATTTACGAATCAGATATAAATTTTCTTAAATCATTATAGTTTTCTTTAAATAAGTAGGAAAGAAACTTTCAAAAGTACTGTCTTGTATATTCCTCTTAGGTCAGATGAGTGATTATTGAGTGAAATCACGTAGGGGTGTGATTAATATTTAAATACCTTCAGAGGAGCTTTCTTGATGTTATATTTCATCTTGTTATCCTAAACTGTTTCATGTGGCACTATGGGTTTTAAACTAGAAATTCATGTTTGTTTGTTTGTTTGTTTTTTAAATTTTATTTATTTGTCAGAGAGTGCACACAAGCAAGGGGAGCAGCAGGCAGAGGGAGAAGCTGAACAGGGGACTGATGTGGGACTCGATCCCACGACCCTGGGATCATGACCTCAGTTGAAGGCAGACACTTAAACAACGTGAGCCACCCAGACATCCTGAAATTCATGTTTTTTCATAACATATGGTGACTGAATTACAAGCCTTAGTTCTGTAATTGCTGGTGACTCAAAAAGCCCTCCTAAGGGAGGGCTTAAAGGGTGGACCTTTCAGAAATGTCCAGGAGTATACATTGTTTTTTAAGGAAAACAATGTATACTGTTGTCCATTGAACTGGATGGTTTTACATGTTTTCAGATTGGCCAAGGAACTCTGTCCTTGGCTAAAACTCATAGAAATGCTATTTTCCTCTTTCTTCACAGGGAGAATGAGTAAGTGAAGACCACACTGAAGGACTATAATTGCTCACGGAAATGGGCAGAAAAAGCCACCATGACTATAAAATGGAGAATATTTGTTTTATTTTATTCATAAGAGTGAGGGCTGGGATTCCTTCCCTTTTCAGCTCTAATGTCATCAAACTTTATCTGTATCCATTGTGCCTCTTTCTCTTCAGTCCCAGAGAAAATGTCCTTTCCCCTGCTGGAAGCTAATGGCATTACCTGTTTTCAAAAACATTTGCTTCCCATCTCTTTCAACATTGGGGTCTCCCTCCACCAAGTCTCTGTTCCTATTTTATTTTCAATTTCTTTCATTTGGCCAGCTCCTGCCTCAAAGTTTATAAGTTTATGCATGCTCTAATCTTTTCCATCTTTATACAATGAAGCTACAAACAGAATTAATATTCTTTTTTAAAAAAATATTTTATTTATTTATTTGACAAAGAGAGATCACAAGTAGGCAGAGAGTCAGGCAGAGAGAGAGAGAGAGAGAGAGAGAGGAGGAAGCAGGCTCCCCGCTGAGCAGAGATCCCGATGCAGGACTCGATCCCAGGACTCTGAGATCATGACCCAAGCCGAAGGCAGCGGCTTAACCCACTGAGCCACCCAGGCACCCAGAATTAATATTCTTAAACCCTGTGTTCCCTCTAGCTAATGTGGGTCTTCGCTTCTTTAGAGCCAGCTTGTACCAGAGCTTCTCAGGTTTTCACAGTTTCATGGATCAGTATATTTTTCTTAATGTGAGAACTAGTCTAGAGAGTTTTTAATGGTCTAACAAGTCTAATAACAATTACTATGTCTCACCAATTTACCTTCTTAAAAGGAGGTTATTATACATCATAAAAAGAGAAAGGACATGTTTATGGTTATTCTGTTCTGACCACCTATTTTAAGGTGCATATAGTCCTGGTGTGTAGAATTCTTACTCTCATTAATCCCTTCATGTCTTTGTAGTGATCTCATTGTTGTAACCCAGTGCCTGTATTCATATTTTAGGCATCACCACATTGGCTTTAAATCAAAACAAGGAGTGTGATTTAATTCAGTGGATTGAGTTGCCAGTTGTAAATGGAAATTATCCCAAGATGCATATGCATTTTCCCTGAAAATAGATGACTGGCACTGAGTGTGTGTTTTTAGTGTCAAGCCAGGGGTAATGTGTATGATTGGTGGTAAAATATAGACTGCTGTGGGCTTGGGGCCAGAGTCCTGTCTCTCATTCTGTGCCATTCCCTTCGAGGAGCAGAGCTGACTAGAGCTGATTTGCTCGCCTGGGATGCCTTATGTAAGATACCATACTGAGTGTCATAAAAGGAGGGAAAAATGAACCGTTTTCTTGACTGAAACTCAAAGAAGCTTGCTTGCTTTCCCTCCCTCCCTCGTTTCCTCCCTCCCTTCCCCTCCTCCCTCCCTCCCTCCCTCCCTCCCTTCCTTCCTGTGCTGGTTGCACTTGCTTTGATTGAATGTGGAATGAAGTATGAAGACACAGTTTAGTTTATAAGACAAAAAAGAAGGGGGGGGAATTCAATTCCAAACAGCTACTTTACCTGGAGAGATACCGACCTAAGATGCTATTGCGCGCCCGAGACACCAATGGGCACTGCTGTGTTCAGTAGAAAGAAGTGTAAACAAAGGCTGGCTTGATTGTACATTTAGAGGGAACTCTTGGTACCTGGAAATGTGAATCTGGAATCTTAACTGTGTCACCAAAGTAGTGATGGATTCAGTACTCCTCCTCAACCACTTTCCTAATGATTGGAAAAAAGCAGACAAAAAAGAAATCCTTCTATCACATGAATAAAATGTTTGAGAAAAGAAAAAAATATATTCCTTCTCTCTTTCTTTCTTGCTTTGTAATAAAAAGTATTAAAATTTGACGCCAATACAAATAACAACGACAGTATAGTATGATACGGTGAGTTTTGGGAATAATAACGGAATATTTCAAAATGATAATAATTTAGGTAAGACTTATTTCTGCCACCCTCATTGTTGGCATTATTCCTAATGAAGTCTTAACACATATTGTGGGTAAGGAACTTAAAGTTTTGAAACCGTATTTCCAGTGATGGTACTGTAATCCGAGCATGTAGTCAGAGCATTAAGTCAAAGCTTTAATGAGATATAGCTGATTTAAAAGTTTTGCTTCAAATTTTAAATAGCTTAAAGTTTCAAGTTATTTTAGTTCTCTGTGCTTCTATTTTGTTGAGATAATATTATCATAGTATCTTCTAATGAATGATTTGGTTAGGGGCTTTTGTCCATAAACAGTACTTTCTAAGTTAGGTTATAACTAACTAACATTTTTCTCAACAGGACAGTAAACTCATTTTGAAAGATTCAAATATACTTCAAAAACAGTTCGGGACACCTGGCTGTCTCAGTCAGTTAAGCGTCTGCCTTTAGCTTAGGTCATGATCTCGGGGTCCTGGCATGGAGTCCTGAATCAGGCTCCTTGCTCAGCAGGGATCTTGCTTCTCCCTCTGCCTGCTGCTCCCCCTGTTTGTGCGCACTCTCTGACAAATAAAATCTTAAAAACAACAATAACAACAAAAAACCCAGTTCTTGCAATGCTGTACCAGTAATCTTTATTCTCTCTTTGAAGTATATGCTATATGTGTAAAATGTCGAGAAATATGTGTGTGTGTGTGTGTGTGTGTGTGTGTATTCCTGTACCCATAAATGCGTGCAGTGATTACATGCTTTACTTAATCAGGATGACTCTATGGTCCAACTTAATGTGATTGCTTGTAAAGTGTATTAAAAAACACACAGTGAATTGAACAAGGAAAGAATAAATTTTATACTTTTATATATTCTTTTCAGTACTTGGAAGCCTAGTGTGGAAGCATCTGACAGCAGCTTGGAAAGAAAATCAAACTGTGATAGTCAGATTTTAACTGATATGCACAGGCACATATACATATTGGAAGCCTGAAGTATGAGTCTTAGTAATCCAGAATGATTGCTTCAGTAGTTTGACAGAATGTATTCACTTATTTAAAGAATGAAAGCACTAAGCTGAAGGGCAGTTGGTTATTTAGTTTAAATAAAGAAGGTACATCGCAAGAGAAAAACCTTTGACAATGACTAAACACTACCGCTAGAGGGAGACATTTAGCTATTGATCGTTGACATTTAGGCACCATTGAAGAGATGGTCATTGTTAGATGCATTATCAGTCTCTTCTACTCACGACTATTAACGATGTGATTCATCTGGGGACCTTATTCTGATCACATGCTCAAAAGCTGTTTATCATTTGGCTTTTGAAGAGGTTTCACCCTCAAGGAGAAAACACATAGGTTATGCCAATGATAGTAGTCCAGAAAACGACATTTCTCGTGTCTTATGAACTGTGTTCATTTTCTCCTTAACAAAGTGTTTATCAAGAGCTCACTAATGGGATCAGCTTTATTTTGTACTCTGGGGTTAAATCAGTGAACAAACAGGCAAGTTGCTTGTTTTGAAAAAACATATTCTGGAGTGATGAGACAGAAAATATGTCTTGACACTGAGAAGAATACAAGAAAAGACACGAGCATGATGATATAACACAGAATAAGTGGGGGTGCGGACTACTTTGGAGGGTGGTGATATCTGAGGTAGGAAATAAAGGCTAGGAACATTTGTTTAGCAAGTGAGTAGACAATGGTTTTCTAATTGGAGAAAACCAAATATTCTGATCAGGTTAGAGTTTTCGTGTATAAAAGAATGCTGATAGGATAAAGTGAGGCTGGGGACAAAGGGAGAGACCAGATTAAGTAGAACCTTATACATCAGTGAGTTTGGATTGTTTTCTGAATGCAATAAATAGGAGAGTTTTACATTGACACCTAAGAGATAGATCAATGTCAAGGGCACTAATGAAACCAGGATTCTAAATCTCTAAAGCTGAGAGTCTGACCGTGGAATGTGGTAAATTTAAGTAAGGTAACACACTCTACCCTGTGAGGTCTTCTGCGAGGCCAGTTTTTCTTACAACCTGAACCTGTAGATTTCTTCTGTGTATGCTAGCAAAGAGATGAATGATAGCATAATATTATACAATATCAACAATTTTACATAGTTATTGTTTCAAAACATATGAATGTTACATAATTATTATTTCAAAACATATGACTGACCCCTCTTGCTAACTCTGAAAATGTTATGCTTATTTGGGCAAAGAGAAAGAAATCACTTAGCCTAAAGGGAAATAATGCCGTTTTCCTATAGACCTTTTTTTTTTTTTTAAGGATTTTATTTATTTATTCATGAGAGACAGAGAGAGAGGCAGAGGCAGAGGGAGAAGTAGGCTCCCTGCTCAGGAGCCCGATGTGGGACTCGATCCCAGGACCCCAGGATCATAACCTGAGCTGAAGGCAGATGCTTCACCATCTGAGCCACCCAGGCACTCTTCCTGTTGGTCTTAAACATGTTCTGTCCTCCCACAATGAGGAATCTCTACCAAAAAGACACATGAAGAATTAGGCACAGAATAAATAATAGGGCTAACCAAATGAAAATTTGAAGAAAAGTGAACCAGTGAAAGATGGATGAAAACAAGTAATCATTATAGCTTTCTTTTTCCACAATTTTATATATATAATACTATTTTTTTTCCTATTAAGCACATTTCAGGAAAATACAGGATGTCCAGGGGATTTATGCTGAATGTTAACTTGTTTTGTTTGTTTGATATTCATTTTTGGAAGGGCAGAATATGAGTTAGCCAAAATAAATTGCAGGGATGGAATAAGGCGAGAGGAGGGAAAGATGTGATCTTTTTAAGCCCTTAATGATATGTAATCCACTTTTTCATAGCCCTCTACTTAGTATGTGGCTAAGCAAAAATATAATTTGTACTTCTTTATTGGTAAAATAAAATAAAGATGAGATGAATAATCTGTTGGTGGCATCAGTTTTTGATATTAGTTTTTAAGTCAGAATAGAAACACTCCCAAGCACAGAGTCAAAAAGAAGGTGAAGCTATTTATCAAATTGACTTGTTATGGATGAAAGGATTGTTTTTGTTTTCTTTTTGTTTTGTTTTTTGTCCAAAAAAACCTGCCACTTAAAAAATATTTTAACCTTATGTTTCTTAGCCATGTGGGAATATACTAAATTCTAAATTCATCCATGGTTCAGTAGCTTCAAGGAATCTGTTCTTAAACCTTGCAGATTTCTGGAGAATAAACCTCAACTCTACTTTATTTCTGTTGAAAAATCATATGATAAAAATACATTATATCAGACCATGAGATTTAGTAAATGAAAAATAAGAGAGAAGGATTTAATACATAATATTAATGTACATTCAGTTTGCATGCCAATACTGTACATCTTACCAGAGTCGTCTTCGTTGTCTTAAAATATTTATCAGCATCTTTCAAATTTCCTGATAAAATTGTCTTCCATAACCAACAATTTTTATTGTTGTGTCCTTGACTAATGTTCTTGGACATTATATGATACATAATATATAGCAATACTGTACTCACACAGTTCCTTTCTCTCTTTATGGATTCCCCTTTTAAGTAAATTTCATAAGTCTCACTGGCCATGGCCGTCATTCCTACCTCAGTGAATGCCTTTTATCATTTCTGACCTGTTTTTGCAACCGTCCTCTTCTTTAGAGTCTCACTGCCCTTTGATTTGATTGATTTTCCACACTAGTGCTGGTCACCCTTTTTAAATTCTAAACTTCTTTTATTGCTCTACCCCAAATTCCATACTCCTGTCTCATTCCCTTCAGGATGTAACTCAAATTATTTTGAAAGCCAAACAGAGCTTGCATTCTGGCAGAAGCCCTATTTCTCTGGCCCTTCCTCCTCCTGTCTCTGTAGCCAGCACACTTCCATTTTCTGAATGCCCACACACTGTGTTCTGACCTTGAACACCCTTCATGTTATTCTTCACCTGGTGAACTTGTCACCCTTAAAAGTGGGCTTCTCCCACAAAACCTACCTAGATTTTACTCTGCTTTCTCTCTCTCTCCCAGCTCACCTTTTTCACCTACCACAATGTATCTGGGTTGAGGGCAGCATATTTGCTTAAATTAGCTGAGTTCTTATCACACTGCAGGGACATTTTCTAGAGTTGTGATGTCCCCTGTTTTGTAACTCCTTGAGTCTAAGAACTCTGTATCCCCACTGATGAGTACAGTGGGCACTTGGTAAATATATATTTAATGAATGACCAAATGCATGTTTAATGAAGAGAGGAAGTGTGACTCGTGTAGTTGTGATAAGGCCGGGCAGCCCTGCCAGTTTTCAAGTCCAGGTTCCATTACTTGTCAGCTATTACTAACAGGAAAGTTACTTAACCTGTCTAGGCTTTACTTTCCTGATTGAAAAGTGAACACTACAAAAATAACAACCTTGGACCATGGTTTCAAGAACTCCATAAAACAGCAAAATGCTTTGCATATCATCAGTGCTTAGAGGAATGTTATCTCTTATTTTTATTGCAAAGGAGGGAAGCTTATTAAAGTTGCAGTATACAGTATCCTTATTTTGTCTCTTCTAAAGCATATTCACTTTCTTATTTGTGAGTACGAGCAAGAATAGGGTAAGAATTTAGAAAGTTGTCATCAGGGAATGCCTGGGTGTCTCAGTCAGTTAGGCGTCTGCTTTCGGCTCAGGTCATGATCTTGAGTCCTAGGATTGAGCCCTGCATCGGGGTCCCTGTTCAGCAGGGAGACTGCTTCTCTCTCTCCTTGTCCCTCTGCCCCTCCATTCGGCTTGTGCATGCACACACACGCATTCTCTCTCTCTAATAAATAGAATCTAAAAAAAAAAAAAAAAGAAGTAATCATCATTGTGGTATCTATTTTTTACTTTTATAAGTAAATTTTTTACTTTTATAAGTAAAAAATAGCAAGTGACATAAAGAACTTGATACTCTTGTATTCTGAAGGACATACAAATTCAGATAGTGAAGAGTATATGAGTTAGAGAAATAGGGGATGATTTGCTAGCCTTTTTAATCTCATGCATCTTTTGTAGTTCTGCATCCGAGATCTGTTTACTGATGGAAAATGTTGGAGTTTCAGGAAGACTTTCAGGAAACTAGGCTTTTGGTGTTAGGCAGGTCTAGGTCTGCCTCCCAGGTCCTGCGCCATCCCCGTTGTGTAACCACTAACGGACCTCTTGGCATTTCTTAATTAACTTGGGAGTTATTTTAATGAGCCTAACATGTGGCATATAAAACGCTGAAAATTTTTTTTTTTAACGTATGGCTCTGAAAAGAAAAAGAACAGAGGGCATAGCAGCACCATTTCACTTACAAAGCAGAGAAAGAAAATGGAAAAATACATCACAGCTCAATCCTTGCTCGTCCCTACTGTTCTTCCGGGGCCTGGCTATGGAGCGATTGCTTTATAAGGATCTAATTAATATGTCACAGGGAGAATATATTGCAATTTGGGGGATTATTTAATATATGCCTGTATTTATGCATATAATGTGAGGCATAATTTATGTAGCATGAAATAACACAAATTTTGTGTGAAATTAAATGGGTTTTGACAGATGTTTATACAGCAATGAAACCCAGACTCCTTTGAAAATATAGACGGTTTCCAGTATGCTGAAAGGGTCTTTTGTACCCCCTTTCCTGACTGATCTTAGTGGATGAGTTAAAGTCTCTTTGTTTTCTGATATCACAATAGCAACCTATTTTAGATGCCAGTAAACTGACCATTATATATAAGCCTCTTAAAAGTGTGGAAATTATGCAGGTGGCAGAAGCAGTGGGTGTTTCTGGCTTTGTTTGATATTGTTCAGTAACTTCTTATTGCCTCATGGCATTGAGAGATGGAAGATATGGAAGAATATGAGAGATCAACATTCTCTGTTTATCCCTTGCCTAAATGAAGATTTTTGAATACAGATAGAGATAACTGACTTTTATGTTTCTTATGACTTTTCCTTATTGTCCCTGGCTTCATTTATTTCAACACATAGATAAATGTCCATAGCCTACTTTCTTAACATTTAAAAATATCTGGAAAAAGATTATTAAAAATTACACAAGCCAAGTCTTTAGGTATTTTTGTGGCAAGTGGAAAGTGATTTTTGATTGCTGGTATTCTTGGAAAAAATGATAGGGATGGAAAACAAAATTTCAAATGATAGATATTGGAAATTACCAGTGGGCCATAAATCTTTTTAAAAAGACAAGAACACACAAAAGAGCCAATATTTAGTTTCCTAGAAGAGTGTTGTTTACTAAAAGCAGAATGCTGAATATAAGATTCAATTAAAATGTCTCATTACATTGTAGTGAGTTAGAAAGTGACATTTATTAAAAAGTGAGATGTTACACATAAAGTCATTGCTTATTCTGAAACAATTGAAGCTTAGACTCCTTCTGCCATTGTGATCACCCTCAGAGAGGAGATAATCAATGCCACTAACTGTGGATCCCTAAAAATTACTTTGTCTGTCCTCAGTTATACAATGAGATAAGAGGAGAATAATCTTCAGGATATCTCTGTAGGATATGGTAAGTCCTTATTTATATGGTGTTTGAGAAACAAAATACCTTCCCATTACAAACATCCATTTACATGGGGTCAGCTCTGACATCTTGATTTAATATGATCAGCTTCATTAACATGCAGAAAGATGACAGGGCAAGTGTGGAGACCGTTTGGCTAGTTGCCTACTTAACACCCATTCCCTGCTACTGCCACCCCCACCCCCTCTCTTGGCTCCTTCTCAAAGCTTCCCTGCTGTATCAGTCATAAGATTTAGGTTGGATTGATATGAGGCACAGCTTCACGGGTGGTTTCTGATGGTTCTGAATGAACCCAGTTCAGGATTATTGGAGATAAAATCTGTCAAAGCCAACCAGCACAAGATCCCTGCTTGATTATAGTTAGGCTCAGGAATATTCTTTGATAATTGTGAGACTATGACCCTTATTCTCCCACCAGATAAAAGGAAGGATGATTTCAGCTTGCTTTCCAGCCATTGTGCAACCATGAGGTTGGCAAAGCTGAAGGTGACCTGCTAGGGATAACATAACACAAAGTTGGTCAGAGTCAAGGACATGCCTTTTCTTTCTTTAACATGCCCAAATCAGTCCTTCATGATGTGGCCCATTGCACAGCTTTTCAGCTTCATCTCCAGTCTGTTCCCCAGTGATGTGATTCTGTAAAGAATTCCCAGATTGTTCCATACTATTATTTCTCCCGAATTCTTTTTCTTCCTTCAAGTCCCTTTATCTAGAATCCTTTAACCATGCGTTTTGAGTGCCTGACTACCATTTGTTCAAGACTCCACTCTAGGGTACCTGTCTGCTATAGTCTGAATGTTCGTGTGCCCCCAACATCGATGTGTTGAAAACTTGAACCTAATGCTTAATGTGATGGTATTAGAAGGTGAGATTTTGGGAGGCGATGAGGTGATGAGGGTGTAGCCCTTGACTGGGATTAGTGCTCTTCTTCTTCTTCTTTTTTAAAGATTTTAATTATTTATTTGACAGAGAGAGAGAGCACAAGCAGGCAGGGTGGCAGGCAGAGGGAGAGGGAGAGGGAGAAGCAGGCTCCCTGCTGAGCAAGGAGCCCAATGCAGGGCTCGATCCAAGGACCCTGAGATCATGACCTAAGCCAAAGGCAGAGGCTTAACCCACTAAGCCACCCAGGCGTGCCCCCACCCCCTTTTTAATTAACATATAATGTATTATTTGCCCAGGGGTACAGGTTTGTGATTCATCAGTCTTACACAATTCATAACACTCACCATAGCACATACCCTGCCCAGTGTCCATCACCCAGTTACCCTATCCCTACCCTCCCATGCCCCAGCAACCCTCAGTTTGTTTCCTGAGATTAAGAGTCTCTTATGGTTTGTCTCCCTCCCTGGTCCCAGCTTGTTTCATTTTTTCACTCCCTACCCCCCACGACCCCCTGCTCTGCCTCTCAAATTTCTTATGTCAGAGAGATCATATGATAATTGTCTTTCTCTGATTGACTTATTATGCTCAGCATAATACCCTCTAGTTTCATCCATGTCATTGCAAATGACAAGATTTCATTTTTGATGGCTGCATAGTATTCCATTATATATAGATATAGATATAGATATAGGTATAGATATATCACATCTTCTTTGTCCAATCATCTGTTGATGGACATCTAGGCTCTTTCCGTAGTTTGGCTATTGTAGACATTGCTGCTATAAACATTTGGGTGCTCATGCCCCTTCGGATCACTACATTTGTATCTTTAGGGTAAATACCCAGTAGTGCAATTGCTGGGTTGTAGGGTAGCTCTATTTCAGGAAACAACAGATGCTGGCGAGGATGCAGAGAAAGGGGAACCCTCCTACACTGTTGGTGGGAATGCAAGCTGGTGCAGCCACTCTGGAAAACAGTATGGGGATTAGTGCTCTTCTAAAAGAGGCCCAAGAGAGCTTTCCTGTTTCCTCTGCATGTAAAGTTACAGTGAAAAGGTGGCTCTAGGGGACCCCCACTGGACACACAGTCTTGGATGTCTCAGCTTCCAAAACTGTAAAAAATAGTTTTTTGTTTTTTTAATAAGCTACGTAGCTTACAGTATTTTTGTTATAGCAGCCAGAATGGACTAAAACACTGTCTCTTTGAAGTATTTCTTAGAAGCATCTTTTACCCCTGTTGCATCTACCGATTATGGCGTACCTCCTCTGTGCTCTCATGACATCTTGGGAAGCAGAAAACCTCTATGTTAAATTTTAAGTGAGGAGTTTTGGCTTCTGTCTTGCTAGGGCACCTTTAGTATAGATATTTTTTCATTACTGTGTTCAGAGAACTGCCCCTTCTCCCTGATGGTACTATCACAGAATTTTGATAGACGACGTCAACGCTGTTTTTTCATAATTGAGATGTGGCTGCATTCTGATATGGTACTCACTGTATGAAACTGACCCCCAATAATCATGTTTCAAATGGCATGAGGTGCGAGAAAAATATTGTGAACATGGGTTCACTGTGTCACCTTCAATTATTGGAAAACAAATCCCTTGGTTATTTGAAGTGTTAGCCTGTGAATAAGAAAACATAGATTCTATTCTTACCTTTCACATGCTTGTAATGATGAAAATCCTGTTTTAAATAATTGTGAGAGCAAACTGCTTGAGAAAACAAATGGCACAAGTCAAATAGGGTCTTACCTGGGTTTAGTTTCTGTGTGAGCCCAAGAGCTTCCTTCTTTTCTCAGGTCACCAGAAGTGCCCTTGACCCCAGTTATCGGTCTCCCAAAAGGAGTGCCATTAAGGAGGAGAACTCCCATGTAGGGATCCAGGGAAATCTGCCAACAGCTTAGAAGAACAGGCAAAGCGAATGTCTGACTGCTGATGGGCATCACTAACCTAATGCTTGAAGTACTTTGTCACTGTTATTTTAGTGTGGTTATTATTATTATTACTAATACACATGGTCATGACCTATGGCATCTTAGAGTCCACAAGAGAGTCTGTGTAATATCTATCCTCTCTGCTTGGCCTGCTCAGTGTTTTCAAGTGTGAGCTTGGTCGCATAATAAATTACTTAGTATCTGCTGCTTATACCTGTGCCTTTTCACACATTTCTGGTACTTCCTACTTTCTTTTTTTGTCAAATAGGAAGTTTATTGTTTGAAGAGCTTAGGGTTCATCTCTCTCACTCTCTCTCTGTATATTTCAGTGTATATATATGTGTGTGTGTGTATAGTTCATAGAGTTCAGATTTGTTCTTTGTACATTCTCTTTTCAAATCTCAGGATGACCAAGTAATGAATTTATAATGTTAAAACATCTTTATAAATGTGTTAAAACACCGACTTAATTTATCCTAAGGAAATCTCACAGATTAGAGGAAAATGGTCATGGAGCCTCTCTCTGTATCATTCATAACTAAAAAAAAAACCTGTTTTGCCTGCCTGATGTCATCAAATCAAGTGAGCCTCTGTTTCCGTGGCAAAGTACCAACAAACCCAACAACACATGCAAGGATGTGTTTCGGGGCAGAGCTCAGTGGGACCCGTGAGGAGAGTTTGGCCCTTGTACTTTGACTTGCAGAGTTACACACTCAAATTGGCTTAAAAAAAAAAAGATTCATATGGTTTAATTACAAGTTAGTCACTGAGATGTTATTTCCTTGCTCCAAATCCCCGTTTTAAAAATTCCCAAGAGGCCTGTAAGAAGAGGGCGCCTGGGTGGCTCAGTTGGTTGTGTGAGTCTGCCTTCAGCTCAGATCATGATCCTGGAGTCCCTGGATCAAGTTCCACATTGGGCTCCCTGGTCAGCAGGGGATCTGCTTCTCCCTCTAATCTTCCCCTTTTTGTGCTCTCTCTCTCTTTTTCTCTCTCCCTCAAATAAATAAATAAAATCTTAAAAAAAAAAAAAAAAGCAGCCTGTGAGAAGAGAAGGAAGACTAATATGGTCAGTGGTCCTAGGACTTTAGCTTATACTTTGTCCAGCACATTGCGGCTTCCCTTCCTTTCAAAGCTGTAAGTCTGGAGGATGAGCAGTGACATGAGGAACTAGAAGAAGACCCTAGGTGTGGGGGCCTTCTCTGTGGCTCATCTGTGCTCAGAGAGAGAGAGAGTGTGTGTGTGAGTGCGCGCGCACATGTGCGCACGTGTGCACATGCACAATTGTGGGGAGGGGAGTGAAAATGCAGAGTATGTTGATATATAAAAGTGACAGAATTGAGCCAAAAGGGCAGCAGAATTCTGTCTCATTCTGCCACAGGCCTGTGTATCTGTATCACCAGCTAGAGATGGTCTGCCCTTTTCATAAAGATCAGAGCTGTCTCAATATTCCCCAAAATAAGTTTAAAACACTTTTAGAGAACAACTACCAGTTGGAGGGGCTTGTACAGATATTTCAACTGTTTTGTCAGCTGAAAATCCCTTTTTTCAGCCCTCCTACCCCCACCAACATTCTCCCCACCCCGCTCGCTCACTCTCTTTCTCTCTTTCTCTCTCTCTCTCTCTCTCTCTCACACACACACACACAGCTTAAGAGAGACTGTGTCCCAACTATACTCATAAAACAGTTTCTAAAATAAAATTCTTCTCATGCAGCATTAAAAAAAAAACGTTCTGTGATGTTTCTTAGATGTTTTGGTATAAGTAATCATGACTTGGTTCATTAAAAATGATGTATGTTTATGGTACCATTCTTTTTTTATTGACCTGAAAACACGTTCACATCCTGCTATAATGTGAGCAGAAGAGTTACAGAAGTATATTTTTAAAGTGTTAAAATATTTATACATTAAATGTGTAAATTAATAGCTCTATACATAACATGCAAAAGTACATATAATATATACTTTGAGATATTAACTGAGTGGGCTAGAGAGCATTTGCTTATTTTACTTATCAGTGCTTTCTAGTTTTTCCCTGTAATGAGCATGAGGCACTTATAAAATATATATATATATATATATTTTAAACATAGTGATTCATTAGGATTCCCAGATACAGAGAGGCTTAGTGCTCCGAAGGGCTGTTCCTATGAGAGCCTGAGATGAGTTTACCCTGAATGCAATGAACCCAATATATACAGACAGTATAATACCTAACCTTTAATAAGGTGAGGCCACATGTTTCTAAACGGGTGTGTAGAACACATATATAGCATTAAATAAAGTGCTTATAAACTACTGAAGAATATATTTAAGTGTAAATCTATGGCTTATGTTATGCTACCGAGTGAAGTTATCAGGACTTTCATAAGAAACAGGAACATAACATGTATTTATTTCTCTAATGTTGCCAGTTTATTTCTAGTAAGTGAAAATGGAGATCTTTCCACCTTTTCTTTAGAGTGAATTTTAACAAAACTAACAGTTATCTAAACTCTGTGTGTGTGTGTGTGTGTGTGTGTTTATCTGGATAAAAATTTGCAACATAACAAATTACTGAATTTTTAAGAATGCTCATCTTTTAGCAAGATTTGGAGGTTCCACTGCTATTTATAAAACAAGAGTAAAATTTCACCAAATTTTACTATATATAGTGGTTATTATTATATTATTAGAGTTTTCTTCCATCTTGGTAAACACCAAACCGAAGACTTCTTTTTCTCCTTGGAAGCCATTAAAGGTGAACTTCAATTACATAGTGCAGACTTTTGCATGAATAGAGAGTTGTTCAGAGGTTTATTCAAAACAAAAACAATTATGCATCATTGCAGGGCTGAACAAGCCGCAATCCCAGGGAGATGCAGAGAATTTTGCCTCAACTGTGAGGATGGTGATTTGAGTAAGACTGTAATCACTGATACTATGAAACATTTATGTTCCAATGGCCAAGCTAGGGTTTGCCATGGAATTGCTGTCCAGGTGACACATTGCAGTTCTTGCTTGGAATCAGTGCTGCTCATTGGATTTGAGTGGACATGATGGAGGATGCTTTATGCTTTGTTAGAAAGTCACCTCTGAGCTCGTGCTACATTTTCAATCTTCTTACACTTTTCCCAAGTGTGAGTAATGATCAACGATTTTTCCCATATTTAATTCATATGATTTTGATGGAACGCATGTTGCAATTGTCTGTAGAAGTAGAATGTGGCTAAAATTCGACCATTAAAATAATCCTGGTAATTGTGTTTGTGTGTGTTAAAGTTGCAAATCTGGGACTGTTAAGGAAAGATTTTGGAAGTAGATCTTTCAAAGGCTTTAGTGTTTTCATCTTTCAGCTACTCTTTTTTTTTTTTTTTAAGATTTTCTTTATTTATTTGACAGACAGAGATCACAAGTAGGCAGAGAGGCAGGCAGAGAGAGGAGGAAGCAGGCTACCCGCTGAGCAGAGAGCCTGGATGCGGGGCTCGATCCCAGGACCCTGGGATCATGACCTGAGCCGAAGGCAGAGGCTTTAACCCACTGAGCCACCCAGGTGCCCCTCAGCTACTCTTTAACACAGACCTCCGGGGTATGCTTTTTCAAGCTGTCAATTTGTGCACCTTACTGAAGGTGGAAATTGTGGAATACTTGTGGTCTGCATTAATCACCCAGGCAGCCACACCCTTCACAAGATTTTTTTTTTTTTTTTTTTTAAGATTTATTTATTTACTGGGGGAGGGGGAGAGGCAGAAGGAGAGATTTCCCCAAGCAGACTCTCCACCAAACACAGAGTCCAACGCCAGGTTCGATCCCATGACCCACGCAATCATGATCTGAACTGAAACCAAAAGCAGGATGCCCAACTGACTGAGCCACCCAAGCGTCCCTCCCTTCACAACTTTTAAGCTACTT